>JAUDYJ010000009.1:9702500-10130000 GCA_030761175.1 Masticophis lateralis | reverse complement strand
CAGGACCCTGCAACTTTTGTAAATACATGCCAATTGCCAGGTGCCTCCATTTTGTTTGTTTTTTAAATAAATTTTTATTAGAGTATAAATATTAAAAAAAACATAACATAACATACACACAACAAACATTTATACAACATATAAACAAAAAGAAAAGGATTATGTTTCCTTCTTAAGGATTATTTCAAAGTGACATTCTGCTTATAATATGTTTCTTCACCTCTCCTTAATTTAATAGCATTTTTTTATACCGGTAATATTTCCCCCTATATTTTTTGTTTATTTCTAGTTTTTAACCAATTATACCAATTGTTCCATATTTTGTAATAGTCTGATTCTTCTCTTTCTTGTATTTCTTTGGTTAACCTATCCATTTCAGCAGGCGCCTCCATTTTGATCACATGACTATGGGGATGTCGCAACCCCTCATAAATGTAATGTCTGGTCGTAAGTGGCTTTTCTCAATGTCGTCGTAACTTCAAACAGTTGCTAAACAAATGGTTGTGAGTTAAGAATTACTTATAGTGGAGTAAATGACTGCTATCTATAGCTAGTGTGAGCCAGGTCATCCATCCTTATCCTTTGATGACTTCATCCTATCAGTCCTATCTTTGGAAGTTTGCCCATCAAGCTTCCTCTCTCGGCTAATCTTAATATTGCAAATGAGGTGATAAGGCTTTTCCCTGAAGGAACACAAAGGAGGATTTCTCAGACGTGAAGTGTGTGGACAAGGGTGAGGCATCAGGTAATATTTGCTCAAGAGGAGTGGCCCTTTTGATAAGCATCCTCCAGACAAGTCCTCCATGCCGCCGTGGGCTTGAGAGGGTACTTTCCTTCAGGAGGCTGAAGAGGATGTCACGTCCCCCAGAAGACGACGTAGAGAACACGTCCAGGGAGTGAGACAGCTTCTTCTTCCTGGTGACTGGTTAGAACCAGAATGTGGGGTTGCCTCATGAGAGAGAAGCTGAGGCCAGGCCCGGCAGCTTTATGCAATCACCAACTCTTGCACAAGACTTCCATTTTCTCCCTCAGTGTTCGCTCAGGTATTAAACAGGAGTGGCCGTTGGAGAGAAAGTTACAATCAGTTTATCCCAAGGGGGAAGCAAGCAACTTTTGTAATCCTCGGATGGGTCTGTTGACATAATCAGTAGGAGTAGTGACACTGAACACACCTCCGATATCCAGCAAAAGGGGGGGAAAAATCCATCCTTAATTAGAAGAATGTCATCAGGGTGCATTTTTTTGAGGGGGAAGGGCAGAGAACACTTCTGAAAGGGGTAGATATCTTTAGAAAGTGTCTGTCCTGAAGGAGATTGCATGCCTCTCAAAAAAGGTTGAATTGGATGGTTGGGATTAAAGGAAGGTAAGGATGTGGATGTTGGATCTCCCCACTTGACAGATTCAGCTCCCCCTTAAATCCTGGGTCTCCTGAATGACTCTGAGCCAGACTTTCTCTCACTTAAGTTCTATCTACCCATGTTTTCCTCAAAATAAGACTAGGTCTTATATTAATTTTTGCTTGAAAGACACATTCTGAACAGCCTGAAAAAATCATGCTAGGGCTTATTTTTCGGTTAGGTCTTATTTTGGGGGAAACAGGATTTCCAGGATTATAGTTGTGGAAATATTCTTAGGGACAACTCCTATGTAACGCTCTTTGCACACTCAGGGGAAAGCTGGACCAAAATAAATAATTGCTGGCCTGATTCAATTCCTATTCACTTCATTCTTTTAAAGTAATTTAAAGTCAGATGGTCAGGGTTTTATAGGCTTCTACAGAGGTGTCCATGCACACCACAATATCCCTTGTTGATGAATCATCTGCTAGAATATATTATTTTAGCAGATGAGTCAACTCAAATTATGGGTTCACATCTGTTTGACCTCAATGACTCAACCAACTGGGCTGTGTCTTTCACTTTCTAGATTCCTGAAATTCCTGCCCTCTAGAGGGGGGGTATATAAGCCAATTTATCCCAATCATGGCAATTTGTATGAACGTCTACTCTATACTTCCAGAATTCTAAGCAAGGACAGTGCCAAGTGAAGAATTTTGGTGTAGGAGAAGAGAAGGCTGAAATAAGAGGTGGGGTTAAATATGTCATAAGTTTGAAGTTCTTGCATGGCCACAAAAATCCCAGTCCAGCCCCCCCTGCTTGAATTCCATTGTCCCTTATAGGTAAAGGTAAAGATTCCTCTTGCACATATATGCTAGTTGTTCCCGACTCTAGGGGGCAGTGCTCATCTCCATTTCAAAGCCAAAGAGCCAGCGCTGTCCGAAGACGTCTCCATGGTCATGTGGCCAGCATGACTAAACACCAAAGGTGCACAGAACGCTGTTACCTTCCCACCAAAGGTGGTCCCTATTTTTCTACTTGCATTTTTTAACGTGCCTTCGAACTGCTAGGTTGGCAGAAGCTGGGACAAGTCACGGGAGCTCACCCCGTTACGCGGCACTAGGGATTCGAACTGCTGAACTGCTGACCTTTCAATTGACAAGCTCAGCCTCTTAGCCACTGGGCCACCGCGCCCCACCAGATTGTCCCTTATCTAGTGCCGATTTAGCTTTGACCAATTGTTGACTAGATTCTTGTATATAAGTAGCAAAAGCAATACTAAACTCCTCTATGCTTTGAACTCAATGAATGTGTCTACTTATTTATGCCTGCTATTAGGGAATTGAAGTCCACACACATAGAAGTTGCCATGGTTGAGAATACATAATAGATAACATTGCATGATGTGAATTGATTCACTTGGCTTACCTTGCCTTTCCCGCACGCCTAGGGACAAAACGGTAGCACAAAGAATATAAATCCCACCAATGACCCCGGCTGCAATCATATAGGCATTTCTCTGTAAAAGGATAAAAAGAACAATGAGAAAAAGGGAACATTTCAAATGAGATCAATAGTTCAAGCAGGATATTCTGTAGAAAAGCATCACTGATTGCTTGTAAGTATTCTTCAACCTACAACCACAATGGGGACTGGAATTTTGATCACGAAGTGATGCTTAGTCCAATTTTTGGACCATTTTTATGGTGGCTGATAAATCATGTGGTCACTAAATGAATCATGCAATCGTTAAATAATTCTGGCTTCCCAGCTTGTTGGAAGTCAACTGATTCCATGACTTGATGCTACAAACTGTTGTACTGTAAATGCGAGTCAGTTGCCAAGCACTCCCAAATTGCAAACATGTGACACAACACATCATGTCATGTCATGTGGTGGTCATAGCTTCGAGCTGGGTCATCAATCATTTTTTTAAGAGCTATTGTAAGTTTGGACTGTGGGTAAACAAATCGTCATAAATTGAGGACTATCTCTCCTTGGCCATGTAGTATTAAAAAGTTTTATGAGGAAAGGAAAACAGCCTTCAATTGCTATTATTGCTTATATATTAACTATAACAATATTAATTGTTAATTTATTTTATTAACAGTAACAGTATAATATTCCTTCCCAAAGCAATTTCAATTTTCATTTTCATTTATTATGGCCTGCAGCCAGCAACCATCCCACAACCTCAAAGACATTCAGTTAAAGCAGTTTCTTATATATAAGGCACACCCTGAGAATTTGACTGAGGTATGATACAAAATTATAGTAACATAACAAACATCCTGATTGGTTTCACACACTGAAGTAAACCAGGGCTTATTTTAAACATGATTGGTTCCACAATTCATAGTCACCTGGTTTGAGTTAGTAACATTTTAGCTAAATGATAATCCCCAGAACCATTAGGAGGTGGATTTTTCCATCTTGTAAATAGTGTTTTACAAATTAAACTATTAATCAGTATCAATAATCCCAGAATCCCAACAATTCTTCCAGATAAAATCAAACTCTGATTAGAAGAGACTTCCTAGTATTGATGTTACAAGATCTAAATAAATCTAATATATAAATCAAATAAATCTAATAAATCAATCAAATCTGCAGATTACTAGCTAAACTACTGTATTTTCCTGCGTATAAGACTACTTTCTAACACACAAAAATCTTCTCAAAAGTCGGGGGTCGTCTTATACGCCAGGTCTCATTCTCCTGTAACCAGGCAGACCAGCCCATAAGGCTCTGACGAGCCTTAAATGGCTCTGAGGAGGGTCATCTTATACGCCCAGTCGTCTTATATGCTGGAAAATACGGTAGATACACGGAAACTATGTGTCTATAAAACTGGTAGTTCTTGATTTACAACAGTCCATTTCGTGACCATTCGAAATTACAATGGCACTGAAAAAAGTGGCTTATGACCATTTTTCACACTTACGACCGTTGCAGCATCCCCACGGCCACGTGATGTACATTCGGATGCGTGACAACTGGCTCATAGTTATGACGGTTGCGGTTTGCGACCTACCGACAAGCAAAGTCAATGGGGAAGCCAGATTCATCTTAACAACCGTGTTACTGATTTAACAGCTGCGGTGATTCACTTACGAAATGTGGCCAAAAAAGTTGTAAAACCTAACAAATTTCTCACTTAGCAACATAAATTTTGGGCTCAACTGTGGTCGTAAGTCAAGGACTTCTGTGCTGTTTCTCTAGAGTTGACAAGGTTTTACACCTTACACACGTATATTTTAATATACTGCAGTAAATTCAGATGCTTTTTTCCCCTTTTGACAGAAATTCCATTTGTTTTGGACGTGAAAGCCTGACCAACATTTGTAAACTGACCACAACAACTTTTAATCAGGTCAGCGACACACCCAGTGACGGCATAAGCCTTTAAGTAGGATCTATTTTAACGTGGGTTAGCTTGATGAGGCTTAGCATGTTGTGCACATCTAACCCATTTAATTAGCTCTGGGTTCAACGTATGTGGAAACCCTAAATAAGAGGTTCCCTTAAGAACCAGTTGAAGCATCTGATATGGATGCAGCTTACTAGAACAGCTTTGGCAACCAAGACCCAAAGAAGATTTGATCTTCTCTTTTGGTTGGATCTGTTCCCAACTACCTCTTCGAATTTATTTATTTATTTATTTATTTATTTATTTATTTATTTATTTATTTATTTATTTATTTATTTATTTATTCAAATTTATATACCGCCCTACTCCCAGACGGGACTCAGGGCGGTGAACAGCCAAAATAAGATACATTAATATAAAAGTTAAAAACCGTTTAAAACCCAATATAAAAAGGAGGTTAAGCCAGACCAGCTTGTTCAAATAAAAACGTTTTTAAGGCACGGCAAAAAGTACGTAGGTCCTGTAACCTCCTTATCTCAGGGGTGAGCTTGTTCCAGATGGTAGGTGCCCCCACAGAGACGGCTCTCCCCCTGGGGGCTGCCAGTCGACACTGTTTGACCGACGGCACCCTGAGGAGCCCCTCTCTATGGGAGCAGACTGGTCGGTGAGAGGCTGTTTGTGGCAGAAGGCGGTCCCGAAGTCAAGAACAAGAAGTCAGACCACAGCTCTGTCTAGGGGTGAAATGAACGGTAGCAATTGTGGCAGGTGGTTCAGAGAACCGTAGTGATGGCAGCGGGAGGCTCCACCCACCGACCCAGGTGGCGTTACTTCTTGGTTTTAACCAGGAAGTAATGTATTTTTTACCCTCTGCGTATGCGCAGAAAGTTTGTGCATGCACGCGGCGTGTGCTCTTCTGAACTGGTAAGGAAGGTAAGTAGATTTCACCCCTGGCTCTATCCCATTTTTGATCCCTAGGAGAAGATACTGTATAACAGGGGTGTCAAACTCAAGGCTCGGGGGCCGAATCCGGGTACTTAGATCAGGCCACTCTGGAAACAGTGAAGGACCAGCCTGTGGTGCTTCTGCGAGCGAAAACGGGCTCCCGAGTTCTGTTTTAGGTTGCTACGGCCTCCTGCAACTCTCTGCACTTGAGCTACCACAGGTGCCCCCAACAGGAGTGACGTCAAGCTGGGCATGCCCATCCTGGCCCGGCCCCCTGAGGTCAAACACAACCCTGATGCGGCCCTCAATGAAATCAAGTTTGACACCCCTGCTCTTATGTAATTCCACCTCTAAAGCCGGAACATCAGTGTCTTTTCACTTTGATTAGCCAGACAAAGCAGCAACAGAAATGGAGATTATCTTTTTTTCTCAACTCATCCTTCAGCCAAACCCTTGATCACAGGGTTTTTCAACCTTGGCAACTTTAAGATGGGTGGACTTCAATTCCCAGAATTCCCCAGCCAGCAAGGGAATTGTTTCTCTAGCATCTGTAGCAAGGCTGGCTGGGGAATTCTGGGAGTTGAAATCCACTCGTCTTAAATTTGCCGAGGTTGAGAAACACTGCTTTACCGCATTGTAGTGAGAACGCCAGGAGCCTGGTGGAGCAGTGGACTAAAGCACTGTTAAATAGCACTTAGCTGCCAGCTGCCTGCAATTACTGCAAGTTCAAATCTCACCAGGCTCAAGGTTGACTCAGCTTTCCATCCTTCCGAGGTAGGTAAAATGAGGACCCGGATTGTGGGGGCAATAAGCTGACTTTGTATAAAAAAGAACACCACTTAGGGTGGGCCAAAAGCCCTACTAAGCAGGTATATACAAAAGTATGAAGGCTATTGCTTAACACATTATAAGCTGCCCTGAGTCTCCGGAGAAGGGTGGCATATAAATCGAACCAATATATAAATAAATAAATAACACGGAATTCTCCATAAGGGTCCCTACCGTATCAGAAAGTGAACCAGTGTCCCGGGTGATGTTGACTTCTTCTAAGACCACCGAAGAATTGTTCGTGTTCAAGAAAGGTGGGTCGGGAATACAAGGAGTATCTACTTTCCCCACAATCTGTCCTTGGATGGCTGTTCCTAGGACTGTGCCAAGCACTTCTACGGTCATGCCTGTAGAAGCAAGGGAGAGATTAGAATGACTAAAACATAGGTTGGGTCCAGAAGTGGGCTTTGCATAACTTAATAACCGGTTTGCCTAGTGCAGAACCAAAAATGTGAGCGCTTGGACGCGGCTTCAAATACATGGCTATTTCAAATACTTTAAATACATGGTGATTTCTTCAAATACATGGTGATTTCTGCTCGTGGCTTCCAGCACAACTTCTCGGGCAGCTGAAGTGAGTAGAGTGGGCAAGTCGCGGAAATCAGCTGGGCGGGGCGAGTGAACCAGAGAGTGAGATCTATAGGATGGGATAGCACCAGGGGCGGTAGGCAGGCCCAGCTAGGGGTCGGAACTACACCATGTAGTTTGGGCCCATGTTTGGTTGGGTCCCCTTTCAAAAGTAGTGGTAGATGCTGGTTTTGACTCATTGAGCACCTGAATATCAGCGTTCACACTTCAACCTAAACCATGCTTTAAGTTAGCTGTGGGTTCATCCAATCCAGTTCTGTTATAATACCGCCCCATGAAGCATAATTTACACATGTCAGGGCTAGCTTCATAAATACCCATTGGTTGGCCAACATGCTCAACTGAACAACAATGAAGTTTTTGGTTCATCAACTCGTGAACACTAACTTCAATTGAGCCATCCTGCTAAGCTGCAACATACTTTATTGGGGTGGGGGCTAGAGTATTATGTGAAGGCAGACTCTATATTTTGTTAACCAGGGTTTGTGGCTTAGCATAATAGGCGAACTTAGTCAAGGTGTTCTGAGCAATATGCATCCATGTGAAAGCATTTTGATAGTCATGCAAGGAAGCACCTCTTAAAGATGGATTTCTCAAACATCAAAGAAAATAATTCCCTATATCTTTCATGTCCTAGCTATTCTTTCTGAGCTGTGAATTACGAAACAGGGAGAGAGGTAGGATTCCTAGTAACCCACAAACTCTTTACTTCTGGTTTTGTCACTATTGACGGAGATCATGTTTTGACTTGTGGTCAGAAAGTTCCTATGACTACAATGAGCTGCTCTTTACACGTCAGGTAAGTGGAATGGATTATCAGGATGAAGGATTCAAGATAGCACATAAGTGCTACTTTGAATGTGCTAATGTATTACAGGCTGTAATATTACAGCCAAGGAGGCAAACGCCACCACATTGGAAACTGGAAATAAGTATTGGAGAACACTACAAGCAGACTTCTTCCTATCACTTCCATTTAATCTAAACGTGGTACATAAGAAAGCTAAACACTGGGACAAAATATTAAAAAGTCACTGGAACACAAAGAAAGGATAGACTGGAAAATCTGGTAATTTCCTAGCATCTTCCTTAGGTTCAACCATGCAATTTTCTGCATGTTTCTGCAACCACAGACAGATAATCGTCAGTGAGCTAATAGATCTCCCATAAAGTCATCTTGCAAACGTGCAAGCTTACATATTTATTGAGAATGGGAGAGGGAGGGAGAGAAGGAGGGAGGGAGAGAGGGAAGGAGGAAGGGAGAGAGAGAGGGAGGGATAGAGAGAGAGGGAGGGAGGAAGGGAGAGAGAAACAAAGTAGAAGGTAGAGGGAGGAAGGTGGAGAGAGAGGGAAAGAGAGTGGGAGGGAGGGAGAGGGAGAGAGAGGGAGGGAGGGAGAAAGAGGGAGGGTGGGAGAGAGAGGAGGAGGAAGGGAGAGAGGAAGGGGAAGAGCGGGAGAGAGGAGGGAGAAAGAGAGGGAGGGAGAAAGAGGGAGAGGGAGAGAGCTGATAAGATAGGGATGGATGGATGGATGAACAGACAGATAGAGATTTAGATACACACACACACACACACAAATTGTGGTGTTTTGCAATTCAGAGTATCAGAAGGGGAAGAGTCAGCTTCCAGAGTTAGCAGGATGAGAGCCTTTTGATATCAGCTTTGCATAAATGGAGATGGGGGTTTCTTACGGTAGGCTGTGGCAGAATCCCTTTCGCTCTGCTCTCTGCTGATGAACATGGTGAGGGCCGAATAAGGGACATGGAAGCACTGCCAAGGAGAAAAGAAGGGAAGACGCTGAGCTTGCACATACAAATTCCGCTTGAAAATGCAAAATATAAAAGGATAATATGCTGGGCTATGGCCGCAATCAAGATTTGATTTGATGTAACCCATGCAAAGACGTAATATTTTTGGAAGAAATAATTTGGGGATGAGCAGGGGAGAAATCAGCTTTGGGACCTTATGAGGACAGAGACCAACAGGCCGAATTTAATTCTAAAAAATACGTTGGAAGACTTCAGAGCATATTCGGCACATAAAATCTGATTCAGATTTTATCGGGCTATGTTGATAAATTGATTGGGATCCTTCTAGGGCAAAAATGGTGCCCCCCCTCCCACAATTACAAGGACTAGAAACTATTCCTACAATTGGAAAAATTAAGCCAAGAGATTCCAAGCAGTAGGCTAAGAGTGTATATATCTGCAACAGAACAAGAAGGACTAGAATCTTAGAAACAGGTTATCAGAGATATACCTTCTATAGCAATATATACTACACAGCAGTGTCAACCCAAGTCTGCTTTTCCTTGCTAAAATTTTCCTTTCTTGCTTATTTGAGCTCTTTTCCCATCTTGACAATCTTAAATCCAGCATTTTCCCTGTATGTTGGTTTTATGATAGCCAATGAAGGTGCCATATGGAACAGAAGGTCAAAGCAAGCAAGGGCAGGGCGGAGGAAGGAAGGAAGGGAACACGGAGAAGAGGAAGGCACAAAAATCTGCATCGCAAAAGGGCAGACTCACCGTAATGAGGGTCTGAAAAATGCAGTAGAAGAAAAGGTACCACATCACTTGCCCTTGAGAGATGTCAGGCACCAACCATATCATGAAGTAGGAGATGACACCAAAGGGAGTGGAAAAGACAATCCTGTTGGGGGATCAAGTCAAACAAAAGAGTTAATATACTGGGGTACTTGGAGAAAAGATGAAGAAAGGCAGGGTTGAGCTGTCACACCATTCTGACATGCATTAAGTTGACTTAAGGCAGACTGATCAGCGTAATCTCTGCAAAATCCCAACCAATTTGGAGAAGAGACCTCACCGTTCTGTTTGGATCCCTTCATCCTGAACAAGTTAACCCCAACTGAACAACCAAACTTAACAATATTGTAGTTATGGAACGTTTCAGTGAGAATGTGCAAAGGCAGTTTAGTTTAGTTTAGTTTAATTTATTGTCACTGCCCCTCATACAACGAAATTAAATGCCATCTTCAGTGTACTTTTTAACTATAAAAATAAAACACGAACACACATCCTTCACATTCTATACAACTGATCTGAAAACCCCTGATATTGCATTAATACTGCACTATACAGTAGAATTCAATATAGTTACTGCCCTGGGATAGAAGCTGTTTTTCAGCCTATTCGTCCTTGGTTTTATTATCCTGTACCGTCTGCCAGATGGTAAAAGTTCAAAAAAAAAAGGGTGCCTGGGATAAGATGGAACTTTAAGAAAATTTTGAACCAGATTTTAGAAAAACCACCAACACAACACACACACTCTCGGGTTTCTACCCAGTGCCAATTTTCTTACAATGCCCAAACTGGGTTAACACACTATAACTACTTCCCAAAGCTAAGCCCAAAGAAATACACCATATGGTGGCTTATCCTGATGGCTTAATTCGTCCAGCCTGCTAAACAACAGCTGAGAACCCACAAACTGCTGAACCACACAGCAGCCAAATCTACTTGGCTTAATCCTGTGAAGTATGTGAACCCAGTCTCTTCTCTTTCTTCACTCTCACTCGTGCACACACTCAGCGTTCACTGATGACCCTAAGCCATTAAGTGGTTTGCTTCTTTCTGGCTTAACGTAGGAATAAACAAACAAGACGATGGTCTATGAACATCCTTTTCATGCCCTTAGAACGTTAGGCTCGCTTTCTTTTTCCATGGCAAAATAAATCTCTTAAGACTTCTAAGTACCTAATGTACCCCTTAAAGCTCCTTGTCCACTCAAGACAAGCCTCTCCCCCGCCCTTTTGAATGCGGCTTTCAACATGGCTCGCAAGACCTAGGATGACATCAAACTTGGCATGGGATTCTTGGCTTTGTGGTCTGCAGGATTTAAGCCATTGTTCTAACTCACAAACGACGAGCCAGTGTAGCTTGTTCAACCAACCCACACACAATGTTTCCTCTGGGTTAGACTTCTTCCCAAGCCTTATAGTATCTATTATTTTACATATGTTGTGGCCATCAGCTTCTCCTAGTCCAAGGGGTGCTATTCAGCAGGTTCTGACAGGTTCTGGAGAACCGGTAGCGGAAATTTTGAGTAGTTCGTTGAGTAGAACCG
The DNA here is from genome assembly GCA_030761175.1 of Masticophis lateralis. Classification (NCBI taxonomy): domain Eukaryota; kingdom Metazoa; phylum Chordata; class Lepidosauria; order Squamata; family Colubridae; genus Masticophis; species Masticophis lateralis. The sequence continues at coordinate 10,118,851 of JAUDYJ010000009.1, read as the reverse complement.
GCAAATACCACCTCTGGCTGGCCCCAGAGTGGAGTGGGAATGGAGATTTTGCAATATCCTTCCCCTGCAACGCCCACCAAGCCATGCACCAAGCCACACCATGCCCACCTTTTGCTACCCACAGAACCGGTAGTAAAAAAATTTGAATTCCACCATTGGTCCAAACTATCATGGTCATCAGAAAAGGACTGTAAGAGAGATCTACCCAAACATCTGAAGGATGTCAATCTGCCTACTGTTAATTTAAACAGTAAATTTACATCTCTCCTAAATATAGTTAGGAAGCCATGATTAGGAAGCCTCCCGTATGAAATAAAACGGGCAAGACTAATCTTTTATCTCTAACTGAAACTATATTTCTAAGATCCAGGGAATTCAGATGTTAAGGTTATGTATGATTCTCTCTAGTCCAATGTTTCTCAAACGTGGCAGTTTGAAGATGGGTAGAGATGTGCAGACTTCAACTCCCAGAATCCCCAAGTCTACACTTCTTCAAGTCAATGGGCCTTACAAATTTCTAAGAGTTTCAAGTTTTTCAAAGTGACCCTGTACATTCACATCTCCTAGGGGCCTCCTAAGTAGGGGAGACTAGTTGCTACGTTGATGGAGCAAATTTCCATAACACATCAAAAGCAGAACAATGTTTTTGCAAAAACTAAGGAAAAACTAAGGAAGAATCGTCCAAGAAAGCAGCAGGAAGAAGACTAAAGGAATTGAAACGCTGCTTGCAAGTGGCAGCAATATGCCAACAGGATCTTCTTTAGACTGGGAGAAAGGTTAGCTAGATCAAGTCTGCATGCCTGATATGTAAAATGAGACCAGGGAAAAAAGGAACTCAGCCAAACCATGCAAACGAGATGGAAGGACTGAACATGTTTAGCTTGGATTCACTTCCCTGTAGGACTGCCCATTCAAATAAGGGTATCCAGAAGGTGAAGACTCTTGCAATAAAACCAACTAAGAATTTTGGGGCGGTTTCATAATAAACAAATGAATGACCGCATAAGTTTTGGTAGATCGCAGGCTACACATAGTCCTCAACTTACAAACATTCATTTAGTGACTATTTGAAGTTACAACGGCACTGAAAAAAGTGACTTATGGCCATTTTTCACATTTATGACCATTGCGGCATCCCCAGGATCATGTGATCAAAATTCAGACACCTGGAAACTGGCATGCATTAATGACTGTTGCAGTGTCCTGGGATCATGTGATCTCTTTTGCGACCTTCTGACAAGCGAAGTCAATGGGGAAGCCATATGCCCTTAACAACTAGGTTACTAACTTAACAGCTGTAGTGATTCACTTAGCAACTGTGGCAAGAAAGGTCGCAAAATGGGGCAAGACTCACTTAAAAATCGTCTTATTTAGCAATGGAAATTTTGGGCTCAATTGTGGACGTAAGTCAAGGACGACTCGTTCCTCTTCAGATGTTCGGTACTTGCAGGCTAGTACCAAGTCAGAAAAGTACTGTATCAATTAAGTGAAATTTGTAGGTATACTGGCTTTATTTGGGGAACCCGAAAAGACTGTCACCATCCCATCGTTTTTCTAGATCATTAGACATTTGGATGTTGTTGTTTTTTTTTAATTAGATTTATATGCCGCCCTTCTCCGGAGACTCAGGGCGGCTTACAATGCGTTAAGCAATAGCCTTCATACTTTTGTATATTTATACAAAGTCAGCTTATTGCCCCCAACAAACTGGGTCCTCAATTTACCCACCTTAGAAAGGATGGAAGGCTGAGTCGACCTTGAGCCTGGCTAGAATTGAACTCGCAGTAATTACAGGCAGCTGGTTCTTAAATGCTGCCTTTGTAGGAGGCATTACCCCCCTACGCTACTCAGGCTCCATGTTGGGAAAGACTGTGGCCAGTGATCATTGGCAAAATTAAAATCGTTCAAAAACTGATTTGGATTGAGCAGAGAGCACAGCGACGACAAGAAGAGGAAGAGAAATAAAGAACATTCGTTTATAATGTCTTTCTTTAGTCAGGTGGGAGATGGGAGAACATTTGACCTATCATCCATGGCACCGGTGGGTTCTAAAACTTTTTCACTACTGGTTCTGTGGGCGTGGCTTATTTTGTGGGCATGGCTTGATGGTCATGTGACAATTCTTTAGGATTTAGCAGAGGTACTGGTCTACCAAAATTGAACTAAATGAACGACTGTAAGTTGAGGCGTACGTGTATCTCACAACACCAGAATTCTGTCTCTTATTTCTTTTGGGTCCTGCACGAAAGAGGCAAGCTGAAAGCAGGATGTGAAAAGTGGAAGGTCCTGGACATGTGGATTTTCCTCCACGCTAGTTCTTTCCAGTGAAGTGGAACACAAAAATGACGTGTCCCTCAAAAATCAAAGCCACCCCAGGTGGCAACTCAGCCGGGCTTCCACCCAGAGCAGCCCTCTCTCTTCCTCCTGCTGCTGCTGATACACGCAGGAGTTGCTAGTTACTCAGTCTTTCCATGGTCTTCTCGGCTCGCTTATCTTTACAAACTGCACCTAGATCTGAAAAGAAAGGAAACTGACGTGGCCAGTGCTGAAAAATGTAGTTTGCTCAGGGGAAGGGAGGGAGGAAATGCCCTTTCGGGAAACCCTCCAGCCAGAGACTCTGTCTGTGAGAGCCAGGAGCAGAACTCTTCAAGAGCAAACTGCAGCCGGCAAAGAATATACCCAGTTTTATTTCTGTCTAGAAACCGCTTCTGAACTTTCTGTGGTCAGGATAGAAAAAAACCCAACAAAATTAAACTTTTGACTTTCGGTTTTGCTTATTAAAGTAGTTTATTGTTATAGCACTTATATACCACTCCTTGGTGCTTTACAGCCCTTTCTGTGTGGTTTACAGAATCAGCATATTGCCTCCAAAATTGCCCTCATTTTATCAACCTTGGAAGGATAGAAAGCTGGGTCAACCTTGAGCGCCATCCCTGGATTGAATTCCAGGCTATGGGCAGAGACTAGAATAGGGCTGCAAGAGACCTTGGAGATCTTCTAATTCAACCCCCTGCTCAAGCCTGGATAGAGCCTGGAAAGCTCAGCAGACTAATGCATTGTAATTTAACTCCAGCTGTCTGCAATTAGTAAGTTCAAATCTCACCAGGCTCAAGGTTGACTCAGCCTTCCATCCTTTCTAAGGTAGGTAAATTGAGGACCCAGTTTGTGGGGGCAATAAGCTGACTTTGTATAAAAAATATACAAAAGTATGAAGGCTATTGCTTAACGCATTGTAAGCCGCCCTGAGTCTCTAGAGAAGGGCGGCATATAAATCAATTTTTTTAAAAAAGCAAGAGACCCTGTACAAGGGGTCCCCAACCCCTGAACCTTGGACCAGCACCAGGCTGTGGCATGCCAGAAATCAGGCAGTGCAAATAAGTGCAGGCAACACTCCGGTCCATGGAAAAGCCTCTCCCCATGGAACCGGTCCCAGGTGCCCCAGAAGTTGGATGCCGCTGCCCTATACCATTTCAGACAAGTGGCTGTCCAGCCCCTTCTCAAAAACCTCCAGTGATGAAGCCCCTACAACTTTTGAAGGCAAAGCTGCTTCACTGGTTAATTACTCTCACTCTTAGGAACTTTCTCCTTCATTCCAGGTTGTTTCCTCTCTCGATTAGTCTGCCTGCAAGACTGCATTCCAACCCTAGAAATGGTTAGGATTTATTAAGCTGATGCAGCCAAAGGCTGAAGCGGTACTAATTCTATTTTGTAACTTACGGTGCCGAAAAAAAGTTGGAATTCGGTGCTTTTTTCACCCCCTTCTCCTTTCTCTTCCATTTTGTCACCTGCCCAATACTTTTATTTTTATTTTATAGTCTTAATTTTTAAAAAAAGGGGGGGGGGAAGGTGCAGCCCAGCCCAGCCCAGCCGGTCTCACATCCCACTCACCCCACAAGGGTGACTGAGCCATTTGACTTGGAGTAACCTCCAGCCCAAGGCGTGGCCCTGAGACGGGTTAGAGGAAGGAAGCCAGATGGAATGTTAGCAAGTACACACGCTTTGCCTTCCCATTGGCTGATTGGGGGTGGTGTGTTTTACACATATATCTCCTCTTCCGCCCCACACTTCTTTCTCTGCACACACCCCTTGCATAACTTTGCCGGCTTTAACTGTTTCCCTTCCTGGAAAAGGGAAGTGGTGCATGGCTTCAAAGGATATTCAAAAGTCAAGAGGGAACTCAAAGTGGTCCTTGATCTGAGTGCAATGCCAATCAAAAGAGATGAAAAGTGCTGGCGCGCGAAGCCGCTTCTTATTGCCATGATGATGAGCCTAAGCTTTGGGCAATGCCAAGCACATGGGGGGCAGGTGGGGGGAAGTTCCACAGAGAAAGTCACAGGTGGGGAAGGCAGGAGAGAAGAGAAGGCACAGAGATGGCAAATCACGTTTTTTGCAACGGGATACAGGACCAACCACAATGGATGCCAAAATAACAAACCGTGCATCGGGATTTCACAATTGCAAATCCCGGATTTTGTACTTGTGTTCTCAGATGGGATGCAAGCAGAGGTGAAATCCAGCAGGTTCTGACAGGTTCTGGAGAACCAGTAGGAGAAATTTCGAGCAGTTTGGAGAACTGGTAGCATATACCACCTCTGGCTGGCCCCAGAGTGGGGTGGGAATGGGGATTTTGCAGTATCCTTCCCCCAGGAATGGGGAGGGAATGGAGATTTTGCAGTATCCTTCTCCTGCCACGCCCATCAAGCCACACCCACCAAGCCACACCATGTCCATCAAGCCACACCCACAGAACAAGTAGTAAAAAAAATTGGATTTCACCACTGGATGCAAGGATGTCGTAAACCCACGGGATTTGCAGTGAGAAATCGTGGCACGGGTTGAGTCAATTTTTCCCTAGAGATGCCTGTCCTTCCTTCCTTCCTTCCCCTTTCTCTCCAATGTCCAACAACTGGCCTTTTCTCCTGCTTTTGATGGACTATAATGCACAAAGGCTCAAGGAAATCAAAGAAGAACTTTAAAATGCCAAAGGCTCCATGGCTAGCATATGACAACAGCTTGGAAAGTTTTCATACTAAAGTTTCCCATGTAGAAACGGATGAGAGAAGAACAGCAATTAATGGTTAGATTTACTTCTGGTCTTTCCTTCAAGAGCTCAAGGCAATGTCCTTAACTCTGCTGCAACCTCCAGTTTCAATTCCCACAACAAAGACTGGTTCAGTAACCAAGTTCATACAACATGCTGAGCGAATGTTCTCAATTAGTCCATTTTCTGGGTTTGCATCTAAACTAGGGGTCTCCAACCTTGGCAACTTTAAGACTTGTGGACTTCAACTCCCAGAGTTCCTCAGAAGCTTTGCTTCTAAAGTCCTGCCCTAAACTACTCAATAGCATGAACGGCTAACTGGGTACATATCCACCCATAAAACCATAACCAGATTTAGCAGGTTGTGCAAACGACACCACGGAGTTTCCACAAGCTGGGTGTCCCTTTGTCTTGCCTGACAAAGAACCAAACTGACTTGGCTTCCTCGTAACTGTTGCAAAACTCTTGCGCACCACAAAAGAGCATGAGATATTCGGTCAGGGTGCTCGTTTTGTCTGCTCACTTTGATCCTCTACACATGGAGCGAGCGAGCATCTCAGAAAGAACATGCCTACAGGTAATTCTCCACTTACAACCAGTCGCTTAGTATCTGTTCAAACTTCCAGGGGAAGCAACATAGTTACCTAAATGCGGCCGCACGGAGGATTAGGGGAGCGACTGGGTGCTCCCATGTGACACCTCTCCTGCGCGAGCTGCATTGGCTACCGGTGGACTACCGGGTGCGTTTCAAGGTGTTGGTAATCACCTTTAAAGTGCTCCATGGCTTAGGACCAGGGTACTTACGGGATCGCCTTCTGCCACCAATTGCCTCCTACCGGCCGGTTCGCTCCCACAGAGAGGGCCTCCTCAGGGTGCCGTCAGCCAGACAATGCCGGCTGGTGACCCCCAGGGGGAGAGCCTTCTCTGTGGCAGCTCCTACCCTCTGGAATGATCTTCCTCCAGAGTTGAGAACGATCTCCGACCTCCGGACTTTCCGGCGGGCTTTAAAAACACATCTTTTTCAGCTTGCCGGCTTAGCCTGATTCCTGTCAAATATTTTATTATTTTTAGAGTTTTTATTATCTTTTAAATTAATTTGTTTTAATCTACGGCTATTTATATTTGTTCTTTTTATGAAATTTTAACTTTTGTGTACTTGCTTTTTAATTTGGCTGTGCACCGCCCTGAGTCCGTAAGGAGAAGGGCGGTATATAAATCTAATAAAACTTAAACTTAAACTTAAACCTCCAACCCAGATTTAAAGATTTGACAGCTGCCCACTCCAATCGTGTGATAAGGGGGCTGTTTCACATGACCGGGGTGAGCAGCTGTTGTGTTTGGAATGCTCAGCAACTGACCAGCACTAATGGCGGTTTGCAGCATCCCATAGTTACACGGCTGTAATTGATGATATTTTTGCTGGAAACTGGCAGTTACTTCTGGCAAAAAAAAAGCAAATGCCCCATAGAGAACAATGCGTTTGCTTTATGACCTCCACAAAAAAATGTCATAAACTCGGATCAACTTCTGAACCATCTTCACGACTTGTGGGCTCAATTATAGTGTAATGGAAGGGCAAACTAACTTTCAGGAAATGTCCATCTGAGGGAGAAGGAGAGAGGAACAGAAGAAAGGGAAGAGGAGAGGAAGAAAGGAAGGGGAAATAGGAGTAGGAGAGAAGATTAGACAAGGGGGAAGAAAGGAGGAGAGGGAGAAAGGAAGGGGAAGTAGAGAAGGAGCAGGAGAGGAGGGAAGAAGAAGGGAGGAAGGATAAAAGAAGGGAGGGAGAGGAAGAGAAAGAGAAGAAAGATTGCTGTAAAACAAAACAAAACAAAACAAAAAGATGAAATGGAAGAAAGGCATCCCCGAACATGTGTAAATATATTAGGATACAGAAAGAACTATCAAAAATTAAAAGAGAATATATCTGGTTAAAAATGGAGAAAAGAGAATTTGAGGGCGAAAGAAGATACCGTTTATAGAAACAAGAATAGAAATATTAAGATTTGATTAAAAAATATGGAAAGAGAACACTTTGGCAGAAATTGTCCCTAAGTAAAATATATTTGGATATGATGGGTTGTATATGATATGATAGGATATGGTCAATACTCAGTTTCATAAAATAGGTGTGTGTGTGTTGGGGAGGGAAAAAACTAATAAAACTTGATTTTTAAAAAAAAAAAGAAAAAGGGATGTCCATCCAAAAGTGCTGCAAAACCTCATGCGGTTCAATTTTTTAAAATTTTTTTAAAAAATTTGATTTACCATATTTTCCGGCGTATAAGACGACTGGGCGTATAAGACGACCCTCCTCAGAGCCATTTAAGGCTCGTGAGAGCCTTATGGGCTGGTCTGCCTGGTTACAGGAGAATGAGACCCAGCGTATAAGACGACCCCCGACTTTTGAGAAGATTTTTGTGTGTTAGAAAGTAGTCTTATACGCAGGAAAATACAGTATATAATTGCAGGAAGAGAAGGAGAAAAACCACCAAGCCGGCGGCCATTCTCAAAGGTTTGAGCTGCAACGTGCATGAGGTTGTCCTGCAGAGCTAAGGACAGCCACCTGAGGACACGACCTCCTAAATCCCAGACTCTTCTTGCGTCAGGGGAGACTAAACTTAGCTGCTGATAAGGGGGCTGTTTCAGGCCTCCCAGAGGAGGCAATCCTGCCAACAACTACCCTGGGCAAAGGCCAAGAGTGGAAACTATAGGTCAGGGATGGGTTCTGAAACTTTTTACTACTGGTTCTGTGGGCGTGGCTTATTTTGTGGGCGTGGTTTGATGGTCATGCGACAAACAATTCTTTAGGATTTAGTAGAGGTACTAGTCTACCTGTCAGCTTTGGAAGCCATATTAGGCCTGAAGCTTCAATGCTGCCACCTTCTCATGTGTGGGAAAGTAGGAGGGAGGATTAAGGAGAGGGGTTGTTAGCAGGCATAATAGCATTCTTCCCGTCGGTCAAGGTCAGGGCGATCCAGTAACTGGAAAAGGAGTCGTCAGGGGCTGGATTGAGACGGAACGGACGTTGATTGGAGCATGTGATCAACTGGGGGGAAAAGGGGATGGTTTTGGGAGCTTTGACTTACTGAAGGAAAACCGGGGCTTTTCGGATTCGGGTTTTCCCAGATGTGCCAGTTTGCCTATTCTAGTAAAGAGGACTTTGGAAAATGTTTGCTTCCACGTCTTTACTTGAAGCAGGCTTTTAACTGCTTGCAGAGCCATACCGGCTACCCATTTGTTTTTGGAGCGGATGGGTCTACCACCATTCTGCCTTTTACCGCTGATCAGCTGTAGGGCGGCCCTTCAAAGCACTGCGGCAAGAGTTTAAACAGCTTTTTGCCGCTCTGCCACCACCGAGAGCATCGGAAACCGCTTTCAGGCAGCTTGGCTTCAGTTGCCAATTTACCGCCACCGAGAGGTTTACAAGGAGTGGATCGGTTCTAGCCGATCAGTTGGGAGGCTTCTTGGCTTCTCAATTTAAAGCTACCTGTCTTGGTTTTTTTTCCCCCCTCTTCTTTGTCAGGTGAGGCCTGATTTTTTTCCTTCTAGCCGATCAGCTGGGACTCAGGAGGCAGAGAATAGATGGAGGCAGGACCAGGCAGAGGTGGTATTTACCGGTTCTCCAAACTACTCAAAATTTTCACTACTGATTCACAAGAACCGGGGAGAACCGGTAGCAATCTACCACTGCTATAGGTGCAGGAGGATACTTCAATGCAACACAATACATATACACACCTGCATTCCTCAAGCATAGGTTTTCCCTGCGCCCTTCAATTCATGCCCTATCAATACCAGCCAGTACAGTCATTTTCTGTGAAGAAAGCTGCCAATTAAAATACCCTGAAGGCGCTGGGCAAAGAAGACTTTGAGATTCTCTCTTTGGATCCACACAATATTTGGGCTAAACTAAAATAACCTAGGGTTAATGTATTTGTGATATAGCATGTGGCAACTCAACTATTATTTGCAGTGGGGAAATCCATTTTTTTTTTTACTACCCTGTTCTGTAGGTGTGACTTGGTGGGTGTGGTGTGGCTTGGTGGGCGTGGCATGGGAAGGATATTGCAAAATCCCCATTCCCACCCCACTCTGGGGCCAGCCAGAGGTGGCATTTGCCGGTTCTCCAAACTACTCAAAATTTCCGCTACTGATTCTCCAGAACCTGTCAGAACCTGCTGGATTTCACCTGATTATTTGATAGATTATATGAAGTGCAGCCAGTCCTCAATTTATTATCATAGTTGGGACCAGATTTTCCTTGCTAAGTAAGGCAGTTGATAAGTGAGTCGCTCCCGGTTTTATGACCATTTTGCCCATGTTGTTATGTGAATCACTGCAGCTGTTAAATGAATCCAGCTTCACCCAATGTCAAAAGCCAACTGGGTAGGCTGCAAATGGGGATCACGTGACTGCAGGACACCGCAAACATTGCAAATACACACCGATTGCCTAGTGCAGAGTTCTGCAACCTTAAACACTCAAAGAGCCATTTGGACCCGTTTCCCACAGAAAAGAAAACACCGGGAGCCACAAAACCCTTCCCGTGCCTGACTATTTCTTGAGCAGCCACAAAACTAGCATATGTAGTTGAATTAAATATTCTGTTTTCTTCTGAAACTTTTCTTTTCTTGGATTTATCCATGGTTGGTCTACAGGGGGTTGAAAAGCTCAATAAATCGTGTGCCGGCAGGTATCACACATTGCCAGTTGTGACGCATATTTTGAATGACAAGGAGCCATAGCAGAGGGTGAAAGAGCCCCATGCGGCTCTAAAGCCGCTGGTTGCTGACCCCTGGCCTAGTGCAATCCTCACTTGACCATGGGGATGCTATGATGGTCATGCAAGTGTGTGGGCCAGTCCTAAGTCATTTTTGCTAAAGAAATGGTTGTTAAGTCAAGGCCTGCCTGTAAGACCAGTATTTCAAATTTCAACCTTAGCAACTTTAAGATACATGGACTTCAACTTCCGAAATTCCCCAGCCAGCAGTATAAAACATAATTCGTTTTTGTTAGGTGAGGGTTGCATATTATGGGATTCCAGTGTTTTATTCCCATGGGCTTATTGTGATTGTCTGAACCCAGAGTCAGGAAAAGCTTTTACAAAAACTTCTTTCAAAAAAGAGTCCCTAAAACTTGCCTGAATGAACTCATTTATTCATACACTCTTTGCTCTTATAATTTTTTTCCTTTTAAAGGGCAATCTATGCAAAGGGAACACACATGACTCTACCCAGAGGACTGATTTATTCCAGCCAATTATTAAAAGTTCCTGGTTCGTTGCCTTAACAGTGAAAACCTCACGCTTCTGAGATCAAACCCATGCCCAGTCCTAAAAAAATGTCACCATGTTATAGGTAGTAACATGATGCTTTTAACTTATGACCCCAACAAGTTATGACCATAATTTCAGGCTCAATTATGGTTATAAGTCGAGGACAATTTGTTACCAACAGTTAATCTTCATGCTGAATGGGCAAGTCTTCTAACTGCCAATTGTTCTTAACTACAAGTTTTAATTACTTAAAGTGAATTAAATCAACTCAAAGTTTGCTTGGCATCAAGCAACAATTTTTGGACTGTAGCCCTAGGTATACCTAAAAAATCCAAATGTAACCTAGAAAACATTGTGCATTCCCCTTTTATAATATCCTATGCAGGTTTTCATGCTTGTATTCTCATTCTTTGAGTCATAATCTTTATACCGTTTACAGACCTCTCCAGGTAGATATCAGAACAAACTTCCTGACTTGTATAAGCTGTCAATCAGGGGAAAGTTGTCTCGTGAAATTGAGAATTCTCTTTTCTTTGAGGGGATCAAATTAAGAGCTGGCTGGTCAACTTTCAGATGTTCTAGAGGATTCTGAGTTGAGCAAGTGATTTAGCTAAATCAGGGGTCAGCAACTTGTGGCTCTGGAGCCTCATGTGGCTCTTTGAGCCCTCTGCTGTGGCTCCCTGTCAGGTGCTCCCACCACTGGCTGGCCTGGCTCCTCACCCTCCCCTCCCAGTCATTCCTCGCCTTGACTGAGAAGGTAAGGGCAACGGCAGGGGATGGAGAAGCAGCCAGGGCAGAGACAGAGAGATACAGAGGTGGGGGGGGGGGAGAGAGAGACACACATAGAGAGATACAGAGAGGGAGGGAGGGAGAGGAGAGAGAGAGATGTCAAAAGGATTTTGTGATTCCCGGTGTCTTATAACAACTGGTTTTCTGCCCTAATGGGTCGAGAATGCTGGGTAGGCATGGCTAGGGAGTCATGTGACTGGTGGAAGTGAGCGACATCAAGTTGGCCACGCCCATCCAGGTTTTGTAGCTCCCAGTGTTTTCTTTTCTGTGGGAAATGGGTCCAAATGGCTCTTTGAGTATTTAAGGTTGCAGACCCCTGGACTAGATCAATGTATCTCAACGTTAGCAACTTTAAGATGTGTAGACTTCAACTCCCAGCATGCTTCCTGGGAAATTATGGGAGTTGAAGTCCACACATCTTAAAGTTGCTAAGGTTGAACAACACCGTTGTAGGCAATCTGGTGCGATGCTGTTGCTATTTTCCAATCAGCATTAATATGGTCAACAAGATGGATTTCAAGATCTGGAACAATCCTGAAAAGTCTTCTGCCGAAATTACGAAAACCGGTGTTCCCCAAGCCACTTGGAGCATAATATCTCTAAAATGCTCACAAACAGCTGAAATTGGAGGAGGGGGGAAGCAAACATCAGAGGGAGAATGGAATATCCAGGAAGAATATGCAGCTTGAACAAATCTGTTACCTATTGTCGGTTTTTTATATATAACTACACATACAAAACCCTTCATGGACCAGCCTGGTCCCAAGTGCTAGCTGACTGCTTCCTTATGACCCACCAAAACACAACTTTTACTTCACAACCAGGAACCAGGAGTACTACTCAAGTGACCCTGAGGACACAGATAAACTTCTAAGGGCTTCAATGACCCTCTAAAAAGATGCAAAGGACCAGCTCTGTCTGCAAGGAATATAAATCCTTCCATTCCCCACCATCCTGTCAGAGCTCAAGAAGCTTCTTGGATGAGAAGTGAGATGTCTTCAAAAGAAAAAAACAAGAACGTGCAGTTGCCTCCTGAAAAAAAGCACCTTTGGGACAACCACGACCTGGATGACTGAGAATCTCTACACAAGCTCAGACCATGCAAGGCGTCTCAATTTCACCAAGTCAACTTCTTCCTATAGTTCCACAAGGGCCCAAAATTATCTCCCAGGTTGGGGAAGAAGCAGAATTGATCCACGGTGCTGCAGTCACAAAACTAGGGGACATAGTGAGCTGCCAGTATTACTGGTACCCTCAATTGCACCAGGGGTGGGTTCCACTTACCTTTACTACTGGTTCACAGTGGGAGCACGCGCGTGCATGTGCAGATCACCCATGATGACATCATGATGGATGGGCGGAGCCTCCCAACCGAAACCGGTTTGGTCCGGTTTCTATAAAACCGGACCGAACTGGGAGCAACCCACCACTGAAATGCACCCATTGAATGTTTCTCACTTGACTATGATACACACCAACCTACTTCCTCCACCTTTAATAAGCCTCTTCTACATCCCCAAATGGAGAAAGGGACCTGCCACTAGTCCAACTCTCCTCCAGCTCATCCAATTCAAGTCACCGGGGATCAAAGCCCTCCTGGTGCTTTTGACATTCTCCAATCAAGAATTGCAAACAACAGGGTTACAATTCTGTCTATAAATTCAATCCCCAGCCCTTGTGGGTAAATCAAGACTGATTTTAAGTGAGCTTGATTTCTAATGACTATAGGGGCATTTCTGCTTAGCTTTCCAAAGTGAAGACTAGTTTTGGGTATTGGGGGAAAAATAAAAAATCTCACAAAGTCATGGACAAACCTCTTTTGTTACCAAGAATAGCACACAAATGTGCTCTTGTGACCAGCTGCAATTGAGCTTCCTTAAGTTTCATTGCAGGAGATGGCTGAACATAGCCAATCTTGGTTGTTCTTCAAAAAGCTAAACAAGGTTGGCTAGTTCCCATATCCAAGAGACGCCAGGCTATTGGATAAAATAACAGCTCAGAAAAAAAGTGATGGCAAACTACTGCTACCAACCTGCCTTCCATTGAGGACCTGTATACTGCACAAGTCAAAAAGAGGGAGGGCTGTGAAAATATTTACAGACCCTTCGCATCCTGGACATAAACTGTTTGAACTCCTGCTCTCATAACGAAGCTATAGAGCACTGCACACCAGAACAACTAGACACAAGGACAGTTTTTTCCCGAACACCATCACTCTGCTAAACAAATAATTCCCTCAACACTGTCAAACTATTCACTAAGTCTGCACTACCATTAATCTTCTCATTGTTCCTATCACCCATCTCCTCCCACTTATGACTGTATGACTGTAACCTTGTTGCTGGTATCCTTACAGATTTATATTGATATTGTTTCCTGATTGCTTATAATGACTATAATTATGATTCTTGATGAACGTATCTTTTCTTTTATGTACATTGAGAGCGTATGCACCAAGACAAATTCCTTGTGTGTCCAATCACACTTGGCCAAGAAAAATTCTATTCTATTCTATTCTGGAAGAAAATTGTAAGTGGAAAACTCTACAGGTGTCACCATACATCAGGGGTGTCAAACACAAGGCCCATGGGCCAGATGCAGCCTGTGATGTGGTTGGATCTGGCCCACAAGGCCATCCTGGAAAATGTAATGGGCCGGCCCATGTCGCTTTGGCCCAGTCTACCCAATAAAAAAAGGAAACATTGGGCCAGCATGGCTTTGGACCAGTCTATCCAGTGCAAAAGAAGAAACATGCCAGCAGTTTGGGGAGTAGCATCAAGCTGGCCGCACCCACCCAGTCGGCTACGCCACCCATTCGGGGACCCCTTAACCCGCCTCCCCGAGGTCAACCACAGCCCTGATGCAGCTTTCAATGAAATTGAGCTTGAGACCCCTGCCATACATCATGAAATTCTGTTTGAAAGTGGCATCCACCAGGCTATATCCAGGCATGCTTACCAGGGCATCAGGCGTCCAAAGCAGGTCCAGGAGCTTTTACTGATGAAAAAACCCACCAGGGGGTCAGTTATGGCATCCCACGCACGTCCCACAAAAAGGATGATGGATGCGTAGAAGGGGTCCATCTGTTAAACAGAAGAAGGGAAGAACCTCCATTCAACTCGAGCGTGAGAGCTCATTCTCTCACTGGAAGTCACAAGTGAAAGAAAAGCAAATTGGTCTCATGGAGAAAAAAAAAAAAGGACAAGTAGAAACAAGCCAACCCAGTGGGAAGAGAGCAAGGTAGGGCAAGGTGGAAAATTCAGTATTTGAACCAAATCCGTACATATAAACCCAAGCCAAGTCTCTTCAGCAGCTGCTGAAATTCTCTTGGTAACGGCTTTCTATCTTTTCCAATAAATACGAGTAGTCCTCAACGTATGACCGCAATTGAGTCCAGAATTATGCTGGTTAAGTCATGCTGATTATTAAGCGAGACATCACATGACTGTGCCCGATTTTACAACCTTTTTTGTATAAGTCGTAAATGAGCACTCCAGTCGTTACGCGAACCCGTTGACGGTAATGGGTGGTGGTTTTTTTTACTGGAAATCAGAAGTAAATGCCTGTTTCCAGCAAAAACCATTATGAATCATGGTCAGGTGAGTGTGGGATGCTACAAATGGCGGTAAATGCTGGCCAGTTGCCAAGCACCCAAAATGTGATCATGTGACGGGGGTTGAGGAATCATTGGAACTTTGAATCCAGATCTTAAGTAGTTTTTAAGCCTATTGTAACTTCAAACAGTCGTTAAATGACCGGTGGTAAGTTGAGGACTAGCAATAGCACTTTGATTTATATACCGCTTTACAGTGCTTCACAGCCCTCTCCAAGCGGTTTAGAGTGTCAGCCTATTGCCCCCAACAATCTGGGTCCTCATTTTACCGACCTCAGAAGGATGGAAGGCTGAGTCCACCTTGAGCCTGGTGAGATTTGAACTGCCAAATTGCAGGCAGCCGGCAGTCAGCAGAAGGAGCCTGCAGTACTGCACTCTAATCACTGCGCCACCACGACTACCTGTGTGACTCGCTCTGTGGTTTTGATATTTCCTCCTGAGCTTCTCTAAGTTCAAATTCTGTTTCTAGCTAAAGCCTGGCTTTGTGGAGCTGAAATCTGGAGAGTCTTTAACAGATGGTGAAGTTACATTATTTATCCCAAAGATCCTTTTTTTTAAAAAAACAACAACCCAACAACTGGATTTTCTAGGGATTTTTTTTCCCCTTAAAAATGTTTCATTTCTCATCCGAGAAGCTTCTTCAATTCTGGATGTGCTTCTCGGATGAGAAGCGAAATGTTTTCAAGGGAAAAAAAAAACACCCAAGGAAATCCAGCTGCCTTTTGGAAAAGAAAGAACCTTTGCGACAAGCTTGACCCGTATGATTTGAGAATCTCCATGGTCACATGAATTGCATTTTTAGGTCTGCCACCCTCAAGTTTTGAAATGTTGAGTAGCCGATTTCTTCACCCGAAGCTATGAACTTCGACATGGTATGCAGGCTTCCAGGGACAATGGGGCCAAAATACAGATGGAACCACATGCCAACAGTTGTACATATCATTCATTGGGCTCAGGGGGATTGTTGAAGCAAGCCAGTGTGGCTTATTTAACAAATTACAATTCAAGTAAGCCAGGGTTTTCTGTGATGTGTGAACTCAAGTCAATGAGTTACCAAGCAATAGCAAATGTGCTCCCTTTCTTAGCAGAGGTTATTTACTGAAAGCGAAATGCCACGGAGCACATACAATGGAGGCGAGGGACGCACCACGAGAAAACAAGATGTTCTTAATTTGAGAACACTCGCCAGGGGGATGTAGAGTGGACTGAACAATGCCTTTAACAATCTGCTCGTATATCAGACTAGAAGTGGGGTGAGGCCCTTGGTTCGGTTCACATTAGGTCAGCGATTCTAGAGGCATTCTGTGCCCAGGAAGACAAGACATGAAAGAGAAGCATGAGGGAATCAGCTAAGAGAAAAACAAGAGACACCCCTGCAATTTGGGGATGCTTCCTTCCCTAAGCTAGTGCTTTCTGGATCATTTTGCAGGCCCTGTCTGGACCGTGTGAGGTCAATTGGAAATTAGAAATCAAGTGTAAAGTAGCAGAGTTGGAAGGGACCTTGGAGGTCATTTAGTCCAACTCCTGCTCACGCAGGAGATATATATGAGGGATTCAAACCGACAATCTTTTTGATCGACCAGCTCAATGTCTTAGCCACTGAGCCACTTAGGGAGCTAAGTGAATAAGTGCACAGTCCTATGCAAAAGTATGAAGGCTATTGCTTAACGCATTGTAAGCCGCCCTGAGTCTCCGGAGAAGGGTGGCATATAAATCAAACCAATAAATAAATAAATAAATAATATTGTTTTGGTTCTTCACAACAGTCTCGCTTTCTCATGGGGCCTCTTGGGAAAATTAATAACCCACCCCTGCTCTGGATGAATGGGACAGCCTATTTGATATTGCTTAGTAATTCGTGGAGTCCCTAAACAATAATTGCTGTGCTGCTAAGATTTCAGGGAAATTTAATTCTACCACATCACACTGATAATCACTGCGGTGTCCCCGTGGTCGTATGATCAAAATTTGGACTCTTGGCAAAGGCCATACATTTATAATAGTTGCAATTTCCCAGGGTCACGTGATTGCCATTTCCAACCTTCCCAGCCAACTTTCAACAAGCAAAGTCAACGGGGGAAGCTGTATTTGCTTAACAACTGTGTGATTCCCTTAACAACTGCATGATTCCCTTAACAGCTGTGGCAAAGAGGTGGTAAAAACTGGGCACGGCATGCTCAGCAACAGAAATTCTGCTCCCAATTGGGGTTGTAAGTCAAAGACTACCTTTACAAGATCCTGCAGAAGCCCTTGGATCCTGAGCTAAATAAGGGGTTGCCTGTAGGATAGGGGAACAGCATTGAGACCAGATCTGAAAGAGCAACAAAGAAGTACCTCCGTATAGAAAGCTAGCATCTCAAGCAAAAGGCTAAGCAAGAAGCTTCCTTGAAAAGGGATGGTTTTACAGAGTGGAGCATGTAGGAAGTTTTGCATGCAAAGGAAAGCTTTGGGGAACTCTAACCCAAAGAAAACAGCTCTTAAAGAAAATCTGTTCTGGGTGCAAATCTTTAGAGGTGGCTCAGCCTAGAGTTGAATCCAACAGGGGTCCCCAATAAGCCTTGATCTGACCACCAACCCCCAGCCTCAAAGAAAGGACCAAAGCCAGATGAGACTTACCTGCACCACGTCCAACAAGTAAATCTGGAGAAAGAATCCCAAAGCACAACCAGTGATCTGATAGGGTGCTCCACCAATGGCATAACATACTTTGCTGCATATCGATAGTTTGGCTTTGCTTTCTCTCTGGAACAGAGAATTTGGAAGCAATGGTCAAAACTGCAGAAGGGAGATCAAACAGGACTTGCTCTGTATCTGTGTTTCTCAGCCTTGGCAATTTTGTGGACTTCAATTCCCAGCAAGTTGGTTGGGAAATTCTGGGAGTTAAAATCCACATGTCTTAAAGTTCAATCCACAAATTCAATCCAAACCTTTAAATTCACCCAACCCAGTTTACGGAATTAGGGTAATTTATTTTCTGGATTCACACAATACACTGAACAAGAAACTGATCTAGTGTTTTGGTTTGTACTTAGTTTTACCAAAGGAGAATTTTGCACCTTCTAGACTCTTTAGCAGTATTTGCACATATCT
The DNA here is from genome assembly GCA_030761175.1 of Masticophis lateralis. Classification (NCBI taxonomy): domain Eukaryota; kingdom Metazoa; phylum Chordata; class Lepidosauria; order Squamata; family Colubridae; genus Masticophis; species Masticophis lateralis. Next base: position 10,101,040 of record JAUDYJ010000009.1, on the reverse strand, counting down.
TTCGGAGGTATTTATCACTCCTACTTTCTAGCCACAACTTTCTTTGTTCACCCTTAGCAAATATCTCAGCTCAAACAGGCAATAAATCTCACCAAGGACAGATAATAGAAGCTAGTCCAGAAAAAGTGGTGCTTTGCTCACGCTTTCAACCCAATTGGGGTGAAAAAACAATGAAACACTTTCTCCCACTGCCAGCAGGGAGTACGTCTGTAACTGCCTCCCCATTCACTTCAAACAACTCTGGAAGGGCTATCAATAATTATTACGATTGAAAAAGTTGAGATGTTGCTTTAAATTATTCAGCTTTCAGGTCCTCTCCCCCTGTTGGATCCAATCAAAAAGTTAAAGCTGAGTTTTGAACACCACTGGATTTTTACCAGAGTTGATTATGTTGGGTGAACATAGCAATTGTGCATCATGGCCAATAAGTTGCAGTAATCACACACCCAGTCCAACCAATTGGTAAATGCAAGTGGTGTGAACTCAGAAGGATCATCATAAACATATCAGCAGGAGTGCTTTTTAGAGCAAATCTTAGTTCATTTGTAACACTCAATCCATGCTACCGTGCATTGTTTTGAAAGTTTGCAATTCCTGATTTAACTAGTCTTCTTTTCTGAAATTCAGCTCAAATTTTACTACTGCAAAAGCATGTTACAGGTGAGAGAATAGTGAGTTCCTTCCACTTAGACATCCAGACACAAAGACTATCTTCACACCATTCTTAATCAGAGGTGGACAATTTGATGTTCTCCGGGTATTTTGGATACAGTCCTGCATTCTCTTGCCAGTGGATATGCTGGCTAGGGCTGAATGGGTTCAAAACATTGGGTGGGTGCTGTAATGCCTAGCCAAGTGCTATGCTCTGAACCCTGGTTTAGATTCAATGGTTACCCCAAGATCAATATACAGTGGCCATGTTTGCATGGCTAGACTAAAGTGCAGTCGGATGTTCAAGTGATTTGGTGAATCCAGCTATTGTTTAGCCTTATTATGTGAAACAGGCCATTCACTTAAGCCATAATGTGATCACCCTAAAACCTTCCAACAGACCCCAACAAACTCTTCATCAAAATCCCAAGCATCACTTCAGTGCTCAGGTTACAGATTAGAAACCCCAAATCTAAGAGAGAAGCCAGAGGCCAAATTGTCCTTTTCCATTAAGGTTTGTTTCCTGGCCATCCTGGTCAGAAGCAGAAACTGGGTATGAGACGATTGTTCAGCTCTGAATTCATTCATTCTTTCAACACATCTAAGTCCCAGGCTCCCATTCTGACACATAACTTCCCACCTGACGCTAAAAATTGGGGCGTTCCGGCCACGAGGGAAGCCAAACCCTGAAAAGCCACCCTGGCATGAAAATCTCACCCCGCCTCTTTCTGAAACAGCCGCCACTTCTCTTGTAGTGCTCCACAGTTGTTTCTTAAAGAGGCAGAAACACACACAGAGACAAGCACACTGCCACAAAGCTTGAAAAAAAGACTTCAAGGGGGAAAATCTTCCCCCTTCTTCCCAAATAAATAAATAAATAAAGGGGGGAACAAGCCAAGTGCCCCTGACTGCGCTTTTCTCGTTTATTGATATCTTTTCCAAAGAGGAAGTTGCACCAAGCGGGGGGGGGGGGGGTACCTCCTTCTCACTATTTATGAATGAACTTGAACTGCAGGAGGAGGCCTCATAATGCTTTCAGTACAACTCCAAGGCTGACGCCCACCGAAAAACGTGGGGGCTCTTTTTAAAAGAGGCGAGGAGAGGGAGGATTCCTTGAAGTGTAAGTCAACTCTCTCTCTCTCTCTCCCTCCTTCCCTCTTTCTTTCTCTTTCCCTCCCTCACTCTTTCTCCCTCCCTCCCTCTTTCTCTCTCCCTTCTTCCCTCCCTCCCTCTCTCTCCCTCCCTCCCTCTCTCTCTTTCTTTCTCCCTCCCTCCCTCTCTCTTTCTCCTTCCCTCCCTCTTTCTCTCCCCCCTTTCTCTTTCTCTCTCCCTCCCTTTCTTTCTGTCTCTTTCTCTCTCTCTCTCTCCCTCCCTCCCTCTTCTCTCTTTCTCTGTCTCTCTGCGCTACTTCCCCATTGCCCCCGTTCGCACGTCCTCCCGGGAAGGACTAACCTTGACCCAACGCCAGGGGCCAGCCAGCGTCTGCAGCAGAGCCATGGTAGATCGATCATCCGAGCCCGCTCTAATTTGAAGGCTCCCAAGCCTTATAAGGAAGGCTCGCCCGCCCATCTCCGCCACGATCGCGGAGGTGGGCGGGGGGGGATCCGAATGGATCACCCAACTTCGCCTCCAGGTCCAGGACCCGTTGGGTTTTTGGGGAGGGGACGTTTCATGCCCTTCCCGGTTCTGCTTTGGAGGAGGAGGGGGAAGCGAGCGAGCAAAACGCAACCCCCACCCCAGATACATTCCAGGGGCTTTCTGGTTTCTCTCGGGATCTCTCCCCGGTCGATCGACTGGCCCGGGGGCTGCACGTGGATCGCCAAGCTCTTTCTTAGGCGTGCTTCCACGGGAGTAAAATCCGCCTGGCTTCCGAGCACAGGGCCAGCTTCGCGCGCGGTTTCCAGCCCTTCCGCGCCTTAGTTTAACTTTTTTCTTTCTTTCTTTCTTTCTTTTTTTTCTTTTCCTGGCTCGTTTTTCGCCTTCGCCCCTCCCGCTCCGCAGCTGCCTTTCGCCTTACCTTGGATCGGATCAGCTCCTCCGGTTTTAAGATGCTCGGCTGCAAGAGGCCAGCCGAGGAGACGCTCTCAGCTCCTTCTCCTTTGGCCATTGGCAAGCCCAGGGGATCGGGTCCGATTAATCCACTTGATCTCCGTGCTCGAAAGTTTTCCTTTCCTTTCCTTTCCTTTCCTTTCCTTTCTTTCCTTTCCTCTCTTTTCCTTTTTTTCCTTTCCTCTTTCCCCCCTTTTCTTTTCTTTTCTTTCCTTTTCTCCTCTTTTCTTTTCTTCCTTTTTTCCCTCCTCAATTTCTATCCCGGGCGCGGGAAGCGTCCTCTCCGAGAGCAGCGGCGGGACAGTTTCAAGCGGGCGAGCGAAAGGCTGCCGCGAGCGCCCCGAACGGCTCGGCTCGAGCGGAGGAGAATGAATGAATGCGCCCCTTTCTCCGGCCGACGGGATTTCTTTCGCGTGCCGCCAGCCGCGGCTCCTCCCCAGGCTCGTAACCCAGCCCCCTCGCCTCTGCCGGAATTAGAAACACCCCCAAAATTCTGGATGTCTTAAGGGAACCAATCCGGAGCCGAGCCTTTGAAAACACCCTCGCCTTTCCCACTCCGGACAGCTGGCAGTTCTCGCCTTCCAAGAGTCGGGCTGCCAAAAATAAATAAATAAATAAAAAAAAATGACTTCACCTTTCTGTCTTGGGTGTAAAAAAATACAAAGAATGCAGCCTTTTCTGAGATGCAGGGAGTCCTCGACTTACAACAGTCTATTTGTTTTTTTTTAAATATTTTTTTAAAAATTTTCTTTTAATACAAACATTTCATCATTCATTCAACCAGTGGTGAAATCCAATTTTTTTTACTACCGGTTCTGTGGGGGTGGCTTGGTGGGCATGGCAGGGGAAGGATATTGCAAAATCTCCATTCCCACCCCACTCTGGGGCCAGCCAGAGGTGGTATTTGCCGGTTCTCTGAACTGCTCAAAATTTCCACTACCGGTTCTCCAGAACCTGTCAGAACCTGCTGGATTTCGCCCCTGCATTAAACAGTGTGTCATCCGAGTAGAAATGTTTGTGTCATAACAGATAAAACTTATCAACATATTCATTATTTATATCAACTCTTATTTTAATATTAATACTTAACATATCTAACATTACTGCAATTACTGTAAGTTCGAATCTCCCCAGGCTCAAGGTTGACTCAGCCTTCCATCCTTTCTAAGGTAGGTCAAATGAGGACCCAGTTTGTGGGGGCAATAAGCTGACTTTGTATAAATATACAAAAGTATGAAGGCTATTGCTTAACGCATTGTAAGCCGCCCTGAGTCTCCGGAGAAGGGCGGCATATAAATCATATTTTTAAAAAAATCTATTACTATAACATTTCTCTTCTTAATTTATTTAACTTTATTATACATTACTTTCACATTTATTCTCTAACCATTGATAAAATAAATCCCATATATTATTATAATCGTCAGATTCTTCCTTTCCCTTAATTGCAAGTGTTGATCTATTCGTTTCTACACATTCCAATATTTTCTTAATCACGTTTTTCATCTGCAGGAATCTTCACCTTTCCAGTTCTGTGCAAATACAATTCTAGCCACAGTTATTGCATGAATAATCAAATATATATTTTCTTTACTCAACAAACAGTTCATTTAGTGACGTTCAAAGTTACAGCGGCGCTGAGAAAAGGGATTCGTTTTTCACACTTATGACTGTTGCAGCGTCCCCCATAGAGTTGCATGATCAAAACTCAAATGCTTGAGAACCAGTTCGTATTTATGACCGTGGCTGTGTCCCCGGGAGGGGGGGGGGCATGCAACAAGCAAAGTCAATGGGGAAACCAGATTCACTGAACAACCGTATGACTAAATTAAGTGGTTCACTTAGCAACTGTAGCAAAAAAAGTCGTAAAACGGGGCAATGCTCACTTAACAAATGTTTCACTGAACAACATAAATTTGTGGCCCAGTTGTGGTCATAAATCGAGGACTACCTGTACTGTATTTGCACCAGCAGTGAAATGCTCCCGGTTTGGACCAGATCATCCGATCCAGTAGTGATGGCGGCGGGTGGTTTGGAGAACCAGTAGCAAAAATCCCTGCGCCCCCCCCCCCCAACCACCATGCCCAGCTGAGCTGCATGATCATCAGAGGCTTTTTTTTACTTTTAAAAGCATTTTTTCTACAACCTCTTCCAAAGAAAAAATGCTTTTAAAAGTAAAAAAAAAAAAAGCCTCTGATGATCGCGCGGCTCAACTGGGATAGTCAGAGGCTTTTCAAAGCCTCTGCAAATTTTTTTCTGCAACCTCTAGGCCAATGATGGCTAACCTTTTTGCCATCGCGTGCCAAAAGCGGGGGGAGCACGGTGGGCTCACACACACACATCCATAATTCTATGTGCCCCACCGCCCCTGTGTTCCCCCCCCCCCCGCTTTTGGCATGTAATGGCCTGGTGGGCCCGGTAGGCCCGTTTTTTGCTCTCCCCAGGCTCCAGAGCCTTTCTAGGAACCTGGGGAGGGCAAAAACAGCCTTCCCCACCTCCCCCAGAGGCACTCCAGAGGCCAGAAACAGTGTATTTCCTGACTTCTGATTGGCCCAGAAGGCCCGAAAATCAGCTGGCTGGCGCACGCATGCGTGTCGGAGCTGAGCTCATGTGCCCATTGATATGGCTCCGCGTGCCATCTGTGGCACCCATGCCACAGGTTCGCCATCACGGCTCTAGGCTGAAGAGGTGGTAAAAATAATGCTTTGAAAAGTCTCTGACGATCCCAGCTGAGTTTCCTGATCTGCAAAGGCTTTTCAAAGCATTAGAAAAAATGCTTTGAAAAGTTTTTTTTAAAAAAAGTTGGCCACGCCCACCCAGTCACATTCCGCCCACCACCAAGCCACGCCCACAGAACCGGTAGTAACAAATTTTACATTTCACCCCTGATTTGCACCGCATGCTTATAGGTAGCCCTGGGCTTACAACCATTCTTTTGCTAACCGTTCAAGGTCACAATGGCACTGAACAAAGAGTCTTCGGAGCGTTTTTCACACTAACGACCGTTGCTGCAGCATCCCTGTGGACATGCGACCAAAATTCAGATGCTTGGCAACTGGTTCATATTTATGACGGTCACACTAACTGCTCTTTTTTTTTTTTTTTTTTGAAAGATCTTCAGGAAAAGGCACAAAGGGTTTGAGGAACTAGTGCAAACTTTGACAATTTGCACACCGTCTTGCCTTGTCAGAATAGGTACATATATCAGTCTTCAGCCACAATCCTGTTCCATATTTCTTAATACCTTAATTGTCTACTTCCTCTACTTTTCACGAGTTTACCAGCACACAGTAGTCTGGCTTCTTTGTTCAGGGAAAAGGAAGCGCTGATGAATGGTTAAACCACGGAATTTATTACCATAACAGCCACTAACCTGGCATTCATTTTTAAAATGAATGGGACCGATTTATGACTGAAAATCTGCTGGTCAGTTATGGAAAGGCTGGTTTGCAAACAATGCAGTTTTGCAAAATCCTGTTTGGTCCATTTGTGGTTCAGTGGATTAGGCAATTCCTCAATTAACTGGGTTAATTGAGTAAGCCTTAGCTTTGTGCATCGTATTATGAAAACTTCTAAAGAACGCCTAGCTAGATGAGTTAATTATGCCACTGCAAAGCCCATAAAAAGTATGGGGTTTAAGAGCCGTAGCAAAGCCTGGCTGGGTTAAGGATCCCAATTTTTAAACCATATTTCTGAGAAGAGAGAAAATTTCAATTTCAACGTGAGATTTTGGAAATTTTTAATTTAAAAATATCCATCCCTTCAAAATAATGTGGAAAGTCAGTGAATGCCATTATGCATTTCAATTTCAATACTGAAATTGTATTTCAATATTGAAATTGCATTTCAATATTGGCCTTCAGGCTAAATCCTGAATTTCACTTATTTCTGGCTTTACATGAAGTGTTCCTGCAAGCTAAAATGGTTTGTTAAACAAATGATAGTTTTTTTTTTTTTTAAATCTGATTTAGCATTGTTTGCAAACCAGCCTTTCCATAACTGACCAGCAGACTTTCAGCCATAAATCGGTCCCATTCATTTTAAAAATGAATGCCACTTTCAGGTTAGTGGCTGTTATGGTAATAAATTCCGCGGTGTAACCATTCATCAGCGCTTCCTTTTCCCTGAACAAAGAAGCCGGACTACTGTGTGCTGGTAAACTCGTGAAAAGTAGAGGAAGTAGACAATTAAGGTATTAAGAAATATGGAACAGGATTGTGGCTGAAGACTGATATATGTACCTATTCTGACAAGGCAAGACGGTGTGCAAATTGTCAAAGTTTGCACTAGTTCCTCAAACCCTTTGTGCCTTTTCCCAAAGATCTTTCAAAAAAAAGAGCATGCTCGGAAGAAATGTTAGAGACCAGAAATGTCATATGAGCAGGCAGATTTTACACACAACTGTCTTTCTTTTTTGGGTAGAATAACCAGTATGGATGGCCACAGGAATTGTAGTGGATATAGCATACCTTGATTTTAGAATAGAATAGAATAGAATAGAATAGAATAGAATAGAATAGAATAGAATAGAATAGAATAGAATAGAATAGAATAGAATAGAATAGAATAGAATAGAATAGAATAGAATAGAATTTTTTATTGGCCAAGTGTGATTGGACACATAAGGAATTTGTCTATGGTGCATACACTCTCGGTATACATAAAAGAAAAGATCAAGAATCATAAGGTACAACAGTTAATGATAGTCATAGGGTACAAATAAGCAATCAAATCATACTAGGAAACAGGCAATATAAATCGTAAGGATACTAGCAATAAGGTTATAGTCATACAGTCATAAGTGGGAGGAGATGGGTGATGGGAAGGATGAGAAGATTAATAGTAGTGCAGATTTAGTAAATAGTTTGATGGTGTTGAGGGAATTATTTGTTTAGCAGAGTGATGGCATTCGGGGAAAAAACTGCTGTTGTATCTAGTTGTTCTGATGTGCAGTGCCCTTTAGCATTGTTTTGAGGATAGGAGTTGAAATTATTTATGTCCAGGATGTGTGGGGTCAGCAAATCAGTAATAGCAATAGTAATAACACTTAGACACATATACCGCTTCCTGGTGATTTATTTTACATAATGGTCATATGTTGAGGATTACTTGTAATGAGAGGAGCAGAAGGAGGAGTAAGAGAGTAAGAACATAATTGCTTCTGATTCTTAGATCCATGGCAAGAGCTTAGGAAAGGATAGCCAGGATCAGGACCACAGCTTCTCCTTTGCAAAGAAGTGGGTGAGTGGGAAAGATGCCCTCTGCAATTCTTAGAACCCTACCCAAGGCGTCAAGATTTACACCAGCTTGGAAAAATACATGGGCATATTTTTAGTACAGCAATAGAACTCTTCTAAGCTTCTGCCTCTTCTAAGCTCCTTCCCACTTTAAGCAGAGGAATCTTAAACATTTTGGCAGTGGATAGATGGCAGAAGGGATTAGCAATAGCAATAGCACTTACTTACTTATTTATTTATTTATTTATTTATTTGTTCAATTTATATATGCCACCCTTCTTCAAAGACTCAGGGCGGCTTACAATGTGTTAAACAATAGCCTTCATACTTTTGTATATACCTGCTTAGTAGGGCTTTTTGGCCACCCCTGAGCGGTGTTCTTTTTTATACAAAGTCAGCTTATTGCCCCCACAAACTGGATCCTCATTTTACCTACCTCGAAAGGATGGAAGGCTGAGTCAACCTTGAGCCTGGTGAGATTCAAACTCGCAGTAATTGCAGGCAGCTGGCAGCTAAGTACTACTTTAACAGCAGTAGTTTAGTCCACTTTGCCACCAAGGCTTTAGATTTAGACTATATACCAGCCCATAGTGCTTTACAGCATTCTCTGGGCAGTTTACAAATGTCAGCATCCTTCTCCCAACAATCTGGGTCTTCATTTTACCCACCTTGGAAGAATGGAACACTGAGTCAACCTTAAACCGGTCAGGATTGAACTCCTGGCAGTGGGAATGCAAAGTTATCCTGCAATACCGCATTCTAACTACTGTGCCACCCCTGGTAAAACCTCCGCTGAAATTCTAGGAGAGAACATAGTAAACTGTGGTCTGAATTGTGCAACCATTCAATTAATATGGAGTTGGTTGCACAATTGCCCCCATCACTGGTTCTGTGTCAAGCTGGGGGGAAGCATTGAATGTACATCATAGAGTTAAGCAGGGGTGGGATTGAAAAATTTTAGCAACCAGTTGTCTGCCCAGCCCCTGGGTGGGTGTGGCCATGTGGTCTTCTCGGCCTCCTGCTACATGGCAGGAGTGGTTTCGCCATCCCCAGGCTCCGGAGGCTTTTCTCAAGCCTCTGGGAAAATGGCCTTCCCGAGGCTCTGGAGGCCCTCTGGAGGCCAGAAACGGGCCTGTTTCCAGACTTCCAGAACTTCCGGGAAGCCGTTTTTTGCCCTCCCAGAGCCTCAGCGCGGGCCCTGCATTTACCTCACATCCAAAATGGGCCACATAGAGCCTCCTGAAGGGGTCGGGGTCGGGTGGGCGGAGCCAGCCAGTCCTTGCAACAACTTCGCCCAAATTGGTCTGAACCAGCTGAATCCCACCCCTGGAGTTAAGTGTTTTTTTTTTATTTATTTATTTATATGCTGCCATTCTCCCGAAGGACTCAGGGCGGCTTACAACAGCAATCAATAATACAAATCACAAAATCACAAAATAAGTTAAAAACCCCTTTAAAACCATATTTAAAATTATTACAGTTTGTGCAACCCCTAACAAATCAAGTTATTTGACGGAAGAGCCGCATCTTCAGTTCGCGGCGAAAGGAGAGGAGGTCGGGAGCTATCCTGAGTTCGTTGGGCAAATCATTCCAGAGGGTCGGCGCTCCCACAGAGAACGGTCTCCCCCTGGGGGCTGCCAGTCAGCATTGTTTGGCTGAAGGCACCCTGAGGAGGCCTGCTCTGTGGGAGCGCACGGGACGATGGAAGGAAGGCAGAAGACGGTCCTGTAAGTACCCCGGGCCTAAGCCATGTAGGGTTTTATAGGTGAGCACCAGCATCTTGAAACGGACCCGGAGAGCAACCAACAGCCAGTGCAGCTCTTCAGGAGCCACATTCTGGACCAGCTGGAGCCTCCGGATGCATCCCAAGGGCAGCCCCATGTAGAGAGTGTTGCTGTAATCTAGCCGAGAAGTAACAAGGGTGTGGGTGACCGTGGCGAGGGCATCTCGGTCGAGGAAAGGGCGCAACTGGCGCAGAAGACGTACTTGCGCAAAGGCCCCCCTGGTTACAGCCATCAGATGGTCATCCATGGACAGCCGAGAATCCAGGAGGACATCCAGATTGCGAACCCTACCGGAGGGGGTAAGAGTCTCCCCTCCTATCACTAAAGATGGTACCTCTAGATCCCGAGATGCCGGCATCCACAGCCCTCAGTCTTGGATGGGTTGAGTCTGAGTCTGTTCCTACCCATCCAAGCCCGCACCAGTTCCAGGCAATGGGACATCACGGAAAGGGCATGCCTAGGGTGATCCGGGGTGGAGATATAAAGCTGGGTATCATCCGCATATTGGTGATACCTCACCCCAAAACCACGAATGATCTCACTCAGCGGCTTCATGTAGATATTTTGATCCCAGTGTACAGGTAATCCTTGACTCATAACCACAGTTGGGACCAGAATTTCCATTGCTAAGCAAGATGGTTGTTAAGTAAATTGTGCCAATTTTATGACTCTTTTTGCCACAGTTGTTAAATGAATCAACCCAACACTGAATTGGACCAAATAGGATGCCAATCTTTGAAGAAAGGATCTAGGTGTCCTTCATGGAACCTAAATCAATAGGATGATTAGCTGATTTTTAAAAAAGGAATGCAATCCTAGGCTGTGTCAGCAGAAGTATAATCTCAAAATTAAGAGAGCTTCCAGTGCTCCAGAAAGTCCCCAACTCCCAGTAAAAACTCTGAGGCAGGCATTTGTCTAAGTTCCATTTTATTAGAATATGTGTACATCTGGGAAAACCCGAATTTGAGAGTTCCAGGTTTTCCCTCAGTAAATCAAAACCTCAAATCCAGCCCCTTCACCCATCAGTCTGTCACATGGTCCAATCATCATCCGTCCCAACTTGAGCCCCTCCCACTCTAGATGCATAAACACCATGACTTTGACCTTGACCGAAGGGAAGAATGCTATTATGTCTAACTTTATTCTTTTTTTTTTAAATAAAAGTTTTTTTTATTTTTTAAAACAAACAAACACATAATATATCAATCCTTCCATGTGTCTTCTCGGTGTTTCTTCCGTGACTTCTTCTTTTTATTACCCCTCCTATCTTCATTTCTCCTTGATAGTTTCCATTTCTCTGTTGCGATATTTTCCCCAAATTGCAATACATTTAATATAACGTTCTCCTTATTGAATTATCACTATCTTTATCTATGTCTCTTTTTAAACCAATCATAAAATTTCCTCCATATCTTATAATAGTCCATATCCTCTCTCTCTTTAATCATCAAAGTCAATGTGTTCATTTCTGCACGATTTAAGATTTTTTAATTACTTCTCCTTCCAAAGGAATTTTCTCTACTTTTCATCTTTGTGCAAATATTGCCATTATTATATGTATAATCAAGTATATATTTTCTTTACTAATTTTCTCCTGTAGTATACCTAATAGGAACAGCTTAGGTTTTAAATCAATATGTTGTTGGATAATTTCTTCTAACCATGTCTTCATTCTGCTCCAATAGTCTCTAGCTTCTGGGCATGTCCACCACATATGATAATAAGATCCTGGTATATGTCAAACTATATTCACTCTCCTAAATCCCCCTCCTACTTTCCCAGGTGCATGGAGTTGGCAGCGTGGAAGCTTCTGGTGCTAATATGGCTTCCAAAGTTGACAGAGAGTCACTGATCTTCTCCATTCTGCAGTAGTCTAGCTAGCCATATCCAGAATTTTGTGGCCAATTCCATTTTTTGGAAGAACATTAACAAAGTGGAGCACATTCAGAGAAGAGCAAGCCAAACTGTAAAGGGGGTAGGATGAGGCACCTCCTGAGGAACACTCAGAGACATGGATTATATTTAGTCTGGAGAAGAGAGGAATTCAGGGAGTCATGATAGATCACTGTCTTCAACTATCTGAAGGGCATCGTGTAGAAGAGTAGAATTGTTCAGAATCATTCCACAAGGCAGGTCAAGAAATGAGGGGTTTAAATTACAAGGTATGATTAGACTTCAAGAAAAAATTGTTAATAGTAAGAGTTGTGTAACAATGGAACATTCTGTTTTTTGAAGTGGCGAGGTTGGAATAGAGGCTGGTCACTGGAGTCCTGGATCCTTACCCTAGGTAAGGAGTTGGATTAGATGACCTAGAAGGTCACCTTTAATTAATTACTTTCCAAGATTTGAATGGAGAAATCAAGATGACAGCTAAAATAAGATAGATAATTGAAAGAGCAAGAGATTAGGGGACTGAAGGCTAAAACATATGAAGAACAGCTGCAGGAACTGGGTATGTCTAGTTTAATGAAAAGAAGGACTGGGGTGACACGATAGCAGTGTTACGATATCTCAGGGGCTGTCCCAAAGAAGAGAGAGTCAAGCTATTCTCCAAACCACCTGAAGGCAGGACAAGAAACAATGGATGGAGACTAATTAAGGAGAGAAGCAACTTAGAACTAAGGAGAAATTTCCTGACAGTTAGAACAATTAACCAATGGAACAACTTGTCCCCAGAGGTTCTGAATGCTCCAACACTTTTTAAAAGTCCAACAGTTTTTGAGAAGAGGTTGGATAACCATTTGTCTGAAGTGGTGTAGGGTTTCCTGCCTAAGCAGGGGGTTGGACTAGAAGACCTCCAATGTCCCTTCTAACTCTATTATTCTATTCTATTCTATTAAGGCATTTTAATTAGAAGCAGCTGAGTAACAGGTTGTTCGTGCGATAAATGTCTGAAGAAGCTACTTCTTCCAAATATGAAAGAATGAAAAAATAATGCTCTTTTCAGAATAGATTTCCTTTGCTTCATTGGCCACACCAAGGCCTTTGATTATATACAGGTAACCCATGATTTACAACCACAACTTGGAGCAGAAGTTTCATTGCTAAGCAAAGCTGTTGTTAAGTGAACCACATGCAATTCTATGACCTTTTGGCCACAGTTGTTAAGCGGATGACTACAGTTGTTAAGTGAATTGTGCAATCGTTAAACAAATCTGACTTCCCTCATTGACTTTGCTTGTGGAAAGCCGCCTGGGAAGGCTGCAAATTATGACCAGGTGACCCTGGGACCTTGCTACCATCATAAATATGAATTTTGATGACAAGAGCATGGGAATGCTATGACAGTTGTAAGTGTGAGGAGTGATCATAATTGGCACTGGCACTTTTTTCAATGCCAGTGTAACTCTGAAAGGTCACTAAATGAATAGAGTAGAGTAGAGTAGAGTAGAGTAGAGTAGAGTAGAGTAGAGTAGAGCAGAGCAGAACAGAACAGAACAGAACAGAACAGAACAGAACAGAACAGAACAGAATAGAATAGAATTTTTATTGGCCAAGTGTGATTGGACATACAAGGAATTTGTCTTTGGTGCATATGCTCTCAGTGTACATAAAAGAAAAGATACGTTCGTCAAGAATCATAAGGTACAACACTTAATGTTGTCATAGGGAACAAATAAGCAATCGAATCCTATTAGGAAACAGGCAATATAAATCGTAAGGATACCAGCAACAAGGTTACAGTCATACAGTCCTAAGTGGGAGGAGGCGGGTGATGGGAACGATGAGAAGATTAATAGTAATGCAGACTTAGTAAATAGTTTGATTGTGTTGAGGGAATTATTTGTTTAGCAGAGTGATGGCGTTTGGGAAAAAAATGTTCTTGTGTCTAGTTATTCTGGTGTGCGGTGCTCTATAGCTTCGTTTTGAGGATAGAAGTTGAAATAGTTTATGTCCAGGAGTCTGTAGATATTTTCACAGCCCACATTTTGACTCGCGCAGTAGACAGGTCCTCAATGGAAGGCAGGTTGGTAGCAGGTTGTTTTTTCTGCAGTTCCAATTATCCTCTGAAATCTGTGTCTGTCTTGTTGGGTTGCAGAACCAAACCAGACAGTTATAGAGGCGCAGATGACAGATTCAATAATTCCTCTGTAGAACTGAATCAGCAGCGTCTTGGGCAGTTTGAGCTTTCTGGTTGCAAGTCGAGCGTTATCTATCAGAATTCGAGATATAGGGCTAATGTTATTCTTTTGAGGAATCGTCACAATGTAAAGAGTTAGGAGAAAAAGAGCAGTTTAAAATAGGGAGATAGTAGATAAGAAAGGCATGTTGTCTTCTTCGGCAAATACAGCAATTACAAAAGAGGAAGATATGACAACTTGTCAGAATTGGAGGCCAGAATTCTAAACATTTGAGATAAGGCAAATGATAGTTCTTCTTTTTTTTTAGTTGGAAAGCTACAAAAGTCATTAGGAGAGTGAAAATGGAAAGCAAAAAAAAAATAAAAAATAAAAAATCAGGGTTAGTTAAATATAAAAGCAATAAAAGTAAAACCAACCTTTTAATAAACTTAAATTGATAGTAAAGAGAGAAGCAAAGAGAGTAGATAATTTTGTTTTCTTAAAATTATGGAATGTGCAGAAATGGACAGACTCACAAAAGAATTACAAGAAAAGGAAGAAACAGACTACTACCTAGTATGGCAAAAATGGAGAAAAGGAAAGGAAAATAAAAATAGGGACACAAAAAAGGGGATGAAATATATAGATAAAAATTGAGTACCAATTAAAAAAAAGAGTAAATAAATGAGGGAATTTAAGAGATCATTATGTACGTAAATGTGTAGAAATATATATATAAATGAATATAGTTTACGGATGTGGCTAGTTAAAATAAAAGTCGCGAGACTTGATTTATGTTTACTCACTATGTATGTTGTAGTCGTATTTATGTTTGTTTTGTTTTTTTCTTTTTAATTAAAATAAATTTTTTTAAAAAAAAGATAATTTTGTTTTCTTGGGCTGAAGAATAGATAAGATGCAGAGAGGGGAGGGATGCTGGAAGATAAAAAAAAGAAAGAGACAAGGAGAAATTAGACAAGATCAGAAAGGAAATAGATTATTTCTAAGGCAATCAGAATAGTTAAAGCAACAGTTTTTCCACTGGTGATGTAGAAATATCAAAGCTATATAGACTGGGAGGAAGAAAGAAAAGATACTTTTGAATTATGAATCCGGAGATAGTTACTAAGATCCCCAGAATTTATCCCTACAACAAATAAAGGCTAGCTTTTCCTTGAGGCTGTGATCAGCAAGGGTGCATACTAGGGGCATGTGATATGGGCGGATGATAGACTTAAAGGAACAATCCTGCTTCTCAAAATTGAGCAACAGAGAAGGAAGGTGGCAGGCATTTCCCAGTGGAGTTGCTCAAGGTCAGTCCTGATACAGTGGCCTATAATTAACTTCTATGGCCATGTGAGGATGCCCTTGTGCTTGGCCTGGAAGATGGGAAGAATATGGCAGTCTGGTAGCTGGCCACATACAAGTTGCTTCATGCCAACTAAATCAACTTCAGGATTTGCTTGGGATGTACAAGATCCTAAGCCAATGTTTTTCTGGAATCTTGGAAACTTTAAGATGTATGAACTTCAATTCCCAGAATTCCCTAGCCAGCACAACTGACTAGAATTCTGGGAGTTGGAAGTTTCCACATCTTAAAATTGCCAAGGTTGAGAAATACTATCTTAAACAATGTGATGTCCTTGAGAATTGGCCTATTGTAGTTGATCACTATAGACCAGGGGTGTCAAACTCAAGGTCTGTGAGCCAGATCTGGCCTGCGGGGTGCTTAAATCTGGCCCGCAGGGCCAGCCTGGAAATATCAAAGGACTGGCCTGCAATGCCACTGCTGACCTCCTCTGCCTCCTGCGGCACTCTGCTGGTCAGAAACGAGCCTTGTGGGGCCTCCATGTGGCCTGTTTTTGGCTGGCAGAGTGCCACAGAAGGCCATGGAGGCTGAAATGGGGGGGGGCTTGTGGTGTCTCCGTATGGCCCATTTTTGGCCATCAGAGTGCCGCAGGAGGCCATGAGGCCAAAAATGAGGCACGCGGGGACTTCGTGCACCTCCTGTGCCCTGTTTTGGCTGGCAGGGTGCTGCAGGAGGCATCCGTCCTGTCTCCCCCACACAACCCCCAGCCCACGGAAGAGAATTATAATGCTGATCCGGCCCTCAAAGAAATTCAATTTGACACTCATGCTATAGGCCATCCTTCTTCCTTGGGACACCTAAACCCTGGAACATCCTCTTCAGCCACATCTTTCCTAGACGAATGTTGGATGAGTGGGTTGTGTCAGACACTTTATGCCAACTTTAAAGTTGTTTCTTGCCTGAGTCATAGATCTCACTGAGTTTCTGTGGCAAGACCTGTTAAGGCAGTGTTTCTCAACATCTGCAAATTTAAAGCTGGGAAACTCTGGAAGTTGGAATCCACACAACGTAAAGTTGCTAGATTTGAGAAGCAATGATTTGAGATGAGATGTGGACAAATCCATGGCAAAGAGAAATGGAAAACGTCCAGGAATTGTGATTTCTCATGGCAGTGCCTGCCCTCTGGAACAGCGTCCCTCTGGAACAGTGGTGAGTTGCTACCGATTCGCCCCAGTTCGGGCAAACCAGTAGCAGCGGTGGTGGGAGTCTCCGCCCACCCACCTGGACATCATCAAATACGATCTGTGCATGTGCAAAATCTTCTGCGCCTGTGCAGACGGGGCACACACGCGAGAGCAAACCAGTAGCAACAGTAAGTGAATCCCACTCCTGCTCTGGAAATCTAGATGGTTTGATCCTGTTAAGGTTTTCATAAGACACTGAAGACCATTAGAATTTCCCCCAGGTGTCTGAGATAAGAGGTTAGGCGAGCTCTGCTGGTTAGTGTTGTTTTTTTTATCAGTTGAGATTATTGTCTTGACCTCAGGCATTGTGGCTGAGATAATTAAATTGTTCCTTTAATCTTGTATGCCGTCAGAGTCACTGTTGTGAGATGTGCAGTTGTATACATCTTACAAATGATTCTCCCCCTCATCGGTGTGGACAAGTGTGGACAATTATTGTCCAATTTCTAATCTTTTTGTGAGGGAGGTCGTGAAGAAAATCCATAGATAATAGCTACCAAGGTTCTTTCAGGAAACAGATCACCTGGAGTGGTTTCAGTCAGATTTGGGGTATTTGTGGATGGTCTTTGGGGGATCTGAGATGGTGATGGAGCAACCATCCTTGTGCTTTTTGTTCTCTTTTAGTAGTCTTCAATGCCATTGACCATGGTAGCCAGGGTTGGAAGTAAGTGGGCCTATGTTACAGTGGTTTGCCTCTTTTCTAGCAGTCAGTCTCATTCAATGTTGGCAGAAGTAGAGAGATCACACCAGTGATGAAATCCAATTTTTTTTACTACTGGTTCTGTGGGTGTGGCTTGGTGGGTGTGGCTTGGTGGACATGGCAGGGGAAGGATATGGTAAAATCTCCATTCTCACCACACTCCTGGGGAAAGGATATTGCAAAATTTCCATTCTCACCCGACTTGGGGGCCAGCCAGAAGTGGTATTTGCCAGTTCTTCAAACTACTCAAAATTTCCACTACTGGTTCTCCAAACTGCTCAGAATTTCCACTACTGCTTCTCCAGAACCTATCAGAACCCTGGATCACACCCATGGCCCATCATTTCTTGGATGCTTCATGGCTTAACTCTTTCCTCTCTCCTTTTCATATCTACATGAAATTGCTAAATGAAATTCTCCATTGGTTTGAGATTAGGTATCATCAGTATGCTGACAGTATCCAGTTTTACATACATGATCTTGGGCACTGAAGGTGAAGCTGTCAATATATTGACCCCAATATCTGGAGGTTGTTTGCATCTGGATGCGGCAAAACAGACTTTGGCTCAACCCTGACAAGACTGGGTCAGAGAGGTTTCCATCCATGGAAAGGGGCAGCATTCTCACATTCAAGAGTCGAGAGCAACCTAGGTATCTTTCTGGATTCACAGCTCCTTCCCAAAGCACAGCTGGCAGCTCTGGCCAGGAAGGCTTCTCCTGTTGCACCAATCGCGCCTTTTCCTCAATCGGGAGGCCTTTCAGGCCATTGGTGGGGGTTGCCCCGGGATCGCACTGGTTCTGTAGAACTGGTAGTAAAACTGGCAAGAAGCTCCGCCCACTGACCCCGACATCATCAAAATGGTTCTGTGCATGCGCAGAAGTGCATGTGGCTCCATTGCAAACTGGTAATAAAGGTAAGTAGAACGCACCCCTGTTTTAGACGGTTACTCATGCCCTTGTTATGGAAGAAAGGATATAAGAGACACCCCAAAGAGCAGCTAGAGTCAGATTTATTTTGCAAAATAGATTCAGAATCAGAGTTGTATCTGAAAGTTCTGAATGGAGGGTCCATCTTTACACAACGTCTTTTATACAGTTTGGAACAAAGGATTCTTGCCATCACAGTAACTTTCCATACATTGACATTTCTTAATTATTACAGTTTTACGTTGTCCTTGCCAAACAATCATAATTCTTCTGTAAATCACTGGAGCATAAGTTCAAATTATCTTCTTGTTGAAGGACAAGTTTCAGCCCATATGGGTATCCATGACCTAACCACCTCTAGCTATATGTCTTTTAGGTTTGTTCCTTTCTTCTGACAAGTTAGGGGGCCTCTTTAGAGTGTTAAAGGAAATTACATGTTGGCTTTGTATTCTCTGCAGCTGCACATATTTCTTGTCTTCAGAATATAGTTGCTTTTAGAATATCTTTTAGAATATAGTGAATATATAAAGTTATCCAGAGATCATATATCCGCTTCTACTTTACCCTGGTTACCCCATTACTGGCTTATTGCAATGCGTTCTACGCAAGGCTGCCTTTGAAGCTACAATTAGTTCAAGATGTAGCAATAGGAGCAGTAACATGTGCCTTTTGGTATGCTCATGTGTCACCACTGCAGAGTGAGATGCCTTTGTTGTCAGTCAGCTTCTAAATGTACTGCCAAGTGCTGGTAGCTACCTTTACGGCCCTTGATGGCATTAGATGGAGTTATCTGAGGGTCCCACTTATGTTCAATTGTTCCTGCCCCAAAGTACATTCTATTTTTTTTTAAAAAAAATGTTTTTATTATACAGTTCTCTTCATTTTACATTACAGTTTCCACTTTGCAACAGCTCTATGCCGGTTTATATCCATAGTTTTTTATATTTATATATACTATTATGCAAGGGTGAAATCTACTTACCTTCCCTACCGATTCGGATGTGCAGGTGCCGCCTGCGTGTCACATGTGTGTGTGGACCCTCTGTGTATGCGCAAACCCTTCTGCGTGTGCGCAGAGGGTAAAAAAAACAGGTTACTTCCTGGTTTTAACGACCGGGTGGGTGGGCGGAGCCTCGCATTGCCGTTGCTACCGGTTCTCCGAACCACCCGTTGCCATCACTATCAGTTCGGTCGAACCAGTCTGAACCGGTAGCATTTCACCCCTGCTATTATGTTTACGTTATATATTTATCATTTTAAATATTTTTTACTTTTTACATTTTTTTTGTAACATCTTACCGTAATCTTATATATAATAAATATTCTTCCTCTTTCTTTATACTTACACTTATTTCTGGTTTCTATTTCATTGATCGTCTTCCATTGTTAATTTTCTAGTCTTTGCATCTACCATCAAGCCAGTTAGACCATACATCCCAAATTAAATAATATTCTGTTTCTCCTTCGTCTTTAATTTCCAAAGTACTGTATATTCTAGCAGAGCGGGTGCCCTCTGGATCCTCTCGATTGAATGTTGCCTTGTTATGGGACCAAGGAAGTGTGCCTGCTCTACCAGGGCCCTTCCCTCTGAAACAGCATCTTCCGAGGATAGGGAGGTATCTTCTCTCCCAGGACTGCCCAATTAAGATCTGGCATTGGTCTCAGGTTGGTTGATGGATTTGTGGGGGCTCTGCCTTGGGTTCAGTCCAGATTCTCTGTTATTTTATGTTTTAAACAGCTTTTACTGTATCTGGATTTTGTAAGCTTCCCTGAGTTTGCTTACGCTTTGCTGTAACAAATGTAAAGAAATAATGTCACTCAATATTATAAACGGAATGTTCTCTGAAATGTGGAGCGTATGGCATGATTTTTCCCCCTTCCTTGTCCCTTTGTCTACTCTAACTAATTTCAAATGTGGACAGGCAACATATTTGTCCACTGCTGCAGATCAGTATCAATGTCTCCTTCATTTCTGAATCTGTCCATTCTTGAAAAATCAGTTTTCATTGTATCTGGTTTGCCTATGTTTACACGTATTGTTTCTGCTGTGAATTTTGGAGTTTGTAAACTGCTACAGAAGGATATTTCCCATTGCTGCTTGAGCAGTGGGGAAGCATGTAATTTGCTTAAAGATCATGGCCAAAAAAAAAAAAAAAAGCTTGTAAAATTTGGAATGGCCATGTGGTGCATCATTTAAATCTGCACTGTTTAACAGTGAATTTTCCAGTCCCTATTGTGGTTATAAACTGAGCACCATGTACAAATTTTGGAGCTGTGTCTTTCTATCAGCCTAGTCATAGATGTCTAGTAAATATAGGTAGTCCTTGACCACAACTGAGCCCAAAATTTCTATTGCTAAGTGAGACACTTTTTAAGAGAATTTTGCCCCATTTTATATCCTTTGTTGCCACAGTTAAGTGAATCACTGCAGTTGTTAAGTTACCGTGTTTCCCCGAAAATAAGACCCTGTCTTATATTTTTTTGAACCCTGAAATTAGCGCTTGGGCTTATTGGTCAGTTCTACATGTAATAGTTGCACACCCTTGGCTTTCATCCTTTGGCTCAATTCATACAGCCTACCAACTCTCAATCACCCGATTCAGAGAAACTAATAAACTCAGCTAATCTGATTTCAGCCTCTGCTATGGCTCTCTACGTTGCACAATTGAATACAACTTGATTTGGTTAAATATGGAAGACAGTCTATGATAATTTTCAATTATCCAGGTCATGATTGTCCCAAAGGTGCTTTTTCCCCAAAAGGGCTTTCTTGGTTTTTTCCTTTAAAAACATTTTGTTTCTCATCCTAAAAGCTTCTTTAGTTCAGTTCTTCAGAACGGAAGAAGCTTCTTTTTTTTTTAATTTGATTTATATGCCGCCCTTCTCCGGAGACTCAGGGCGGCTTACAATGCGTTAAGCAATAGCCTTCATACTTTTGTACATTTATACAAAGTCAGCCTATTGCCCCCACAAACTGGGTCCTCAATTTACCCACCTTAGAAAGGATGGAAGGCTGAGTCAACCTTGAGCCTGGCTAGGATTGAACTCGCAGTAATTGGAGGCAGCTGGATGTTAACTACTGCCTTAGTAGGAGGCATTAGATTCCTACGCCACTCAGGCTCCTTCTTGGGTGAGAAGTGAAATGTTTTCAAAAGAAAAAAACCTACCATGTTTTCCCAAAAATAAGATCTTGTCTTATATTTTTTTGAACCCTGAAATAAGCTCTTGGCCTTATTTTCAGGGCGGTCTTATTATTTTGAGGCACGTGATGGGGCTCCTCTTGCTGTGTTACCTGATTTCCAGCTCTGCGTTTAAATGTCTTCGGAGAGGGCTTATTTTCAGGGGAGGCTTATTTTAGTGCATGCGCTCAAAAGCCTGATTGGGCTTATTATCAGGGGATGTCTTGTTTTTGGAGAAACAGGGTAGTAACACAGTTGTTAGCTGCATTTGGCTTCATCATTGACTTTAGCAATAGCAGTAGCAATAGCAATAGCAATAGCACTTAGACTTCTATACCGCTTCACAGTGCTTTCCAGCCTTCTCTAAGCAGTTTACAGAGTCAACCTATTGCCCCCAACAATCTGGGTCCTCATTTTACCCACCTTATAAGGACGGAAGGCTGAGTCAACCTTGAGCCTGGTGAGTTTCGAACTGCCAAATTGCAGGCAGCCGGCAGTCAGCAGAAGCAGCGGGCAGTACTGCATTGTAACCACTGCACCATCGCAGCCACCGCAGCGCTCATTGCGACTTTGCTTGTCAGAAAGTTGCAAAAGGTGTTCCTATGACCCCAGGACACTGCAACCATCATAAATATGAACCAAACAAGCATCTGAATTTTGATTACGCGATCACGGGGATGCTGCAATAGCCATAGATGTGAAAAACAATCATAAGTCACTTTTTTCAATGATGTTGTAACTTTGATCGCTAAATGAATGGTTATTAGTTGAGGACTAGTTGTCCCACAGTGGAAGTTGCATGCGTCATAAGGTTATTGCACATATTACATGATTGTATCATTTGTGGATTATATCACAGTGTGCAAGGTATCACTTGTCCTTGAGGGCACCCGAGGGCACCCAGCCTGCCTTTCAGTAACCCTTCTCTCTACATGGATGGGTAGATACAATCACCTGTTCTGCCCCAACTATGGACCCCAAAGAACGCAGCACACACAAAATCTGCACAAACCTTAGTTTACTAAATTAAATCAGTTTTTTTCAAACAAAGGCTGTTAATTAACAGCCTACAAGAATCCAAAGAATAAATAATCGTAATCTTACTATGGTTGGCAGAAAGCCCAGAAGCAATTTGCAGGAAACTGATAAGAGAACTAAGATCCAGACGCGAAGCAGAGTGAATGAAGTTGTTCCCTGCAAATTGCTTCAGTCGTCGTCCTTCCTTAAATAGGCTAAGGGAGTGGCCAATTAGCCCCAAGCCTTACTCTCAAGGAGACCTCCTCCTGAGGAGCCACTCCTGTCTTTCGGCAGCTCTGCATGCTCGTGCATTGAGAAGAGGCTCCTCCTCTTCTTCCTC
This sequence comes from Masticophis lateralis, assembly GCA_030761175.1. NCBI lineage: Eukaryota > Metazoa > Chordata > Lepidosauria > Squamata > Colubridae > Masticophis > Masticophis lateralis. Next base: position 10,078,542 of record JAUDYJ010000009.1, on the reverse strand, counting down.
TTTACTTAAAGGAGCTTCTGGAGGTTCTGAAGGCCCTGGCTGAATCCCCGCCTCTGGCACCACATCTTCTCCAGCCTCCTCATTGTCCGACTTGAGTGCCAACTGCACAGGCTGCTGGTGCAGCACCACACCAGCCCACTCGCTGTCGGAATCAGCTACTAGCTGCACAGGCCGCTGACGGGCCACAACACCACCTCACCTGTTGTCCTAATCTCTAAAATTTCAACTAAGCATCCTTGCAAAAGATCCAATCACGTTTCTCGATATTACTTCTTTGTTATTCACTTGATCAAAATCTGATCAAACAAAAAGACAAGACTTGGAACAAGTCTTGTGATGTATGGCACCTGGAGGAATTTGTAGGAAGAAAACTACTGAAAAGTTAGAGAAAGTTTTCTTCCCAGAGTTAGAGGCTGACCAATTCAAAGTTGAATTGGTCGGCTTTCATTCTGCAGTGAATATACCACCTGCCTGCTTATTCCAAACCAGTATTTCTTAACCTTGGCAATTTTAAGATGTGTGAACCAGAGGTGGGTTTTAGCAGGTTCTGATCAGTTCTGAAAAACCAGTAACAGAAATTGTGAGTAGTTCGGAGAACCGGTAGTAAAAATTCTGACTGGCTCCGCCCCATCTCTTCTCTGCCTTCCAAGTCCCAGCTGATGAGGAGAAAATGGGGATTTTGCAGTAACCTTCCCCTGGATTGGGGACGGAATGGAGATTTTACAGTATCCTTTACATATTTACAGTATGATTATAATAATATATGGGATTTATTTTATTAATGGTTAGAGAATAAATGTGAAAGTAATGTATAATAAAGTTAAATAAGTTAAGAAGAGAAATGTTATAGTAATAGATATGTTAAGTATTAGTATTAAAATAAGAGTTGATATAAATAATGAATATGTTGATAAGTTTTAACTGTTATGACACAAACATTTCTACTCATGACACACTGTTTAATGCAGGGGTGAAATCCAGCAGGTTCTGACAGGTTCTGGAGAACCGGTAGCGGAAATTTTGAGTAGTTCAGAGAACGGGCAAATACCACCTCTGGCTGGCCCCAGAGTGGGGTGGGAATGGAGATTTTGCAATATCCTTCGCCCAGGAGTGGAGAGGGAATGGGGATTTTGCAGTATCCTTCCTCTGCCACGTCCACCAAGCCACACCCACAGAACTGGTAGTAAAAAATTTTGAAACCCACCACTGGTGTGAACGTCAACTCCCAACGTTCCCCAACCAACTTCAATTGCACATCTCTCAAAGTTTACCAAGGTTGAAAAACATTGTTCTGAACAGTTTCGGATGCTTTCTGTGATAGCATCAAAGCCCCCGCAGAACCTCATAATGCAACAATCATTCCTGAGTAGGTGTCAGTTCTACATGTAATAGTTGCACACCCTTGTCTTTCATCCTTTGGCTCAATTCATACAGCCTACCAACTCTCAATCACCCAATTCAGAGAAACTAATAAACTCAGCTAATCTGATTTCAGCCTCTGCTATGGCTCTCTACGTTGCGCAATTGAATACAATTTGATTCGGTTAAATATGGAAGACAGTCTATGGAGATTTTATCCAGGTTATCCAGGTCATGATTGTCCCAAAGTGTTTTGTTTTTCCCAAAAGGGAACTGGGTTTTTTTTTCTTTTGAAAACATTTTACTTCTCACCCAAGAAGCTTCTTCCGTTCTGAAGAAATGAACTAAAGAAGCTTCTTGGATGAGAAACGAAATTTTAAAGTAAAAAACCAAGAAAGTCCAATTCCCTTTTTGGGAAAAAGCACCTTTGGGAGAATCATATGGAAGCATCTCATAGTAACCCACTCCAGCCTTTATGGTTTATTCTTAACTGACATTAAGCAAACCATGATTTGACATGATGGGTACATCGGTTTTTTTATTCACATGTAAGAAAACAACATTTAGCCCAGTGGTGAAATCCAATTTCTTTTACTATCAGTTCTGTGGGCGAGGCTTGATGGGCGTAGCGTGGCTTGGTGGTCATGGCTTGGTGGTCATGGCAGGGGAAGGATATTGCAAAATCCCCATTCCCTCCCCATTCCTGGGGGAAGGATATTGCAAAATCTCCATTCCCACCCCACTCTGGGGCCAGCCAGAGGTGGTATTTGCCAGTTCTCTGAACCACTCAAAATTTCCACTACCGGTTCTCCAGAACCTGTCAGAACCTGCTGGATTTTATTTATTTTTTTAATTTGATTTAATTTCTCTGGAGACTCAGGGCGGCTTACAATGCATTAAGCAATAGACTTCATACTTTTGTATATTTTTATACAAAGTCAGCTTATTGCCCCCACAAACTGGGTCCTCAATTTCACCCCCGATTTAACCTCACTTTCTGGTCCTAAAGTAGTCCATTCAGTGGTGGACACCATGAAGTCTGGAAACTGATTTTTAGTCTCCTGACACTTTTGAGAGTGTTTCAAGAAACAACTTCCCGACTTTCAAGAATGCCTCAGGAGAGAACTTTGTATGCTAATCCCTTCCCAAAAGTTATCAACGGAAAGCTATGTCTCTATCATTTATTTATTCATGTGAATTCAAAGCCACTCCATGGACCCTGGGCATTGTATAAAAGTAGCAAAAAACATAAACACAGATTAAAAACATTAAACCAAATGGACGGCCCAGACTGAAATAGCCTCACACAGAACAAAATCAAACAGGACGGGGGCCTTAGACAAACAATAATACCTCAGCCTTTCATGTTGACAGAAAAACAAATAATACGTCTATCACACACAGTCCTTTTGTGTCAAGAGGCTACTTATCGCAAGGTACCTTGTAAGCAGTTGTGGGTTTCAAATTTTTTTACTAGCGGTTCTGTGGGTGTGGCTTGGTGGGTGTGGCATGGCTTGGTGGGCGTGGCAGGGGAAGGATACTGTAAAATCTCCATTCCCTCTCCACTCCAGGAGAAGGTTACTGCAAAATCCCCATTTCCTCCCAATCAGCTGGGACTTGGCAGACAATAGATGGGGGCAGGGCCAGTCAGAATTTTTACTACCAGTTCTCCGAACTACTCAAAATTTTCGCTTCTGGTTCTCCAGAACTGGTCAGAACCTGCTGAAACCCATCTCTGCTTGTATGTACATATGTATGTATGTATACATATATGTGTCAAATTAATATAGTTGCCCCTGTTGACTGAGGTGACTCTGAGGCAGTGGTGAAATCCAATTTTTTTTACTACCGGTTCTGTGGGCGTGGCTTGGTGGGCAGGGCTGGGGAAGGATACTGCAAAATCCCTATTCCCACCCCACTCTGGGGCCAGCCAGAAGTGGCATTTGCCAATTCTCCAAACTGCTCAAAATTTCCGCTACCGGTTCTCCAGAACCTGTCAGAACTTGCTGGATTTCACCCCTGCTCTGAAGCGGCTCACAACAATAGATAAAAAAGCAAAGATATAAAAATAGCAAATGTGTATAAAATCCCTGATAATAATAAAGATAATAAAAAACCCAAAGTACAAATCACAGCTGAAGGGAGAATAAAAAATGGCCCCCTCAACAATGGGGCCTTTCATTTTTAAAAACGTCTCTATTAACCAAGGTGCTTCTGAGAATAGGCAGGCAGTCCTATTGCAACTGAGGGGGAAGCCTTGAATTCAGACCTTTCAGAAATTCAATTTTCAATTAGCATCTGTCCTGATACAAAATACAATCATCTGTCCTGATACTAGTATCATTTGGAAACTGCAACTTTCACTGGTTACTTAAACAACAAAACTACTCATTTTTCTACTGTTGATTCAAAACGTATCCTTAATTCATGTCTATGAAAATTCTCAGTCATCCAGGTCATTGTTTGTTTGTTTGTTTGTTTGTTTGTTTGTTTATTTATTTATTTATTTATTTATTAGTTTGATTTATATGCTGCCCTTCTCCGGATTAAGCAATAGCTTTCATACTTTTGTATATACCTGCTTAGTAGGGCTTTTGCCCCCCCCCCTGCGGTGTTCTTTTTTATACGAAGTCAGCTTATTGCCCCCACAATCCGGGTCCTCATTTTACCTACCTCGGAAGGATGGAAGGCTGAGTCAACCTTGAGCCTGGTGAGATTCGAACTTGCAGTAATTGCAGGCAGCTGGCAACTAAGTGCTACTTTAACAGCATTTAGTCCACTGCGCCACCAGGCTCTTTATTGTCCCAAAGATACTTTTTCAAGAGGCAACTGGACTTTCTTGGTTTTTCTTTGAAGACGTTTTGCTTCTCATCCAAGGAGCTTCTTCTGCTCTGACTGGATGGTCAGATTCACCTCTGACTGGATCTTCCATTCCCCACCAGCCAGTCAGAGCGGAAGAAGCTTCTTAGATGAGAAGCGAAATGTCTTCAATGAAAAACCAGAAAGTCCAGTTGCCTCTTGAAAAAGCACCTTTGGGGTATCCTTAATTCAGGTCCTTCTGAGAAAGAAACATGAAAACCCCCAACCGTGTGTCATGACCATTAAAAGACATTAAAAATGCCCTTTTTTCCACAGCTTTCAGGGACTGAATTCGAAATGCATTCAAGCACCAATCAGAAAATAGAATGCACATCTCTTTCTCTCTTTTTAAAAAAAATATGTATAAACTAACACAAAACAATAAGGAGTAAAAAGCAATGAAGAAAGAAAGAAGAAAGCAAAAGGACAGAAAGAAAAAAAAATAGAAAGCAGCAGCTTTTAATTTTCTTTGCAGCAAATACTCAAGATACCTCTTACTCTATGATTATGAAAGAAAGCTCACTCTATTCTATTATCCACTTTTTCCTAATCATCAAAACCACAAATCATAGGTGCATTTTCCCTGTTTTATAAGGGATCTATAAGGGGTTTCTAGTCAGCCATAAATGTCAATATGTCAAATGTCATAAATATCCTAGTGGACAACCATTTAAATATGAGCCAGCTGTGTGCAGCAGCTGCCAAAAAAGCCAACACAGTTCTGGGCTGCATAAACAGAGGGATAGAATCAAGATCACATGAAGTGTTAATACCACTTTATAATGCCTTGGTAAGGCCACACTTGGAATACTGCATTCAGTTTTGGTTGCCACGATGTAAAAAAGATGTGGAGACTCAAGAAAGAGGGCAGAGAAGAGCAACAAAGATGATTAGGGGACTGGAGGCTAAAACATATGAAGAACAGTTGCAGGAACTGGGTAGGTCTAGTTTAATGAAAAGAAGGACTAGGGGAGACATGATAGCAGTGTTCCAGTATCTCACGGATTGCCACAAAGAAGAGGGAGTCAAACTATTCTCCAAAGCACCTGAGGGGTAGAACAAGAAGCAATGAATGGAAACTAATCAAGGAGAGAAGGAATTTAGAACTAAGGAGAAATTTTCTGACAGTTAGAACAATTAATAAGCGGAACAACTTGCCTGCAGAAGTTGTGAATGCTCCAACACTGGAAGTTTTTAAGAAGAGGTTGGATAACCATTTGTCTGAAGTGGTGTAGGGTTTTTTGCCTGGGCAGAGGGTTGGACTAGAAGACCTCCAAGGTCCCTTCCAATTCTCGTTATTCTATTCTATTCTAATATTATTATTTTTTCTCTGATTAAAGAGATCGATTTAGCCATCTGAAAGTCAAAAGACACATCTCTAAAATTGGATGGGTTTGTACCAGTGGTGGGTTTCTACCAGTTTGGGCAAATCTGTAGTGGCGGCAATGGGAGGTTCTACCCACCTGCCTGGACATCATCATGGATGCTCTGCGCATATGCAGAAGGTTCTGCGCATGCGCAAAAATGCCCCGCGCGCTCACAATTCCAAACCAGTAGCGAAGACAAGTGAAACCCACTACTGGTTTGTACACAATATTCATCCAATCACATCTCCATCTACTGCATCTGAATGCTGGTGAGATGAGTATCTAATGTCCATCCTTTTAGTGGGGATTCACTTCTGATCTATTCTTGCAGTTCCAGCCACTAAAGGCAGCTCAGTTGTTCTGCCCTGATCATTAACCTTTTCATTTAACATACTCTGAATTGGAAGAAACCCAGGGCCTCCCTTTTCAAGGAGCTAAGCAGCAAAATCCTATCTGGAAAATGTTGAGCGCTGACAGCTGGATCAGAGCACAGAAATCTGAGTGAAGAGCTTGACTTTGGGCCGTAGATCTTTGGAACTTGGTGATCCTATCTATTCTCTTTCCACCTGTTGAGCTTAGAGAGTGGATGCCTTTTCTCATATGGATATGTCACGTCCCTTATGGAGTCTGAATTTCCATTTGACCTTTTGTCACCCAGCCATGCATTTCTCTTTCCCAGCAGTTGTTCCTCCAGCTGATCCTGCAGATTTTTGTCTGGTTGTCAGATCGGGAGAGAAGGAAAGGCACCATTTCTGCCTGAAAAAAAAAAAAAAAATAATGCCACTCTCTCCAAGCCAGTGTTTGATGTAGAAATCAGAATATATTGTTAGGTAGAAACATCAAACAAACGAGAGGAAAGGAAGGGATAAGGGCAGGAAGATACACATCAGAACTCTCTTCCTCTCTGCGATGGAATATTTTAAGCATTTCCTGCTGAATGGGTATTGGGCAAAGACGTCACCCAAAGGAAGAAGTTTTAGATTTACATAACATGGGTCCATTTGTCGTAATGCAGGAAATATGAATATCGTTACTACCAATCTCGCACGTTCCCGGAACGGAAAGTAAAAATGCAAAAATCTGTTTCCAAGCAGAAGCCTAGATGAAAAGGACCCTATTTATTTATATCTTTATGTACTACTCCAGAGAAAGAGAGGAATGCTTGTTATCTGGATGATCGCCAATGAATCAACACTGCAGGGAAATTGTACAGTGTTTCTATGGGGTGATCTGATATGACCAGGGGTGGGCTTCAAAAACTTTAGCGAGAGGTTCTCTGCCCAGTTGCTGGGTGGGGGGGGGGCATGGTGGGCGGGGCCTAATCAGCCTCCTGCACCATGGGGGGGGCTTTTTGCCCTCCCCGGGCTCCAGAGACCCTCTGGAGGCCAGAAACGGGCCCATTTCCGGTTTTCCCGAACTTCCAGTAGGTCCGTTTTTCGCCCTCCCTGAGCTTCCTCACATGCCCTGTACTTATCTGCATCCAAAATGGGCCGCATGGGGACTCCTGGGAGGGACAGAGCAGAGTAGGCGGAGCCAGCCAGGAGCGGGATTTGGGGGTTCTCCGAACTGCACAGAATCTTAGCTAGAGGTTCTCCCAAACCCCTGTGAACCCCCAGCAGCCCACCCCTGGATCTGACCCTTCACAAGGGTAGGACATGCTGGCTGGGGAGGGGGGTTCTGGGAGTTGAAGCGCACACATCTTTAAGTTGCCAAGGTTGGGATACACTGATCTAGACTCTAGAGGGTGGAGGGGCATTGGATGTCAGAGACAGGCTGCAAGACAGAGGAAAAGAAATGAATTCATGTTGCGGGCTGAATTCTGCCTGAATGGACGGGGGGAGGGAGGAATTCTCCAGCCTCCCTCAGGAAAGTAAAGACCTTTGAACTGCTTCCCTTAAGGAGTAGATGCAACTGGTAAGTAAGCTCACAAAACGGGGATGATGGTCTCTCTTTCTCTCTCTTTCCATGACTCACCCAGAGAAACTTACTTGCAAAAGGTAAATTGGAGAGGATGTTCTCTGTCACTAGTCCCTATGATGTTCACTGCCATTCTCCCTCTTTAGGGAATGTGCTCCTCTCAGACACCAAGCTATAACCACCTACAGTTTTTATTACCTAAAAATGCCTCTGAGGGGCATGTAAGCCCAGAAGCATTTAGAGCAGTGGTTCTCAACCTTCCTAATGCCACGACCCTTTAATACAGTTCCTCATGTTGTGGTGACTCCCAACCATAAAATGCATGCCAAAAGCCTGAGCGTGCGAGCGCTTGTGCCAGCACCCATTTGTGCATGCGTGCATGACCCCCCCATGCTCCTAATGCGCATGCACCTCACACTATGCATGTGCATCTCCACTGTGCATGTGCCTCAACTTTTTCCAAGAGGGCTGGCGTGCCTCTTACCGGAGGACATTTCCTGGGGAGACAGCTGTTCCCTAGTTGAAAACGCAGCTATGTGTGTTTTCCGATGGTCTTAGGCGACCCCTGTGAAAGGGTCGTTTGACCCCCAAAGGGGTCACGACCCACAGTTTGAGAACTGCTGATTTAGAGGGACAAAGATACTCGTTGCATTTTGCTTTGCAGAAGGCCAGATTCTGATATATGCATTCATTCTAAAAAAAAAAGAATTTAGAATAAAACAAAATCGTGTGGGGCAGGGAATCTGAATCACAGGCATTATGACACTTACCTTATTCAGTGCGTTAATTAATTGTACCAACAGTATTACTGTGTTTTCCTGAAAAAGTCCCCTGATAATAAGCCCTTCCCCTAAAATAAGCCCTCCCTGAAAATATTTAGATGCATTTTCTCTGGTTAGGGTGGTTTTTTTTTTTTAATTAGATTTATATGCCGCCCTTCTCCGGAGACTCAGGACGACTTACAATGCGTTAAGCAATAGCCTTCATACTTGTGTATATTTTTATACAAAGTCAGCTTATTGCCCCCACAAACTGGGTCCTCAATTTACCTACCTTAGAAAGGATGGAAGGCTGGATCAACCTTGAGCCTTGAACTTGCAATAATTGCAGACAGCTGAATCTTAATAACAGGCTATTAGCCTGTTGAGCTATCTGAGGCTTCCCTATCCGAGGGTTAGGGAAACAGAGCTGGAAATCAAGTAAGACAGCAAGAGGAGCCCCGTCTTGCTCCATGTGCCCCAAAATAATAAGTCTGCCCCCAAAATAAGGCCAAGCGCTTATTTCAGGGTTCAAAAAATATAAGACAGGGTCTTATTTTGGGGGAAATACGTTAGGCCTATTAAACAAATCATTCTCTGCTATGCTCATATTAAGAATCTAGGTAGCCCTGGGTTGGAGTGAAATCCAGCAGGTTCTGACAGGTTCTGGAGAACCGGTAGTGGAAATTTTGAGTAGTTTGGAGAACTGGCAACTTCCACCTGTGGCTGGCCCTAGAGTGGGGTGGGAATGGAGATTTTGCAGTATCCTTCCCCCAGGAATCGGGTGGGAATGGAGATTTTGCAGTATCCTTCCCCCAGGAGTGGGGAGGGAATGGGGATTTTGCAGTATCTTTCCCCCAGGAGTGGGGAGGGAATGGGGATTTTGCAGTATCCTTCCCCCAGGAGTGGGGAGGGAATGGGGATTTTGCAATATCCTTCCCCTGCCATGCCCAGCAAGCCCCACCACGCCCACCAAGCCATGCCCACAGACCCGCTAGTAAAAAAAAAATTGGATTTCACCACTGCCCTGGGTGTATACCTTAGCAAAGCTGTGAGCTCGGCTGCTTAGCTGCTCTGTAACTGAACTACGCATTGCTTGCAAGCCAAGTTCTAGCTCAGCTCTCAGCCATCTCTCCTTCAGATAGGTGCTTAATCCTCTTTAATGGCGTAAAATGCTCTATTGGTGTTCATCCGTTTTTCATTGATCCCATTATATACACAACAAAGAGATGAAGGGGAGAAGTGCTAGGGGACCAATCTGCTTTCTTGCAACCGGCCAAGTAGCATCTCAGAGAGTTCATCAGTTTCTTAGAGTAGCCACTTGGGATCTCAAAGAACAAGTGAACCAGTACGCTATCCAGGGAAATGCTTCAAAGAAAAGTTAAAAATTGAAAAGTGAAAAATTAATTGCCTTTCCTTCAACCCATTTGGAATTTGGTAATTTGGAGAGTACAAGTAGTCCTCGATTTACGGTCACAACTGAACCCAAATTTTTTGTTGCTAAGCGAGACAGTTGCTAGGTTTTGCCCATTTTATTAACTTGCTTGCCATGGTTGTTAAGGGAATCGCTGCAGTTGTTAAGTTAGTAAGGTGCTTAGGAGAATATGGTTTCCCCATTGACTTTGCTGGTCAGAGAGTTGCAAAAGGGAGAGAGTTATATGACCCCGGGACACTGCAACCATCATAAATATGAATCAGGGTTGTCAAGTGTCTGAATTGTGATCATGTGACTATGAGGATACTGCGTGTGAAAACGGCCATGCATCATTTTTTCAGTGCCGTTGTAACTTCGAACGGTCACTAAACAAACTGTGGTAAGTTGAGACTACCTGTAGCAAGGTTGGGAGGAGGACTTGCTTCATTCTTTCTTCCTTGCTCCTTGGCTTAAGATAATTCAGTTGTTTTCCTGATTTATGTCCATCAGGGAAAAAGTTGGGTTATTGCCCATACATGCTGTATGTCCCGAGACACAATGACAACCACAAGAAAGCCATCGTCTCAGCAGCTCAGGAGCCTGGAGAACAAATAGCCCAAAAGATCCTTTTCCTTGGCAACAGGAAGAAATCAACAATACAATGAGGCGGCTCCCTCTAAGAGACTTATTCCATATTTCTGTTCCAAATGGGGTGTGGACTGTTAAACTTAGAGACCTCGCTCTCCGGCTGTGTCACAGCTGGACATATTTTAAAAGGAATTCAGCATTTCTGGTAATGATAATGTAATAGGAACGATTACAGTCTTTCTATGGTCAAAGCATCTCTTAAAATCATGCCCCACTTGCTTCGGAGTAACGCTTTTTGATATATAGAATAGAATAGAATAGAATAGAATAGAATAGAATAGAATAGAATAGAATAGAATAGAATAGAATAGAATAGAATTTTTTACTGGCCAAGTGAGATTGGACACACAAGGAATTTTTCTTGGTACATATGCTCTCGGTGTACATAAAAGAAAAGATACGTTTATCAAGAATCATAAGGTATAACACTTAATGATAGGGTACAAATAAGCAATCAAATCTTATTAGAGAACAGTCAATATAAATCGTAAGGATACCAGCAACAAGGTTACAGTCATACAGTCATAAGTGGGAGGAGATGGGTGATGGGAAGGATGAGAAGATTAATAGTAGTGCAGACTTAGTAAATAGTTTGACAGTGTGGAGGGAATTATTTGTTTAGCAGAGTGATGGTGTTTGGGAAAAAAATGTTCTTGTGTCTAGTTGTTCTGGTGTGCAGTGCTCTATAGCGTCATTTTGAGATAGGAGTTGAAACAGTTTATGTCCAGGATGCAAGGGGTCTGTAAATATTTTCACAGCCCTATTTTTGACTTGTACAGAATACAGGTCCTCAATGAAATATGTGTCTAAAAGTATCACTGATGGTAGCAAATAAAAAGAAATTCTCTGAATAATTCAAGCAAATGTGTTTTTTATTTTATTATTATTATTTATTAATCATATTTCTATGCCGCCCACTCTCCAAGGACTCTGAACTTCATGCCTGATGTGGAAAAGAATGAGACTTTGATTTTGGGTTTCACAGATTGACTGATAGATTTTTGTAGAAATGACTGGTTCATACTATTGTGGTAAAACAAAAAGTTGTGATTTGTTGTTAATCCCTTATTGTATTGCAAGAGTTAGAGTCGGAAGTCAATGTTTCTTTTTCTTTTTCTTTCCCTACCCTTCCTCACTTTTCTTCCCCCTTTTGCCCTTCCCCCTACACTGTCCTTTTATTTGCTTTTGTATTTTGTATTTTTTTATTAAAAAGTTTTTTATTAATAGTTCAAAATTAAAAACATTGGACATAATGACATCACTGGTCCCAAGCATCTTCCAACACTTTAAACTAATACATAATATACTAATGATAATATAATGATATATTCCTTACACCTTATTCGTTATTTAAACATAATAATAATAGTCATTTATACCTTATTCCTATACAAATATACATATCTATACCTACATATACCTATCTATACAATTCACATACATATTTATCTCTAATAACGTATATAATTCTAACCCTAACACTACACATTTGTCTCAGCTATCCTCCTTTTATCTAACCATTCATAGAATTTTGCCCAGATTTTATAGTACAATGTTTTGCTTTTATCCTTGAGTTCCAAGGTGAGTCTATCCATTTCTGCGCAGTTGAAAATTTTTAGTAGTATTTCCTCTTCAGTTGGGTTATTCTTTCTCTTTCCACTTCTGCACAAAGGCTATCCGTGCCACTGTAAGTATATACAGTAGTAGATAATTTATGTCTTCCTTGTATTTGCCCTCTGTCATTCCCAAAAGGAAAAATTCCGGTTTGACTTCTTTGTTTATTAACAAACCTTCTTCCAACCAACTCTTTATCAGATTCCAATATTTTTTTGCCTTTGGGCATTCTCACCGCATATGATAGAAATGTTGTATTTTATAATACCTTATAACCTAATAAAAATGTATATGAGAACAATGATGTCATAAAATGGTCATAAAATGGGGCAAAATTCACTTAGCAATTGTTTAGCTTAGCAACAGGAATTTTGGGCTCATTTGTGGTCGTAAACTGAGGCCTACCTGGATTCCTTCCAAATGCAGAAAACAAATCCGTGCCACTTTTGGGAGTGATAGGAACCTAAGTCTGTTGACCAAGACTTGGACCCCACAGTGAGATGACTCTAAAAAAGTATCTGGACTATCACATGTATAACAAATATTTCTGATTCCAAGGTAGCCCTTCCTGGGCAAAAGAGGTGGTGGGTTGGATAAACAAGGCATAAAGTATTCCAGGATGAAACAGATGACGGAGCTTCTATTCAAATTCTGCTTTGAAAACAGATTGGTCATGGAAATAACATGACCCACACTGGGAGAAGGTTTGAAAAAAATCAGGCTTGTCAAATCTGGAATGCTTGGTGACTTGATATCATTAGACACAGCTTGTTACCCAAAATATTTTGCTGCTTGACCAGAAGGGCAAATGCCCGCCTTTAGAGGAATAGCTCCCACAGTGTGCCAAATTCTTTGACCCTTGAGAAAGACGATCTCATAGCTGTTGAAATGGAATTATAATTAATTATGTTGTGATTCCTTTGTTGTTTATTCATAGCCAACAAGCCAAAGCTACCTGCAAAGTTAGTGTAGGAAATTAGCACCCACCTCTCTCCTAGAAAAATGAAATATTCTAGGAAACATTAAAAATATTTCCTAGATATTAAATATTCTAGGAAAAATTTAAAAAAACTTTATACCTCCCTGGATGAGAAAAGGAGATACATGTTTTAAAGACAAAGCAGCTCTTTGCAGCTCCCTGATCCCTCCCTTCAGATCCAGGGTGATGAGATTAAGACATGGCCCTCAGGACATGATAGGATTAGCCCTCTACCCATCTAGCAACAGAACTCACCACATGGCACCTGGGGAGATTACATCATCCAGCAAGATTCAACCAAGTTTGGGGCTTCAGACACTACAATGTTACCCCTGCATGGCCCCATGGGAATCTGACAACCAATCAGAATACAAGCTCAAATTCAAAGCCCAACAAAGAGTATAAATCTCTTTCTCTCTCTTAACCATGTGCTTTTTTGCTCAGGACCTCAAACCACATGATCCTACCCACCAATATAAACCATCTTTCCAATCAGCCACCATGTTTGCAGTGTCTCTCTCCCCACTTGGAACTGAACCCAGATGGACAGTTCTTCCAACATTAGGATTAGCCCTGTTGTAAGATTGACACAGTTGGCTAACAGAGTCAGCAGGGCCCTATTGCTAAGTGACAGAATTGCCAAGTGCATTTTTCTTAGAGAGATGTCTTAATCTTTTGAAGGAAACAGAACCTCTATTGACCCCAGCTAAGGAGAAGAAATAAAGAGGGCAGACTGTATTTACACAGTGAGATACAGAAGTCTGGCAGATAGAATCCCATAAACACAGATGCTGTGGTAGCTGCCTTTCTCCAAAGATCTGGTGTTAGACAATTAGCATAGCTTTCTGTTGGGCTGATTAACTCACTTTTTTAATATTCTCAACCAATATACCTGTAAGTAAAGACAAATATTGTAAAATGTCACAAGTCACTAATGACTGCCTTTTGGCGCATACCAACTTGGGTATGTTCTTCAGCCTTGCCAACTTCTCATCATCCAAAGGGAGAGATAGAATTCCAGTCTGGAGGATTGATTGCAGATGACTCCTGGGGATCATTGCTTGACGTCATATATTTAAATCAGGGGATCCCACAGAATTAGGTCTCTTGGGTGGTACCACTTATAACTGTCATGTGCAAATTGGAACACAGCACCATGAAACGTACAGGTGAAACCTCAGTCTATCTAGAGGATATGTGAAATCGTTTTGGCCAACTGCACATCTCATGCCCATAGAAAGCTCCTTTTTACTGTGTAATTCCTATTGTATGATTCCAGTTGACATAAAAGATTAGATAGATAGATAGATAGATAGATAGATAGATAGATAGATAGATAGATAGATAGATGGATGGATGGATGGATGGATGGATGGATGGATGGATGGATGGATGGACGGACGGACAGACAGACAGACAGACAGACAGACGTAGATATTTAATTTCCCATCATAACCCAGCCTTGGAATTTCCTATGGTCTTTCATTAAATGATTAGCAAGACGGGACAGGTTATGCCACTAATTTGCTAGTCAACAGCTTCTCCATACACAATGGCAAACAGGTCTTACACAACTTATTGTTAGAAAACGAGGTTCCTTTTATGACCATAAAGTGACCATTCTCCTCCTCCTGTGACCATTTTCATGCCTCCTTTATATTATGAATTGTTTTAGCTTTGTTGTGCACTTCATTTTTTAAAAAATACCACCATTAGTATATTTTAACTGTTATATTTGATGCTTAGACTGTAAATAAACAGTCCAATTTATCATCTTTCCATCCTTGCTTAGATCATTTTGTTTTTCTGTCTTTCTGTCTGATGTGAACATTTCCCAGGAAATTGGGTTTGTAGTACACTCACGATATGTAACGATCAATAACATTCCAACTTGCAAACCGATTAGCTTCTCTGTCAAGGAAACATAGACACACTGGTCTAGACTCCTTGCAAGTTATTTTCACCTCTTTTGCTGTTGACAAAAGATTTTCCACTCACTTTGCAAGACTGTACTATTATTGGGCAATTATCACTCTTCACATACTTTCTTACCTTTTCCAGATTCAAATGCTTCCCTTCCTGCATTTTTGAGTATTTAAGGCTATCCACAATCTTAGCATGTTCAAAAGCACCGATGTTCCCGTTATGGTCACACTTTATGACACAAAACTCTGCAGCTTGCTCATTCTCACAGCCGCTTCCTAGTGAATTGCACTGAACAAACTGGTTTCAGTTGATGAGTCAAGAGATCAAGATGAGGGAAAATGCGGTATAGCTTGAAAAATGTTCTTGGGAATATCAGAGAACAGATTGTGTCTGTAGGGAAGATTCTTTTGGCATTAATTCTCACAATTTTTGGATGTCATTTTTAAAAAATCCAGACCAGACAGAAAGTGAATATGAAAACATGAGAACTGGGCTGGATCAGGGCAAGGATGTACCAACCTGGATAAATTAGACCCCAAAGCATCTTCAAGTCATGATTGGCTATTGCTGTTTTTTTTGCTGCCAGTTTCTGAAATCAAATTTATCTTGGTTAAAGAAAAAAATCAAGATAATTTTTTAAAAATTCTCCTTCCTTAACTGGGAGGGAGACATCGACTCTGTTGGCATTCAACCTCTGCCCTAATCAGGCCACTGTCAAAGGGTCCAAAGGTCCTAGCACGTGAAGACTCCGGTCAGAGGCAACTGGCCATCAAACGGCTTTCTTTGAGAGAGATTACAGTGCCGTCCTCGGTGGAGACGATAAGGAAAATGCGATAAGCAGGACTCAGGTGTTTTTTCTGGCCAAATGGCAAAGCAGCTTCTCTCTCACCCAACTCTGGTTGGGCAACGTCTGTCTCAGCTGCAGATGGTGTAGATATGTTCACTAGACACAATATCGTACTGCTTTATAACAGAATATCATAATAACAGAGTTAGAGGGACCTTGGAGGTCTAATCCAGTCACCTGCTCAAACAGGAGACACTATACTCATGATGGCGAACCTGTGGCATACGTGCCAGTGGTGGCATGCGGAGCCCATATCTATGGGCACGTGCGCATTGCCCAAGCTCAGCTCCAATGCGCATGTGCACGCTGGCCAGCTGATTTTTGGGCCTTCCGGGCCCACCGGAATTTGGGAAACGGGCTGTTTCCGGCCTCCAGAGCACCTCGGGGGGGGGGGGAGGTGCGGAAGGCCATTTTCACCCTCCCCAGGTTCCTAGAAAGGCTCTGGAGTGTGGGGAGGGTGAAAATGGGCCTTCCAGTCCCACCGGAAGTGAGGAAACGGGCCATTTCTGGCATCCGGAGGGCCTCTGGGGCTGGTGGGGGAAGGCCATTTTTGCCTTCCCCAGGCTCCTAGAAAGACTCTGGAGCTTGGGGAGGGCAAAAAAGGGGCCTACCAGGCCCACCGTGCCATTGTGTGCCAAAAGTTGGGGGAGCGCAGGGGGGTCGCATGCATATGCACGGGGGGCAAGGCGCATTGAATTATGGGTGTGGGCACACCCGCGCATGACCTCCCTACGCTCCCTTCACTTTTGGCACGCAATGTCAAAAAGGTTAGCCATCACTGCCCTAGTGCCGAGTAACAGGGTGAGCTCCCGTGACTTGTCCCAGCTTCTGCCAACCTAGCAGTTCGAAAGCAGGTAAAAAATGCAAGTAGAACAATAGGGACCATCTTTGGTGGGAAGGGAACAGCGTTCCGTGCGCCTTTGGCATTGAGTCATGCTGGCCACATGACCACCGAGACGTCTTAGAACAGCGTTGGCTCTTTGGCTTTGAAACGGAGATGAGCACTGCCTCCTAGAGTTGGGAACGACTAGCACCTTTACCTTTACCTTTACCTTTAATGTGTGTTTCCATTGCACTTTCTTTGGATTTGCACCTGGGAGTTCATTTATTAGTCAATTGATCAAGAATTTCTCTACCTTAGGATCTGTGTGGCAGGTCACATTGGGAAGTCTCAGTTCCTTGTTTGCTGACTCAGTCAGCCCAGATTCCTTTCCATACAGAGCCATTTCTGGACCGAGTGCCCAAAGCACATGTATGCATGCGAATGCGCGCATACACGCCCAAACCCCCAAAATGCAATGCTTCTGTGGCCCCCATGCATACATTGCACACCCCACGCACACATGCATGATCCTCACTGCGCCCCCTGCCCCCGCACATGCATGTGTCGCCCCACAAACACACCCGCGGTCGCACATGTGCGGCAGAGACCCAAAGACCAGCTGGCTGTCAGGACGCGCGTGCATGCACGGTGGAGCTGATCTGTGGTGACGGCTCGCATGCCCACAGAGAGGACACTGCGTGCCACCTCTGGCATGCGTGCCATAGGTTCACCATCATGGCACTAGGGATTTGAACTGTCGAACTGCCGACCTTTCGATCGACAAGCTCAGCGTCTTAGCCACTGAGCCACTGTGTCCACATTAGTAGTGGCATAAAACAGGTCTCCAGCCTTGGTAACTTTAAGACTGTAGGACAGTGTTTCTCAATCTTGGAAGCTTGAAGATGGGTGGACTTCAACTCCCAGAATCCCCCAGCGCTGCTGGCTGGGGGATTCTGGGAGTTGAAGTCCACCCATCTTCAAGCTACCAAGGTTGAGAAACACTGCTGTAGGACTTCAACTTCCAGACTTCTGGGAGTTGAAGTCCACCCATCTTCAAGCTACCAAGGTTGAGAAACACTGCTGTAGGACTTCAACTTCCAGAATTCTGGGAGTTGAAGTCCACCCATCTTCAAGCTACCAAGGTTGAGAAACACTGCTGTAGGACTTCAACTTCCAGACTTCTGGGAGTTGAAGTCCACCCATCTTCAAGCTACCAAGGTTGAGAAACACTGCTGTAGGACTTCAACTTCCAGACTTCTGGGAGTTGAAGTCCACCCATCTTCAAGCTACCAAGGTTGAGAAACACTGCTGTAGGACTTCAACTTCCAGACTTCTGGGAGTTGAAGTCCACCCATCTTCAAGCTACCAAGGTTGAGAAACACTGCTGTAGGACTTCAACTTCCAGAATTCTGGGAGTTGAAGTCCACCCATCTTCAAGCTACCAAGGTTGAGAAACACTGCTGTAGGACTTCAACTTCCAGACTTCTGGGAGTTGAAGTCCACCCATCTTCAAGCTACCAAGGTTGAGAAACACTGCTGTAGGACTTCAACTTCCAGACTTCTGGGAGTTGAAGTCCACCCATCTTCAAGCTACCAAGGTTGAGAAACACTGCTGTAGGACTTCAACTTCCAGACTTCTGGGAGTTGAAGTCCACCCATCTTCAAGCTACCAAGGTTGAGAAACACTGCTGTAGGACTTCAACTTCCAGAATTCTGGGAGTTGAAGTCCACCCATCTTCAAGCTACCAAGGTTGAGAAACACTGCTGTAGGACTTCAACTTCCAGACTTCTGGGAGTTGAAGTCCACCCATCTTCAAGCTACCAAGGTTGAGAAACACTGCTGTAGGACTTCAACTTCCAGAATTCTGGGAGTTGAAGTCCACCCATCTTCAAGCTACCAAGGTTGAGAAACACTGCTGTAGGACTTCAACTTCCAGAATTCTGGGAGTTGAAGTCCACCCATCTTCAAGCTACCAAGGTTGAGAAACACTGCTGTAGGACTTCAACTTCCAGAATTCTGGGAGTTGAAGTCCACCCATCTTCAAGCTACCAAGGTTGAGAAACACTGCTGTAGGACTTCAACTTCCAGACTTCTGGAAGTTGAAGTCCTCCAGGCTTCAAGTTACCAAGGTTGGAGAGCCCTGGCATAAAACACTAAAAATCAATACGTTCGATGGGTGAGTGAATCAGAGGAGCATTTTGAAATTAACTGCTGCGTGATGAAATCATTTTTTAAAGAAACCGAACCCTCCAACATGCATTGCAATCATGAATCATCCTTCTGAGGTGGGGTGGAAAATTGGTCATGATATTTGCATGGGTGGGAGATCCGGGAAGGAAGACAATCTGCCAGAAAGTGAAAAAGCGGGAGAGTTGCATTGATACTTACAGCCTGCCATACTATTCTAACAGATAGTCCTCAATTTACAACTGGTTTTTTAGTGGCCATTCAAAGTTACAATGGCACAGGAAAAAACCATTGACATCTGGTGCTTGCACTTATTCGCAGCATTCTTATGGTCACATGATCAAAATGGCAATTGGTATGTAATTTATGTTTGCAATGTCTCGGGAGGTCACGTGATTATCATACGTGACCATCCCAGACAGCTGCCAATTAGCAAGATCAATGGGGAAGCCAAATTGACTTAGCAATCATGTTATTAACTCAACTGAGTAGCGTAGGAGCCTGAGTAGCGTAGGGGGCTAATGCCTCTTACTAAAGGCAGCAATTAACATCCAGCTGCCTGCAATTTCTGCGAGTTCAATCCTAGCCAGGCTCAAGGTCGACTCAGCCTTCCATCCTTTCTAAGGTGGGTAAATTGAGGACCCAGTTTGTGGGGGCAATAAGCTGACTTTGTATAAATATACAAAAGTATGAAGGCTATTGCTTAACGCATTGTAAGCCGCCCTGAGTCTCCGCAGAAGGGCAGCATATAAATCAAATTTAAAAAACGCTCGCGCATGTGCAAATCACCTATGATGACATCCGGGTCAGTGGGCGGAGCCTCCCGCCAGTTTTACTACCGGTTCTTGTGAACTGGTCCGAACTGGGGGCAACCCACCACTGAAACAAGGTCATAAAATTGGGTATGACTCACTTAACAATGGCCATGCTTAAGCCACAGAAATTCTGGTCTCAATTGTGGTCATATGTCGAGGACTACTGTAATTGTAGAGTCCAGTTTTGGGGAGGGGGTGGTAACAAATCATGTTCAGTGGTTTGTTGGTAAATATAGAATATATGGAGTTCAACTCCCAGAATTCCCCAGCTGGAAAACACTGATACAGCAATTCAGTGAAACTCACTGAGCTGTCTGCTGGCAACGGTGGTTTTGTGTTTCGTTATCATATTGGAAACCTGGGGAACCAGTTCAGCTACTTTGGACTCATCTTAAAAAAGGAGCCCATTTGTTCCTGTGAACTGTACCTCAAATGTTTCCTCCTCTTGGGTCTATGGCAGGGGTCAGCAACCTGCAGCTCTGGAGCCACATGAGACTCTTTGAGCCCTCTGCTGTGGCTCCCTGTCAGGTGATCCCACCACTGGCTGGCCCCACCTCACCCCACCCACCTCACCCCTCGCCCTCCTCTCCTAGTCACTCCTCGCCTGGCCTGAGAAGGTAAGGGCAATAGAGGGGGATGGAGAAGTGGCTACAGCAGAGACAGGAAGATACAGAGAGAGGGGAAGAGAGGGAGGGAGGGAAGGAGGGAGGGAGAGAGAGATGCCAAAAGGATGTTGTGGTTCCCGCTGTTTTTTAACAACTGGTTCTCTGCAGTGGTGGGTTCCTCCCGGTTTGGCCTGGTTCTCCTGAGCCAGTAACAGAGATGATATGACATCACCAAACTGGTTCTGCCCCCTCCGCCCACCACCACCACCCTGCGTTATTCTTACCTTTTATTTGGCCCCACCCCCAATCTATTGCTGCCTCTTGAGCCCCAGCTGATGGCTAGAGGGGAAAAAACTGTTTTAACTCTTGCTGCGGGGCTTCAAAGGGCCGCCCTACGGCTGATCAGTATTAAAAGAAAACAAATGAGTAGACCAGTGTCTGCAAAAATACATGGGTAGATCAGTGCCTGCAAAAATAAATGGGTAGACCAGTGCCTGCAAAAAATAAATGGGTAGATCAGTACAGCTCTGCAAGTAGTTAAAATCCTGGTAGACCAGTACCTCTGCTAAATCCTAAATAATTGTCACATGACCATCAAGCCATGCCCACAAAATAAGCCATGCCCACAGAACCAGTAGTAAAAAAATTTAGAACCCACCCCTGGGTCTCTGCCCTAATGACCGACTGGGTAGGCATGGCTAAGAGGTGTCATGCAACTGGTGAAAATGAATGACATTGATTTGGCCACGCCCACCCAGGTTTTGTGGGTCCCGGTGTTTTTTTTTATGTGGGAAATGGGTCCAAATGGCTCTTTGAGTATTTAAAGTTACAGACTCCTGGCCTATGGTGATAAATGAAGGTTCAAAAGCAGAGGTGGGTTTCACATATTTTTACCACTGGTTCACCACTCACACATGCACCGGTTCACTTCATGTATGTGTGAACCTTCCATGCATGTATCAGCCTTCCATGCATGCAGTTTGCTCTCACGCATGCCATCCATGCATGTGCCCGACCTAAAAAACATGGCTAAATAGGATGGCATAGCACCAGGACTGGGTAGGCAGCCCACCTGTGTTCGCCGCTACTGATTCGCCCGAACCGGCCTGAACCGGCTGAATACCACTGTTCAAAAATTATTGTTCAAAATATATCCTGGCATCTAAAAACTAGATGGGGATTGGAGAAAAGGATTAGAATTGTGTTTCTCAACCTTAGCCACTCTAAAATGTGTGGACTTCAACTCCCAGAATTCATGCTGGGTAGGGAACTCTGGGAGTTGAAGTTCACATCTTGGATTTATCCAGATTGAGAAATACTAAGTTAAAACCTGACTTTGGTCTGTTAACTTTTTTTTGGAACACGTTCCAAGCTGAAGAAGACATTGTTTTAGTGTAAGAACCAAGAATATCACCGGAATCAAAAGTCCAGAAAACATGGAAGGAGACAGATGACTACTTTCACAGAGAGGAATCAACGTCTACTTTGTGATAAACCATGGTCAGTCTAACTCAGTGGTGAAATCCAAATTATTTTACTACCAGTTTTGTGGGTGTGGCTTGGTGGGCGTGGCAGGGGAAGGGTACTGCAAAATCTCCATTCCCACCCCACTCCTGGGGGAAGGATACGTTGTGACCTAGGCCCAAGTATGTAGTATTAGACAAAAACAGTTCCAAAACAAACAGACTTTATTAGAACAGTTGAGAATTACCTGATTCTCAGCGTAGTCCAAACTAAATCAAAACAAAGTCTTCATAGCACAAATTCTTCAGTCTAATCACCAACCTTGGTCTAATTAGGCAAACTGCCAAAGGCTTCTCTTGGCAAAAGTTCAGAAGCAGAAGACGCCGACAAGAAATAAATGCAGCAAGACAGGAAACAAGTCTATCAACGTTGTTTTCCGACAAATAACCCAAGATCCTTTGCTGCTCTTTTAAGCCTTATGGGAGGGCCAATCATCTCTTGGCCTTACTCCTGAGTCGTCCTTTTTGCTTTAGCTGCTCTTGCCTTCTGGTAACTCTTCTCATGCGTGCACTAGGAACAGGCTCCTCCTGTTCCTCTGCCTCTCTGCTGTCCGCTTCTGGAGGATCCAGAGTCCGAATATCACTCCCAAATGGTCCTGGTCCCATCTCTGCCTCCGATGCAGAGCCCTCGTCCGGGCCTTCCCCTGACTCCAGGACTGGCCCATTGTCCTAATGAAAGAAGGGCATATATGCCAAAAATGGCCGAAGGCTGATACCATGAGAAGCAAAGCCACAGTAAATGACTAGAGGCCTTCAGAAATGATCGTAAAATCCATGCAGATGATCAAAGGTTGCATAAGAAGGAAGTGGCTATGAATCAGCTGTAAACTGTAAGGTTGCAATTATATATTTCATCTCCCTATTTTGTGTCAAACACAGCTAGTCTTTGACAGAATCACAGTGGGGACTGGAACTTCCATTGCTAAACAATGAGGATGTTACGTGAGTCATCACATGGCTGTATCCAGTGGTGGGATTCAAATAATTTAATAAGTGGTTCTCTGCCCTAATGACCAGCTGGGTAGGCGTGGCTTGGTGGTCATGTGAGCGTCTGGGTGTGGCCAACTCAATGTCACTCACATCGATGGGCGCTTCACCTTACTGTTACAATGTAATAAGGGTTAACCAGAGAGGCAGTTTCTATAAACAGGGCAATAAAGATTAGGCTAGAAACACCACCAGAATGTTTCCTTCCTGCCTTCCTTACAGTATTAGCCCTGTAAACTGGGAAAAAAACAAAATAAGATTTCTTCCAAGAACCAATTCTCTTAGAAAGTTAACTACCGGTTCAACTGAATAGGTGCGAACTGTCTGAATCCCACCACTGGCTGTATCCCATTTTATGAGTGTTTTTACCATGGCCATTAAACGAATCTGGCTTCCCCATTGACTTTGCTGCTGGTAAGCTGCCTGGGAAGATTGCAAGTGGCAATCACATGATCCCGGGATGGTGCAACTATTGTAAATATATGCCAGTGTCCAGTACCTGAATTTTGATCATATGACATGGGGATGCTGTGACAGTTGTAAGTACGAGGACTGGTGGTAAACAGGGGTGAAATCCAGCAGGTTCTAACAGGTTCTGGAGAACTGGTAGCGGAAATTTTGAGTAGTTCGGCAAATACCACCTCTGGCTGGCCCCAGAGTGGGGTGGGAATGGAGATTTTGCAATATCCTTCCCCTGCTATGTCCACCAAGCCACTCCCACAGAACCGGTAGGGAAAAAATTGTGAATTTTACAATTTTTCACAGCCTCTCTAAGCAGCTTACAGTGTCACCATATGGCCCCCAACAATCTGGGCCTTCATTTAACCAAACTTGGAAGGATGGAAGGCTGAGTCAACTTTAAGCCATTCAGAATTGAACTCTTGGCAGTCAGCAGAATTAGCCTTGCAATACTGCATTCCAACCACTGCACCACCGGGGCCCCTAAAGTCATTTTTTTCAATGCCATTGTAACTTCAAACACTCGCTTACATGAACGGTTGTAACTTGAGGACTACCTGCACTACCAAGCCTTCAACTTGGAGGATGAATATTGAAGGATAAATCCTGTTTAAAACGGGATGACTGTTTGGATCGATAAGAGAACCTCTCTCCCAGGAAAGCTTCCATCTCCCTCCAGAGCATGGTCAAAAAACGTTAGGATGGCAGCCACGAGGATGCAATTGAAGTTGTGTGTTGAGTGACACTTATAAAAGCAGGCAAAGCTTTGATCGAACTATTGTAGCTGCCGTCTTGTCTTCATTTTTTTAACCGCATCCTGTGGTCAGCCTGCTTTCCCTGCTGCATCTTTGCTTTGGGTTTCTTCTCCATCTTTAAATAGCACTGCTGGCAACCACAGCCAGCTCTTTAAAGCTTGAGAGTTTTGATCTTCTAGGTTTTCATTTTAATGCATCAGGCATGCCTTGCATTAAACCCCTCTCAGCTTTGCAAATAACCAAGCTTTACTAAACGAATGCAAAGTGAACAAATACAAGCGAAGATGTTCAATTGATATGCTCAGACCTTAAAGATAGCATTGAGGAAGAAACACAGTCAGGAGTCTCTTTCTCTGGAATGGCAGCTGTGGGCTAAAAGAGGCCTAAAAACAGATAAAAGATTTCTTTTTTTGTGTCTTGATGTCCTCCCCTCTCTCCATATACCGGTAGGTTTAATTCTCTGTGGAGAACATCTGGTTGAAGAAGGCTGAGGTAAGTGAACCTTGGCATACTGAAAAGAAAATCTTCCAGAATACAACACATTGTTTGTCAGGAAACACCTGGCTTAATTCGATCTCGTTACTGTTTAGTTTTTCTGGAGATAATTTTATTGCTGTTATAAGCTGGACAAAGGAAACAAAACCCACGTAGTCCTCAACATATGACTATGATATGAGCCGGCAACTTTGGTCATACATCGTGACAGTCCTAAAGCGGGTTACCACATGACCAGATCCAATTTTACATCCTTTTTTGTGGCAATCATTAAGTAAACCTTTCGTTAGCTAAAGGAATGTTTTTTTGCTGGAAACTAGAAGTAAACTTTGATTTCCAGCAAAAATATGATAAATAGCAGTTGTGTGACTGTAGGATGCTGCAAACAGCTGTAAATCTTTAGATCTTTCTAGATTGCGACGCCCTACGCACGGTCACTCACGCCCTTGTCTCATCTCGATTGGACTACTGTAATGCTCTCTACATGGGGCTCCCCTTGAAAAGCATCCGGAGGCTCCAGCTGGTCCAGAATGCGGCCCGCGGGTGGTTATGGGCGCAACCTGTTGTGCCCATGTGAGCCCCCTTCTGCGTGAGCTGCACTGGCTCCCAGTGGTCTTCCGGGTGCGATTCAAGGTGTTGGTTACCACCTTTAAAGCACTCCATGGCATCAGACCGGGTTACCTTCAAGACCGTCTCCTGCCACCAGTAGCCTCCCACCGGCCAGTCCGCTCCCACAGAGAGGGTCTCCTCAGGGTGCCATCGGCCAAATTATGTCAGCTGGCGACACCCAGGGGGAGGGCCTTCTCTGTGGGAGCTCCTACTCTCTGGAATGAACTGCCCCCAGAATTACGTAAGATCACTGACCTCCGTGTATTCCGCTGTGCCCTCAAAACCTTTTTGTTCCGCCAGGCAGGGCTATCGATGTGAAGATTTTTAAATTGGTTTTAATCTGGGATTTTTAAATTTGGGGTTTTATATTGAGCCAAATTATTTAATATTTTTAATTTTTAAATTGTTTGTCTTGTGCTTTTAATTAGGCTGTACACAGCCCCGAGTCCTTCGGAAGAGGGGCGGTATAGAAATAAAATATTATTATTATTATTATTATTATTATTATTATTATTATTATTATTATTATTATTATTATTAAATGTGAACCAGTTGCGTGCCCAAAATGTAGTCATGTGACCACAGGGAGAGGCAGACATTGGAATTCTTAAACCAGGTTGTAAGTCCCATTTCTGCAATCCATTATAACTTTGGTTGCTAAGCAACTGGTTGCAAATTGAGGACTACCTATACATTGGTACGCCAGATACATATGCTAGATGTGGCTAATTTTATTTCCCAAGAAAACAACTTTGAGTCATATATGGTATGCTGGAGGCTATAGCATGATATTGGAGAAGAGACATAGGCATGAAGCCTGCTCTGCATATCTGAAATCAACTTGAAAATTTCAGATGTGATAGAGATCACGTGAGCTGTTAGTACCACTTTATAATGCCTTGGTAAGACCACCTTTGGAATACTGAATTCAGTTTTAATGTAGCTGAAGTGGGATCTGCTAGATGACCACTGGATAACTTTCTATTCACTATATTCTAAAAGCAACTATATTCTGAAAGCAGGAAATACATCCGGTTAGAGAAAGTACAAGCTCAGCTTAAAATCCTTTGATACTCTAAAAGACCCCCTAACTTGTCAGAAGAAAAGGAGCATCCTAATGAAATATAGTTAAAGATGATTAGGCCAAAATAACCACCTGGGCGGGAAGTCATTTATCACAGAATAATTGTTTGGCAAGGATAATGTAAAACTTTAGTAATAAGGAAATGTCAATTAAATATAACAAATGTATGTTAACCATATATGGAAAGTTGCTATGTTAGCAGAATCCTTTGTTTAGAAAAGTATAAGAACAGTCATGTCATCTCTGTCTCTTCATTCAGAACTCTCAGATACAAATCTGATTCTGAATCTTTGCGCAAATAAACCTGACTCTATCTGACCCTATGAGATGTCTCTTATATCCTTTCTTCCATAACAGTTTTGATCTCCATGATGTAAAAAAAAAGATGTTTAAACTCTGGAAAGAGTGCAGAGAAGAGCAAAAAAGATGATTAGGGAACTGGAGGCTAAAACATATAAAGAACGGTTGGGTGTGTTTAGTTTGATGAATGGAAGGACTGGGGTGACATGATAGCATTGTTTCAATATCTGAGGAGCTGCCACAAAGAAGAGGAGGTCAACATTTTCTCCAAACTACCTGAAGGCAGGACAAGAAGCAATGGCTGGAAACTAATCAAGGAGAAAAGCAACCTAGAACTAAGGAATTTCTGAACAGTTAGAACAATTTATCAGTGGAACAACTTGCCTCCAGAAGTTGTGAATGCTCCAACACTGGAAGTTTTTAAGAAGCTGTTGAATAATCATTGGTCTGAAATACTATAGGGTTTCCTGCTTGAGCAGGGGTTGGACCAGAAGACCTCCAAGGTCCTTCCAGGTCTATTGTTCTATTAAGTTGTTGTTCGCTTGGCAGTGTCGAAGTAAAACCCAACGGCCCATCCATTCTGCTTCTGCATTTGGAAAGTCAGAGGCTGCATCTTGCATTCTCTTCAGGCACCAACGTCTCTTAGCTTGGTTCTAGTTGAAACGACCAATTCCTCAACATTGGTCCAGAAGTAAAGAGGAAAATCTGGCTCTTTTGCAGGTTCAGATTTTTAACAGCTCTTTTTATGATGATTTAAGAGAAGTCATATTCACATGGGTTTTGTCGACTGTGGCAAGCCTTTGCTTAAAATCATGATTTATGGAATGAATTAACTGTGGCTAGACTTGGCCAACGCACCAAGCCAAAACCAAACAACAACTTTGGTGGTTTAGTGTGCTGTGAAAATTTTTACTGCTGTCTTTCACTTCTAGCCCATCCCTTCTTTTAAATTGCTTTCATTCCTTATTTCCACATGGAGCCAGGAGAGGTTGGGCAGAGGCTGCGTTCTCAGGCATAATTGTGATTTAAGAACTTTTTCATTTTCCCAGCTACCCAAAACTCCTGGTTTGCGGTTCAAGGAGATCCCTGGAAAGCTAGGTTGGGCTCAGCTTGAAAGTCGAGATGATTGATGCGCTCAAGGAAGATGGCTGGGGCCTAGGTTTGGGAAAAGCCAGACAGCAAACCTAGATCTGCAGCCTGCTGGGGGACGGGTGTGTGAGCAAGGGAGGGGGGGAGAACAAGTGTGAACCTATTAAGAGCAAAGGCATTGGGGATGGAGTGCAAGGAGTACCAGAGGGAGAATTGGAATGCAGCGAGGCAATAGACTGCCAAGTATTTTCCAAGTCACAAGATACCCCTTAGAGTCTTGTTCTTTCACCACTTAAACTTCTTTGCTTAACTCAGTTTTTGCAGAACATGTGCTACGTCTGGCTGAGTCTGCTTCTCCTGCACTCCTGCGGGTTCGTAAAAACGGTTCTTTCGTTAGTTTTTTTTAAAATTTGATTTATATGCCGCCCTTCTCCGGAGACTCAGGGAGGCTTACAATGCATTAAGCAATAGCCTTCATACTTTTGTCTATTTTATACAAAGTCAGCTCATTGCCCCCACAAACTGGGTCCTCAATTTACCCACCTTAGAAAGGATGGAAGGCTGAGTCGACCTTGAGCCTGGGGACATTCGAACTTATAGTAATTGCAGACAGCTGGTATTAATCACAATGATTTAGTCCGCTGAGCCACCAGGCCCTTATAGATTTGCAAACTGAGCTTAAGAAATTTGCAAAACCGAGGTGGAACAAAAAAAAGAGAGAGAGAGAGCACATTTTCCCAGTTATAATTTATGACTTCCTTTGGGCTCCTTCTGAGAGCCCTTAGCTCAGTGTTTCTCAACCTTGGTAGCTTGAAGATGGGTGGACTTCAACTCCCAGAATCCTCCAGCCAGCAGCGCTGGGGGATTCTGGGAGTTGAAGTCCACCCATCTTCAAGCTACCAAGGTTGAGAAACACTGCCTTAGCTGGAGAAAAGAGATTTCTGACTTTTTAAAAAAAAATTTGATTTATATGCCGCCCTTCTCCGAAGACTCAGGGTGGCTTATAATGCATTAAGCAATAGCCTTCATACTTTTGTATATATTTATAAAAAGTCAGCTCATTGCCCCCACAAACTGGGTCCTCAATTTACCCACCTTAGAAAGGATGGAAGGCTGAGTCGACCTTGAGCCTGGCTAGGATTGAACTCGCAGTAATTGCAGGCAGCTGGTTCTTAAATGCTGCCTTTGTAGGAGGCATTACCCCCCTACGCTACGCAGTCATTGTTCCAATTGTTCCTCATGGCTTCAGACCATCTGAAAAAGGCAGATAGGAGAAGGGTGGATGCCAGGAATGGGTTCTACTTACCTTTACTACTGGTTCGCAATGAGATCGCGCTTTTGTGCATCCACAGATCGCCGATGTCAACATCCGGGGCAGTGGGCGGAGCCTCCCATCAGTTTTACTACTGGTTCTTGTGAACCGTTCCAAACCGGGGGCAACCCACCACTGGTAGATGCCTTTGAACCATGGTGCTGGTTCAACAACAAAGTCCTACACCAAATTTCACCAAAAATATGACTTGAAGCTAAGATCACCAAAGAGAGACTGTCATACTTTGGTCATGCCATGACAGCTGATTCACTAAAAAAACAGTCCATCAGAGTGGGAGTGATCAGTGGAAAAAGGAGAAGGGGATGCCCGCTGGCTGGACACTATAAAAGATGACACTGAGATGACCGTGGTGGATCTGAAGGAGGTGGTGCGAGACACAGAAGCATGGAGAGTGCTGATCCATAGAGTGACCGAAGGTTGGATATGACTGAATGGCTGATGACAATCAGAGGTGGGTTTCAGCAGGTTCTGATCAGTTCTGGAGAACCAGTAGCGGAAATTTTGAGTAGTTCTGGCTGGCCATGCCCCCAGCTATTCTCTGCTTCTCTCCATGATTCCTCCCAAGGAAATAGGGATTTTGCAGTAACCTTCCCCTGGAGTGGGGTGGGAATGGAGATTTTGCAGTATCCTTCCCCTGCCACACCCATCAAGCCACGCCCAAAGAACCGGTAGTAAAAAATTTTGAATCCTACCGCTGATGACACTAGTTTCTGGTAGGAAAGTGAAGCTGTTAGTGCAGAGTAAGCCTCACGCTGCTCAAAAGTGTCCCTAATCTCAAATGGAAAGGAGCAAGTAGCCACACATCTTGATATTATCTTCCTATTCCTTGTAGTTTCTGTCTGTCAGAACAAAGGGATGTGGGGAGTGTGGTTTTTGACATCAGGTAAAATTGTGAAAAGTAGTGGAATTGAAATGCCAAATGGCCAAACACTCAGCAAGCACTAGGATGAAGCCCACAAGTATCTGGGTATTTTGGAGAACATCAAACATGGATAAGTTTATGATTATTAAAGTATACATCCAAAAAGTGAGAAAAGACAAAATTGAATGGTGGAAACTATCAAAGCCATCAGTAACTGTGATATGCTAGACTGCTGGGATTATTTGGAATATTACATTCAGTTTTGGTCGCCATGATGTAAAAAAGATGTTGAGACTCTAGAAAGAGTGCAGAGAAGAGCAACAAAGATGATTAGGGGACTTGAGGCTAAAACATATGAAGAACAGTTGCAGGAACTGGGTATGTTAGTTTAATGAAAAGAAGGACCAGGGGAGACATGATAGCAGTCTTCCAATATCTCAGGGGTTGCCACAAAGAAGAGGGAGTCAAACTATTCTTCAAGCACCTGAGGGTAGAACAAGAAGCAATGGGTGGAAACTAATCAAGGAGAGAAGTGACTTAGAACTAAGGAGAAATTTCCTGACAGTTAGAACAATTAATAAGTGGAACAACTTGCCTGCAGAAGTTGTGAATGTTCCAACACTGGAAGTTCTTAAGAAGTTGTTGGATAACCATTTGTCTGAAGTGGTGTAGAGTTTCTTGCCTAAGCAGGGGGTTGGACTAGAAGACCTCCAAGGTCCCTTCCAACTCTGTTCTGTTCTGTTCTGTTCTGTTCTGTTCTGTTCTGTTCTGTTCTATTCACTGGAAACAAACTGAACTGGATGATTTGGACTGAAAAACAAGAACATCGATGAATATTCACGCCCACAGAACCGGTAGTAAAAATATTTGAATTCCACAACTGATAACTATGGTTGAAAAAAAAGAAGAAAGTGTGAATATTAGTTATGTATATACCAGGGAATACCAGTAGAATAGAAGACTAAGATGTGAAGATGATAAGGTATCAAGATCTGAAAAACTGAAGTCAAAAGATTAGTCAATAACCACTATTGGCTCACTAGCTCTATACCCAAAAACCTTGGAAAAGGAATTAGAGAATCTGCACTTTGACAAAAATTTCCATCTGTCAATTACAAAAGGCCATACTGCTGTGGCCTGCACATTTACCACATCAATATATTTCAACATCCTACAGTATATTCTTCATAAGAACTCAATGCACATGAAGGCCAGTCGTGGAGTTCACATTTTTTTACAACCAGTTCTGTGGGCATGGCTTGGTGCATGGCTTGGTGGGCGTGTCAGGGGAAGGATACTGTAAAATCTCCATTCCTACCCCACTCCAGGGGAAAATTACTGCAAAATCCCCATTTCCTCCCGATCACCTGGGACTTGGGAAGCAGAGAACAGATGGGGGTAGGGCCAGTCAGAGGTGGTATTTACCAGTTCCCTGAACTACTCAAAATTTCCGCTACTGGTTCTTCAGAAATGGTCAGAACCTGCTGAATACCGCCTCTGATGAAGGCCAAGACCAGCTAAAGAACTGGCAGATGTGATTTCACATTGTTGTGTATATAATCATCATCATCATCATCCTGTTGTTGTGAATATCTTTCACAATAACATCAAACAGCATCTGCCAACCCCAGGTCCTTGACAAGGACTTGATAGATGGACTAAAATGCCAAATGCAGTCTAAACATCTGGCTGATTTTGATGAGCCATAATAAGAGCAGCAGCTAGAATAAGAAAGGATTGAGGAACTGAAATGTTCTCCTTAAAACTGTGGGCTCTACTACAGTGGAATTGGGTGGAGGGCAGGATGTCCTCAGGAGAAGTGAAGTTAGAGGGAAGTTGGAAAGAGGGTGAGGACACACCCCTCCTGTCTTCTCTTGCACCATGCAATGTACAGATTTGGGGAAATTGTAATTGGAAGTGCGATGACATTGAATATTTATTTATTTATTTATTTGTTTGTTTGTTTGTTTGTTTGTTTGTTTGTTTGTTTGTTAGTTCGATTTATATGCTGCCCTTCTCCAGAGACTCAGGGCAGTTTACAATGCATTAAGCAATAGCCTTCATACTTTTCTTCGAAAGGATGGAAGGCTGAATCAACCTTGAGCCTGGTGAGATTTGAACTTGCAGTAATTGCAGGCAGCTGGCAACTAAGTGCTACTTTAACAGCACTTAGTCCACTGCGCCACCAGGCTCATGTATCTTGGATGCATTCTTTAAATTAGCCCATTTGAGGTATGTTGATTTAAAAATTGTTGCCATATTATAGAAAGTTAGCACTCACCCCTCTCCTAGAAGAATGAAAAAAAAAAAGGAAATATTAAAAAGGTAGAATATTATATTTCCTTGGAGGAAGAAAGCAACCCCTATCTTTCTTACTAGCCCTCAGCAGTTGTCAGCACTTAAGAGAGAAAGAGATTATTGAAAAAAGCCAAGTATCTAGGTCAGTGGTGGGTTTCAAAAATTTTTACTACCGGTTCGGTGGGTGTGGCTTGGTGGGCGTGGCAGGGGAAAGATACTGTGAAATCTCCATTCCCACTCCAATCCAGGGGAAGGTTACTGCAAAATCCCCATTTCCTCCCGATCAGCTGGGACTTGGGAGGCAGAGAATAGATGGGGGCAGGGTAAGTCAGAATTTTTAGTACCGGTTCTCCAAACTACTCAAAATTTCCACTACTGGTTCTCCAGAAGTGGTCAGAACCTGCTGAAACCCAACTCCAATCTAGGTAGCTCTATTCATAGGCAAAAATTCTCTGCAGAAAGGTTTGAACAAAGGTAGGATTAGCGCTCAGCCACAATAGGAATTGCCCAATACCCCTTCATTGCATCAGCAGTCCAAACTTCAACCAAACTTAGCTCAGACAAATATGACTCCTACATGGCCCCATGTGAGTCTGACAACAGCCAATAGAATACATGTTCTTGCACAGGAACAGGAAGCTCAAGTTCAAAGCCCAAGAGAAGGTGTAAAAATGCCTCACTCTCAACTCCATGTGATCAGCTACCCAGAACTATGTGCTTGCTGGTTTTGCTTCATCAATAAATGGACCCTCTTTCCAATCAGCCTCCAGCCTCCATTTTGTCTCCAGTGCCTTTCTCCTGGCTTGGAATTGAACCAGATGGATATTTCTTCCAACGATATGTTATGTTTCACACAACTGGAGTTTCCAAATAAGCAAACAGTCCCAATAATTTTACTAATGTATAGATGATGAGTGTAAACTCTCAAGTAAATCTTTCTATTGGGCACTAAGAAAGATTTGAAATTGCTGGTATTGTCAGTTTACAATTCACAACGCTGCATCTTCCTCAGGGTTTTCTGAGAATTGCCTCATGATAACTTTCCCTGACTTTTCTTTTTAATCAAATACTTGCATGCTATCCTATCAGGATGTCATGTTCCGTTTCGGATAATGGAGTGATATCGCTTTCTCTTATTTGGGGCAAAGGTCTCCAGTCTGGTAGCCAGGATGGCATAATGGTGAAGCTATTGAATGAGGGAGGACAAAGTTCAAATCCATCTTGAATTGGCTCCAAATTGGTTCCATTCATCCATCTGGAAACTTACTCTCTGATTCCAGATACTTGTAGTGACATAGCTGTTAAGGGAATCTGGCTTCCCCATTGACTTTGCTTGTCAGAGAGTTCCAAAAGGGGATCACATGTCTCTAGGATACGGCAATCGTCATAAATATCAGCCAATTACCAAGTGTCTGAATTTTGATCACATGACCATGGGGATGCTGCAACAGCCATGCTGAAAATGGTCATAAGACACTTTTTTTCCAGTGCTGTTGTAATTTCAAATGGTCGCTAAGTGAACTGCTGGAAGTTGAGGCCTACCTGTACAGTCTCTCTACTGTACAGCTGAACCTAATCACAGGATTGTTGTGAAGAAGAAAGGAATGGCAACGTCCATGGAAGCCATCTTGAGTTTCTGGAGAAATGATATGAAAATTGTTAGGTTGGGTGAATGAGGACACAACAGCAAGGTAGTGAGTGACAATAGCTCTTTACTTCATGGTGTGAATCCAGCAACTGACCCTTGGCCATTCTCACAAAACGTTCAGCCTGCCCATTACTGGCCGGATGAAACGGGGCAGACAGGGCGTGCCTGATCCCTAGCTCGGCCAGGTACCCCTCGAACTGTGTGGCAGTGAATTGGGGCCCATTGTCTGAAACTAGCATGTCTGGTAGACCATGGGTGGTGAATAATTTCCTGAGCACCCTGATTGCCGCATCAGTGGTAGTGGATTTCATCAGCTTGATCTCGAGCCACTTTGAATAAGCGTCAACTACAACCAGGAAGGTTTGGCCATGACAGGGTCCCACAAAATCTATATGGATTCTTGACCAGGGACCCTGGGGCCATTCACATTCCCTTCCGGGTGCTATGGGGGGATCTGGCCTAGACTCTTGGCAGGGCTGATACTTCCCCACCCATTCGGAGATGTCGTTGTCCATGTTTGGTCACCATACGTAACTCCTGACTAGTCCCTTCATTCTCACAATCCCTGGGTGTCCCTCATGCAACAACTGTAAAACATTTTCACTTAGGCATAAAGGAACAACAACTCAATCGCTCCACAGTAAGCAACCCCCTTGCATAGACAATTCATTGCATTTCTTACAAAAACATTTGAATTCTCCGCCTTCAATCTTTCCCGGCCACCGCCTCATGACCCAACTCATGACTGTCTTTAACACATGGTCTTTGTCAGAGGCTCTTGCCACTTCTGCAGAAGTGAGAGGCCCCGAGTCCAACGCATCGATAAGTAAGACTGGAACTCCAGGTGTGGGGTCTTCTAGGCTATCCGGTAAAGGGCAGCAGCTGAGGGCATCAGCATGTCCCAAACTCAATCCTAGCCGATGTACCAGTCAATATGAATATGCTGCTGAAAAGATTGCCCAGTGTGTCATCCGGGAAAACAAGGCAGCAGGAGTTGGGCGGTCCCCTGCCAGGAGACCCAAAAGTGGCTGTTGGTCTGTGACAAGTTTGAAGTCCCGGCCAAATAGATATTTGTGGAACTTCTTAACCCCGGATACAGTTGCTAAAGCCTCTTTGTCAGTTGACTGTAGTTCTGCTCAGCGCTGAACAGGGTGCGGGAATAATAAGCAGTGGGCACCTCTAGTCCATTCGGTAGTCTGTGGCTCAGCATGGCCCCTACTCCAAATGGGGATGCATCGCAGACTAACACCAGGGGAAGCGTGGCATTGTATTGGATAAGGAAACTGTCCTCTGACAAGAGTTTCTTTCAGCGGCAAATGCAGCAGATTCTGCTTTACCTCAAGCCCATGGTGTATTCTTTGCCAGTAGTCTGTATATGGGTTCTGCTACTGTTGCCTTGTCCCTCTGGAAGACAGCGTAGAAATTGAGGAGACCCAAAAATGCCTGTAGTTTCA
Organism: Masticophis lateralis; assembly: GCA_030761175.1. Lineage (NCBI taxonomy): Eukaryota > Metazoa > Chordata > Lepidosauria > Squamata > Colubridae > Masticophis > Masticophis lateralis. Next base: position 10,043,527 of record JAUDYJ010000009.1, on the reverse strand, counting down.
CCTTGTTTTTGGGGGTGGGTGCCTCTCGAATCGCCCTGATCTTGGTTTCAGTCAGGTGGATGCCTGTTCCATCTACCCAGTACCCCAGGAATTCCACAGAGGGGATTGCGATCATGCATTTGTTGCATTTGGCTCCGAGGCCAGTGCTCCTGAATTTCTTTAACACTGCCCTTAGTCTGTCCCCCAATTGCTGCTCATCTTCTGCAGTGATGAGGATATCATCGAAATAGGGGACTACCCCAGGTAGACCTTGTAGCAGCTGCTCCATTGTGCTCTGAAACAGACCTGGAGCTATACTGACTCCGTATTGGAGTCTAGTACATTTGAAGGCACATCTGTGCGTTACAATAGTCTGTGCCTCTGTGGTAGCATCATATACCGGCAGTTGCTGGTACGCCTGCGTAAGATTGAGTTTAGTGAAAATCTTGCCAAGGCCCAGGAAATGGAGCAAGTGGTGCTCAATAGATACCGGATAAGCACTCTGTTGGAGAGCCTTATTAATTGTGCACTTATAATCTGTGCAGATGCACACAGACCTGTCAGGCTTAACTGGGGTCACTATTGGGGTCTCCCATTTAGCGTGGTTGATGGGAACTAACACCCCTTGTTTGATCAGTTTGTCTAGCTCAATGTCTATCTTTGGCTTTAGGGTGAAAGGCACCCTCCTGGATTTAAGCCGGATTGGGACGACACTGGGGTCGAGGTTAAACGAGATAGGGGTCCCCACATACTTCCACGTCCTGGAACTCCCGCATCAGGTCGTCCTTCAGGGTGTCACTTTCATGTCGGCTGCTCACATTGCAGACTCCGATGAACCCCATTCCCAGGGTGTCGAATCAGTCCAGTCCCAGGAGACTTGGCAGATTCTGGCTTACCACAGTGAAGGGCAGCTTCTTCTGATACTTGACATACGTGACTTGGAATATGCCGCATCCTTCCACTGGAATGCGATTGCCCTGGTAGTTGTGTAGTCCGAGTCTCTGGTGTCTTAAGTGGTGCTTCTGGATGCTGGGTACAGCCTTTAGTAAGTTGGTCCAGGACATGATGGTCAGTGGCGAGCTGGTATCGAGTTCCATCTTGCACTCACTCCCTTCTATCTCGACCATGGTGTACACTCTTTTTGCTGGTGTTGTGCTTGCCCGGTCGATGCGGATGGTGTAGGTTTCACAGTCTTCAAATTTTGCGCCCTTCAAGTAGTCACCATGTTTGTTGGCTCTTTTCTGCGGTGCCATCTCTGGTTGGCTCGGCCCGCCACGTCACTTATTGCTGGCTGGTTGAATAACTCTGCAAACTCTTGCTAGGTGGCCCTTCTTATCGCAGTGCCTGCAAATAATGTCTTTAAATTTACAGGTCTGGTGATGGTGGGACCCTCCGCAGCTCACACAGGGTTCTCGGTGGTCTTTCTGTTCCCGCCGGTATTTTTTGGTCCGGAAGACATCTTTGTCAAACTCCCCCTCGCTTTCTGTTTGGACCGTCTCACAGTGTACCTGGGTTGATCGCTGCATTGTCCTCACGTGCGCTGGTCTCTGTAGGGTCTCTGCAGCCTTCATAGAGAATTTGTGAGCCTTCACCTCATCTAATGTGATGTGTAGAGTTAGATTAGCCCAGGCGAGCAGTCTTCTCTGTAGCCAAATATCTCTCATGCCACAGATTAGTTGCTCTAGGAGCATGTCATCTAAATCTCGGTATTCACAGTGTGTGGCTGCCTTATACAAGGTGGCCATGTAGGCGCTGATCGGCTCTCCCTCATGCTGCAGCCACTGGCAGAACTTGTACCTGTGTATAAATTTGGAGGGTGCCAGAGCATAGTGTGCCTTCAGTGCAGTCTGTAGAGCTTTGCCATGATACGGTCTGAACCAGGGTCGGTTCAGATAGTAACTTGGCCATGTCGAACATCTCGGGTCTGCAATGGCTTAGGAATAGAGCTCTTTTCTTGTTGTCCGAGAGGTCGATTGCCTCCAGGAAACATTCAAATCTAGCCATGTAAGAGCCCCATTTCTCTCTGGCAGGGTTGAAAGGCATTGGTGGCACATAAGCAGACATCGTGTTTGTCTCTCTGGGTGATCCGCTCATCTGCCTGGCTGGATTCTGTGTTCCAGCTCTCTCTGTAGCTTCGTGACTTCAGCTCTTTCCCTAGCTTTGTGCCTCAAAATCCCACCTTCGTCGCCAATGTTAGGTTGGGTGAATGAGGACACAACAGCAAGGTAGTGAGTGACAATAGCTCTTTACTTCATGGTGTGAATCCAGCAGCTGACCCAGGGAAACAGCTCCCTTTATATACTTTACAGCCCTGGCAATCAGCCAATCAGCTGAGAGCAATTACATTCAAACTTTCCCGCCAAAACTATATACACAACAAAAATGTTACTGATCAGAAAGCTCAGGAAGCTCAAACTGCCCAAGGAGCTGCTGATCCAGTTCTACAGAGGAATTATTGAGTCTATCATCTGCACCTCTATAACTGATTTCGTTCTGCAACCCAACAAGACAGGCACAGATTTCAGAGGATAATTAGAACTGCAGAAAAAACAATTGCTATCAACCTGCCTTCCATTGAGGACCTATATACTGCACAAGTCAAAAAGAGGGCTGTAAAAATATTTACAGACCCCTCACATCCTGGACATAAACTGTTTCAACTCCTACTCTCAAAACGACACTATAGAGCACTGCACACCGGAACAACTAGACACAAGGACAGTTTTTTCCTGAATGCCATCACTCTGCTAAACAAATAATTCCCTCAACACTGTCAAACTATTTACTAAGTCTGCACTACTATTAATCTTCTCATCGTTCCTATCACCCATCTCCTCCCACTTACGACTGTTGCTGGTATCCTTACGACTTATATTGCTGTTTCCTATACGATTTGATTGCTTATTTGTTCCCTATGACTATCATTAAGTGTTGTACCTTATGATTCTTGATTAATGTATCTTGTCTTTTTATGTGCACTGAGAGCGAATGCACCAAGACAAATTCCTTGTGTGTCCAATCACACTTGGACAATAAAGAATTCTATTCTATTCTATTCTATTCTGTTCTGTTCTGTTCTTTTCTGTTCTGTTCTGTTCTGTTCTGTTCTGTTCCGTTCCGTTCCGTTCCGTTCCATTCCATTTCCTTATTCTATTCTATTCTATTCTATTCTATTCTATTCTATTCTATTCTATTCTATTCTATTCTATTCTATTCTATTCTATTCTATTCTATTCTATTCCATTCCATTCCATTCCATTCCTGCAAATTTACTAAGTACTGAGTTGATCCCCTCTCTCCCCCTCTTTTTTGTAAAAGTCTGTACTCTCCCTCTCTCTCTCTCTCTCTCTCTCTGTGTGTGTGTGTGTGTGTGTGTGTGTTTCTAAGTATTTGAAGCAGCTTCTACAAACATTGTCTTTTTGTTGTTGTTTGCACATTCAACAGAGTTTATTGACAGAATACACTGGGTCAAATCGGAAGGGCTATGTGTGATAAGATTAAAGTCCTTCACCAGGATACAGATTTTGGCTGGGAAGATTTATCCATGGATGGGATTCTTATCTTGTCTAAATGGAACACGCAGCTCCATATTAGTTAAAGAACCAGCATACTGTTTAGCATTAGTCCAGCATGCTGAGTTTTAGTATTTCTTCTTCACACAGGAGTTCCCAGACTTTGTGGTACCACAACCATCTATGATCATAAATGAATTATATGTGGAATTGCCAATGATCAGTTTTCACTGGCAGAGCGCTCGGGCTGCCACAGGCGCCCCTGACAAGAATGACATTGAGCTGGCCATGGACCCCTTAGCCATGCCCCCCACCCCAGCCAACACAACCCTGATGCGGCCCTCAATGAAATCGAGTTTGACACCCCTGGGCTAAGAGAAGAAAAAGGCAGAAAGAGCAGCAGGATGTGGTGTGGCAAAGCAAGATATAAGGAAATAAAGCTGCATGTGAATTGAAGGGAATCCATCCATGTTGGCAACTTGTGTTCCAAAGTCCAGAAGGACATTCGGTTCTCTCTCTGGGAACGCTGATTCCTGTATAGCAGCAACAAAGTCATTTTTTAAAAATTTGATTTATATGCCGCCCTTCTCCGGAGACTCAGGGCTGCTTACAATGTGTTAAGCAATAGCCTTCATACTTTTGTATATTTATACAAAGTCAGCTTATTGCCCTCACAACTGGGTCCTCAATTTACCCACCTTAGAAAGGATGGAAGGCTGAGTCGACCTTGGGCCTGGTGAGAATTGAATTTGCAGTAATTGCAGGCAGCTGGATGTTAAATGCTGCCTTAGTAGGAGGCATTAGCCTCTTACGCCACTCAGGCCAAATTGGATTTGATTCAGATTTCTCTTATGAGCACCTTTGCTGGAATTTTCAACCAATAGAATAGAATAGAATAGAATAGAATAGAATAGAATAGAATAGAATAGAATAGAATAGAATAGAATAGAATAGAATAGAATAGAACAGAATAAAGAAGGAATGGAATGGAATGGAATGGAATGGAATGGAACGGAACGGAACGGAACGGAACGGAACGGAACGGAACGGAACGGAACGGAACAGAACAGAACAGAACAGAACAGAATAGAATAGAATAGAATAGAATAGAATAGAATAGAATAGAATAAAGAAGGAATGGAATGGAATGGAATGGAATAGAATAGAATAGAATAGAATAGAATAGAATAGAATAGAATAGAATAGAATAGAATAGAATAGAATAGAATAGAATAACAGAGTTGGAGGGGACCTTGGAGGTCTTGTAGTCCAACCCCCTGCCCAAGCAAGAAACTCTACACAACTTCAGACAAATGGTTATCCAACCTCTTCTTAAAAACTTTCAGTGTTGGAGCATTCACAACTTCTGCAGGGAAGTGGTCCCACTCATTAATTGTTCTAACCGTCAGGAAATTTCTCCTTAGTTCTAGGTTGCTTCTCTCCTTGATTAGTTTCCATCCATGGCTTCTTGTTCTACGGTGCTTTGGAGAATAGCTTGGCTCCCTCTTCTTTGGGGCAACCCTTGAGGTATTGGAACACTGCTATCATGTCTCCCCTAGTCCGTCTCTTCATTAAACTAAACATACCCAGTTCCTGCAACCATTCTTCATGTGTTTTAGCCTCCAGTCCCCTAATCATCTTGGTTGCTCTTCTCTGCACTCTTTCTAGAGTCCATCTTGGGCAGGATGTAGTTGCTATATCTGGAGAGCAACTAACTGAGGAAGGCTGTTCTACAAGTAGTCCTTGACTTACAATCATTCATTTAGTGACTATTTGAAGTTGCAATAATACTGAAAAAAGTGACTTATGACTGTTTTTCAAACTTACGACTGATGCTGTATCCCCATGGTTGCGTGATTAAAATTTGGGCAACTGGCATATATTTATAATAGTCGCACTGTTCCTGGATAAATGTGATCCCACTTGTGACTTTCTCAGCCGGCTTCCAACAAGCAAAGTCAATGGGGGAAGTCAGTTTTGTTTAACGACTGCGTGATTTGCTTAACGACTGCGTGATTTGCTTAACGACTGTGTGATTCGCTTAGCAATTGCAATGATTTGCTTAACAGCCGTGGTGAAAATAAAATGGGGTAAAACTCACTGAATAACTGCCTTGCTTACCAGCTGAAACCATCGGGCTCAATTCTGGTCATAAGACGAGGATTATGACCTGTATTGTATCTGGATTGGGGTCTGAGTGGACCACTTCACCTTTTCCCACTTTTTGGAGGGAAATGAAAAAAAAATAGTTTTACACGGTAAATTTGCAGTAGAGAATTCATTTACAATTAAAGCAATTTATGGACTGCCGTAAAACAATGGGCCGAAGAATGGAGGAGATCCAGATGGAAGAAGAAAATGGCATTTGGGAGCAGAAGTTGTGGGAGCTTCATCACTGGAAGCTTTTGAGAAGAGACTGGATTGTCACCTGTCAGAAATGGTGTAGGGTCTCCTGTGTGGGCAGGAGGTTGGAGTAGATTACCTATAAGGTCCCTTCCACCTCTGTTATTCTGATCCTCTGCAGAATTTGCTAGAACAGTGTTTTTCCACCTTGGTTACTTCAAAATGCTGGGACTTCAACTCCCAGAATTCCCCAGCCAGCTAAGCTGGCTGGGGAATTCTGGGAGTTGGAGTCCATGCATCTTCAAGTGCCCAAGATGGAGAAACACTGCTCTAGCAAACGAGAAAAGCAATGCTAGAGGAATTGTACAATAAAGATTCCATTGGAATCATTTCCGCCTCTAAAAGTAACAAAAGATAAATGTTGGAGCTCACATCACTCAATAAAACATTATGTGTTGATTCGAAAGCTGAGGTGTCATCTTCCAGTGTTACCATTTCACAAAAGATGATGTACTGCAGACTTGATTAATGGTTTATTTTCCATTTTAACCAGAACAAAATCCCTGGTCATATATATAATCTCTTTCTTTCCCTCTCTCTCTCTCATTCCTCAAATCCTACATTTTAATGGCTTCTTTTGTCTATATATTTATTTAAAATACGTGTCTAAGCCAACCCCGGGGCCCTTTAGAATAAAATGAAAGAACTGGCACATGCTCAAAATGAAATTCAGCGTGCAAATCTACAATAAAGAAGCTACAATGAGTAGGTTTCTTTTGATGAAGCTCAAAGAGTGATAGGCATGGTGAGGTCCTAATGCTGCACAGTACTCAAATCTTGGCAGTCTAATCTGCAGAATTTGCTGAATTCAGTCAGTTCCCTTTCCCCAACTCTATCTGCTACATCTTCCCCTACCTGGAAAGGCACCTGGGAATGACTCCACCTTTCCTTTTCATGTGCAAAGAAAAAAAACCTGACTTGTTCTGGGTGAAAGGAAGCTGGAAGCAATCATCTCTGTGAGTGGAGACAGGACCAACGCCCTATGAAATGGGCAATCTGCCATCGTCTAGATCAAGCACCTCCAAACTTGGCAACTTTAACAGTTGGGCACTTCAACTCCCAGTGACTGTGAGAGGGATCTTGGAGTCTTAGTGGACAACCAACTAAATATGAGCCAGCAGTGTGCAGCGGCAGCCAAAAAAGCCAATAAATTGCATTAACAGAGGGATATAATCAAGATACCACCCTATAAAGCCTTAGTAAAACCACACCTAGAATACCGCATCCAGTTTTGGTCACTATATTGAGACTCTAGAAAAAGTGCAGAGGAGAGCAACTAGGATGATTAGGGGACTGGCAGGAGTGAAATCCAGCAGGTTCTCACAGGTTCTGGAGAACCGGTAGCGGAAATTTTGAGTAGTTTGGAGAACCAGCAAACACCACCTCTGGCTGGCCCCAGAGTGGAGTGGGAATGGAGATTTTGCAATATCCTTCCCCCAGGAATGGGGAGGGAATGGAGATTTTGCAGTATCCTTCCCCTGGAGTAGGGTGGGAATGGAGATTTTGCAGTATCTTTCCCCTGCCACGCCCACCAAGCCACACCCACAGAACCGGTAGTAAAAAAAAAATGGATTTCACCACTGGGGACTGGAGACTAAAACATACGATGAACGGTAGCAGGAACTGGGCATGTCTAGTCTAGTGAAGAGAAGGACCAGGGGAGACATGATAGCAGTCTTCTAATATTTGAGGGGCTGCCACAGAGAGGAGGAAGGGGGTCAAGCTGTTTTCCAAAGCACCTGAAGGCCAGACAAGGAATAATGGATGGAAACTGACCAAGGAGAGATTCAACCTAGAAATAAGGAGGAACTTTCTGACAGAACAATCAACCCATGGAACGGAAGTTGCCTTCGGAAGTTGTGGGGGCTTCATCACTCGAGACTTTCAAGAAGAGATTGGACTGCCATTTGTCAGAAATGGTATAGGGTCTCCTGCTTAGGAGAGGTTGGACTAGATGACCTATAAGGACCCTTCCAACTCTGTTAATCTATTAAATTCCCCAGTCAGCCATGTGTGGACCTCAGCTCACAACTCCCATGCTGGCTGGGGAATTCTGGGAGTTGAAGTACACAAATCATACAGTTCCCAAGTTTCGAGACCCCATATTTCTCAAGTCTGGCAACTTTTAAGATGTGTGGACTTCAACTCCCAGAACTCCCCAGACAGCCAGACAGCCATCTTGACTCTTTAGACCACGCCCACGGCACATCTCTGCAAGCAGGCAACCCAGAATGTAGTTTGCCTGTAGGAGCAAATCTGGAAAGCTTTCAATACCCATTCAAGGCAGTCAATTAGCAAGGTCAATTTGCATGGCCAAAGTCACCATGGCTAGCTGGAGAATTCTGGGAGTTGAAGTCCACACAACGTAAAGTTGCCAAAGTTGAAAAAACACTGCTCTACATGTTGCCAGTTGCAGAAGAAACATCTGGAGGCTCAGTAGAATGAAAATAAGTTTTGTCTGATATCTGTAAGAGAAAAAACATTGAGAGCCATTTTGGTATCTTGTTGGAAAGAATTTCCATAACCATAACCAAAAAAAAAAAAATCTGTCCAGCCATATTTCTCTCACCCCCCAAGAAAGAAATCATTGGAAGAAATGTCCATCTGGGTTCAGTTCCAAGTGGGGAGAGAGACACTGGAAACATGGAGGCTGTTTGGAAAGATGGTTTAATGGTGGACAGGACCGCATGGTTTGAGATCTTGGGCAACCAAGCGCATGGGTGAGAGAGAGAGAGAAAGATTTATACCCTCTCTTTGGCCCTGAATTGGAGCTTCCTGTTCTTGTGTAAGAAATGTTTTCAGATTGGTTGTGAGACTCCCATGGAGCCATGCAGGGGTAACTTTGTAGGTTGTCTTGAGTCCCAGGCTTGGTTGAATCTTGCTCAGTGATGTAATGAAGGGGCTTTGGGCAATTCCTATTACAGCTTAATGCCTTTGTCCTGGTTTGGATCTTGAGTGAGGGCTAATCCTATCATGTCCTGAGGGTGAAGGTCTTTTGTTTTGTAGATAGACTGGCCCAGTCTTTTGTTTTGTAGGGTGGCATCAGTCTTTCTGGAGCTATTAACAAAGGTTGGGGGGCTGCTTTCCAAGAGCATGTTTCGCCTTTTCTCATCCAGGGAGGTATAATATTCTGCCTTTTCAATATTTCCTAGAATATTTCATTCTTCTAGGAGAAGAGTGGGTGCTAACTTTCTACAAAGGCATTCAGCGATACTCTTGGAGTAGCACTGATGATGTCATCTAGTTTGAGTAACGAAATGTCTACAACTAAGCAACCAAGCTCAGAGACCACCAAGGACCCTTTTTCGGAAAAACATCAGGAGATGATCTTTCAAACATAGGCTAACTAGCTGGATGCCCATGCTTCGCTACGAAACTATGTGCTCGGGCTTGATAAATTGACACTTGCAGCCTGAAACTTAATGTAGAATGTGTAACTCCATAGCATCAGAGTGTGTTAATATAATGCAACTGGCAGTTGGAACAGAGGGGGGGATCCATCTGTGTTCATCTAGCGTCCTGTCAGTGTGAGAGAGTTGAGGGGTGTTTGGAAACTCAAACAGTATTTGCTGCGTGAGGAAGGAGGAGACAGGAAGGAGGCTGGGCACAGCTTAGCTCAACTGTTCTATAGTAAAGCTGCTTGCTGCTGTGAAAGTAAAACTGAAAGTAAAACTCCTCTCCTCTGCTTGTGTTTTGTGTTTGGAACAGATTTCTTTTCAGGCGGGGAGGGGAGTAGAACTCCTTAGCATCAGAACGTGTTAATAATAATACAGGAAATACTAATGCTTTCTTAGTGAGCACCTTAGTGAACACCTAGAAGCCAAGAGGAACATACGTGGCAAATTTCAAGTTTAAGGCTTTACGGTTCTGGAGAGTTCGCGATTACGGCATAAGTGGTTTTCACTTTTATAGATAGATAGATAGATAGATAGATAGATAGATAGATAGATAGATAGATAGATAGATAGATAGATAGATAGATAGATTCAAGACTTGGTTGTCTTTTCCCTCTTTCATCCTTCATTACTCAGCAAAAGGGAGGCTCACCCTAAAGCCTCCCTATAGCTAGGAAAGTCAATTGGCATAACTGAATTCCCAGATTTAAAAAGAAAAACCATCAAAGCAGAGGTGATAAAAAGAGAAATGCTTTGACTGTTGTTTGCCTGCAAAAAACAGGCAAATTAGCATTTACTAGCAGAACATGAGCCATGGGGGCCAGCCAGCCGGCCTGGTTTTTTTTTCTGGCAAGCAGCAACATGTGCTTTCTTGGCACCTGAGAATGGGCGCTGGTACCACTGTCTCACAGCTATGTAAAGGATGGTCCTGCTCAGTGACGTCACCACAAGGTGGGGCTTGCCATAACTTGTCCTGCTCTACTGTAGACATCCTGCCACTATCTGATTCAGTGCTGTGGATATCCTACCACTATCTGGGCGCAACTTTCTAGCTGCCCTGAAGGTTTCCCTCCCCTCAGCTAAAATGCAAAGCTTTTGGCTGGCTGGCTGCCTAAAAATCTTGCCAAGCGCCAAAACTCCACACGAGAGGGCCAGATATTGTTATTCTCCATGTCAACTTTTAATACAGAAGGCGGCATGTAACACTGGGAAGTGGGAACAGAGGAGAGCAATGATGTAAAGTGGGAGGGGCTATCTCACAAATGTGGGTGGGGCCAAGCTTTTCTCTCTTTCCTGAATTTAGGGACTAGAATGCTTCCTTTTTAAAAAAAGCCCTTAATCTATTTTATGGGTTAATTTTGTACTTCTGCCATTTTTCCTATACCAACATATTGTAACAGAAAATTGCCTTTTTTTTTTTAAGAATCCATACCAAACCAAAATTTCTAGGCAGATGACAAAACTTTATAGTTCGAAACATTAACATTTTTTAAAAAAACATGCTCAAGCAAAGAAATGTATAGAAAATAGATAAACGGTAATAACAATGGATTATTGGAATGAACGGAAATGAGCTTGGGGGAATACATATCAATCTATTCTCATTCAAGAAGCTTCTTCAGTTCACTGAAGAAGAACTGGAGAAACTTCTTGGAAGAGAAGTGAAACGTTTTTAAAGAAAAAAGTAAGAAAGTCCAGTTGACTTTCGAAAAACACCTTTGGGACAACCATGACCTGGATGATTGAGAATCTCCATAGATATATCAATCCAATATTTATTTGTTATGCTTGGAGAAAGTTCCAGATTCAAGAAACAGATATTTGGGGGCTACAGATGTTCCTCGTGGAAGAGTCAGAAGGTTGTCAGACAGGAGTGGAGAATCTCATCTTCAACTCTTGCTCAGTTACATACTTCATCAGATGACCTGTTGGGATGGTCAGTTGCTCGTTTCCCAGGCTAAACCCGGCACTGATATGTTGGGAACATCAATTGAGTGGAGGAAAGGTGAACTGAAGATATTTGCTGAATGCCTTGGAGAAGACATGTCCTTTTGTACTGATCTCATGGATAATTCTGAATAATTCTCAGAAACCAACTGAGGTGACCCTCAGCTTTTATCACTCCCTCGTTATTATCCTGAATTTGGTGAGGAGGCTTACTGAGACTCACTGCTCAGTCAGCAGAACCATCTCATTCTTTCTTCACTCTCGTCCACACAAGCAGGAAAAGTCACTACCCATTAAAGCAAGCCAATGGTCATCTAGGATTGTGTCCTGACTTCTCAGCAGCCAATGAAAGCTGAGTCTTTTGAAACGGTAGCTGGGAGGAAAGGTGAGCCCTAGGTGATCAGGGCAAGAAATCTATCTAGGTCACGGCTGCCATGCCCCTTGCAGAGGAAGAGAGATAAACAGTGAACGTTTGCTAATTTAAACTCTGGGATGAGCTATCAACAAAAAACTGATGGCCACGTACATAGGTGATATTGACTGACAGCCCCTATGCGAGGCTTGGCACTGAACAGAGAGGCATGATATAATCAGGACAAACTTCAAAAGTACACGCTGAGCTTTACTTTGCAAGTCTGAGGAGTTCTGCCAGGTTTCACACACCGGTTTCCCTTCATAATTATAAATATATCTGGCAATTTATAAGCGGCCACAAAATTCCCAACTCCAAATACAGGATGGATGATTGGAGGATTGTTATATCAAAATGATTGTTCTTTTTTTTTTCTTTTTTTTTGGTAATAGATACCCCATTGACAATATTCAGGACCTCAGATTTGGAGAAAGGTTGTTTTAACGGCAAATGAATGAAGATTTATTATATTTATTATTATTTTTTATTTATTTTGTCGAGTACGTATTAGATAATATATATAAGTATAAGCATGAATTGAATACATAAAATGAATACAATGAAAGGCAACATTAGGACAGGGACGGTAGGCATGGTGGTGCGCTTAATGCACGCCCCTTACAGACCTTTTAGGAACGAGGTGAGATCAACAGTAGACAGTTTAAGGTTAACATTTTGGGGGTTTTGGGATAAAACCACAGAGTCAGGTAGTGCATTCCAGGCGTTGACCACTCTGTTGCTGAAGTCCTATTTTCTGCAATCGAGTTTGGAGCGGTTCACTTTAAGTTTGTATCTATTGTGTGCTCGTGTATTGTTGTGATTGAAGCTGAAGTAGGCATTGACAGCTAGGACATTGTAGCAGATGATTTTATGAGCTACGCTAAGTTCATACGGAAGGCGGTGTAGTTCTAAGTTTTCTAAGCCCAGAATTTCAAGTCTGGTGGCATAAGGTATTTTATTGCAAGCGGAGGAGTGGAGGACTCTTCTTGTGAAATATATCTGGACACATTCAATTGTATCCAAGGTTCCAAGAAATATTATAAGAGCAAAGGAAGAAAAGTGCACAGTTGGACATTTTATGGGAAACAGATCATTTAGCAAATGTGTTTTCGGTTCTTTTGTTTTAATTATCTTGCAAAAAGAGGGCATGTGGCAAATGTTTCTGTCCTAATCTCAGGGTTGCTCAAGATGATTGGCTAAGGCAGGAGAAGACACAACCACATGGCTTCTGGCTTTCTCCTGCATTGTCCTCCTTTTCTGGTGTTGCCACACACCGTCCAGCTGACTGGCCAACTGCCCAACCACTAGACTTTCCTAGGAGAAGCTGAGGAGGCGCAGCTTCTACACATCCCTTCTAATACACCGTTTCATGGACTTTCTCAAGGCTGGAAGCACTGTAATGGCCAAGACCGGAACCAGCAGCCTCCAGGCCATGCAAACCCACATTGTGAGCATGGAACTGATGTTTGCAGGAGAGGATAGAAGAGAGTCAAAAAAGTCAGGACGGTCGTCTAACTGCACAATGCTTCTTTTTAAAGATGAGTGTACTTGTGCATTTCACATTTAAAAAGGCAGAGCGTCAATTATACAGACATAGATGCCAACTTCGCTTTTTTTAACATCCCTGTGAACATCCCTAGATGTTTCAAATCTGGGAAAGAAAGCAAGAAAACTCCTCCTCCTCCTCTTTCCTCTTTCCTCTTTCCCTTCTCCCCTCCGTCCAGTTCCTTTAACTGAAGCCTGGCTTAAGAAGTGTGGATCGTGCCCTCTCATTTGATCTCAAGTTCCATCACTTTCCCTTTTTAGTTCCCAGTGTCATGGCTCAGCAGAACGCTTCCAGCAAATGCGGAAGGTTAGAGACCTCAACATATCCATAAATTGGTAGACAGAAGCCGCATATGCATGTCTGCTCAGCTGGTACAGTACAAGCCTAGCATACTTTCTGAAGAGCAGCTCAAAATAGCCTGTTCTTGGCAAGCTGACAGCCAGGAGCTGAACTCTGGTGCACAAAAACCCTTCGTGTTCTCTTGGCTGTCATGCGCTCGGTTGTGGTGTTGTCATCCCTTATCTCTCCCATGCATTGCTACCTGGCAATCCAAAGGTTGTGTTGCTCTCTTGTGTCTCTCATCATCCTTTTTTCCTTTGCCTTCAGCCAAGGGGTTGTGGCTCAGCACAAATGTATTTATTTTTGACCCAGCTTACTACCCACAGGAGAAAAGCACGTGGTCCAGAGTCTGACCCAAACAATGTCAAAAGAGCTTGTGGAGGGAGCAAATTCCAAAGGTACCAGAAGAAGCGGTGATGCAGTTTAGACCCTGGACTGCTTTATCTTCTAGGCAGGCCCTCTATGGGTAGAAATCCATATTCCTTCTCCTTTTTTCCAAATGTGGCAAGTGGACCTGGCTGATTCCTAATCACCCAACTGAGAGGAAGGTGGGATGGTACCACGGGTGAAATGCTCCTGGTTCAGAGAACTGGTAGCAAAAATCCCTGCTCCCCTCTCCCGCCGTCGCCCAGCTGAGCCACTCGATCATCAGAGGCTTTTTTTTTTTTAACTTTTAAAAGCATTTTTTCTACAACTTCTTTGGCCGAAAAAAAGCTTTAAAAAGATTTTTTTTAAAAAAAGCCTCTGATGATCGCGCAGCTCAGCTGGGATTGTCAGAGCCTTTTAAAAGCATTTTTTCTATAACCTGTTCGGCCGAAGAGGTTGTAAAAAACAATGCTTTTAAAAGGCTCTGATGATCAGGCAACTCAGCTGGGATCGTCAGAGACTTTTAAAAGCGTTGTTTTTACAACCTCTACGGCCAAAGAGGTTGTAGAAAAAAATGCTTTTAAAAGTAAAAAAAAAAAAAGTTGGCCACGCCCACCCAGTCACATTACCCCACCACCACCACCAAGGCACACCCACAGAACCGGTAGTAACGAATTTTACATTTCACCACTGGATAGGACCCGAAAGAACTTACCAGGGGTCTAAAGTGCTCTCCAGGCATAGCCTTGTGCATGTGCCAATGTTGATGACAACATTTGGAGATGTAATCAACACTTGGGGAGAAATGCTGTTGACTGCTCCCTCCTAAGCCCTCCTATCTGTTTTTTCCTATCCTGTTATCCATAGCAAAGCTATTATAAAACGGGTGGAAAGAATCCATAAACCACATTCCTCATGCTTCTTTCAATTCGTTTCAGAAGTCCCACTGCCTAGTCGATCTTGCCCCAATTCCTTTCTGCATTTGTTCTTGGTTTCCTAAGTGATAGACTTGGCATGTGTCTCTGTTCACTCTTCTCATCCCACTTCTGTAAACCTAATAAGATTGTTTTCTAATTCCCTTTCTGTACGAATTAACTACCTCACCCAATGTTGTGACTTCTGCAATCGTGATAAATGTCTCCTCCACTTCCACCCCCTCATCCACATTTAATTAACAAAGGTCTTTAACTGTTTGATTAATCAGTGATTTAGAGTTCCATGTTAAACCCAGAAAATGGATTGATTTAACAATGGAGAGAAAGTGTGTGGTGCAAAAATATGGTAATGGGAAGCAACAAAGATGATTAGGGGGCTGGAGGTTGAAGAACAGTTACCAGACTTGGGTTTGTCTAGTCTAGTGAAAAGAAGGACTAGGGATGACATGATAGCAATGGGGTTGGCACAAAGAAGAAGGGGGTCAACTTATTTTCGAAAGCACTTGAAAGCAGGAGAAGAAGCAATGGATGGGAACTAATCAAGGAGAGAAGCAAACTAGAACTAAAGGGGAATTTCTGGACAATTAATTGGTGGAACAGCTTGCCTTCAGAAATTGTGGAGGCTCCATCATTGGAGACTTTTAAGAAAATCTTGGGCAGCTACTTGTCTGAAATGATACAGGGTCTCCTGTTTGAACAGGGGGTTGGATTAGAAGATCTCCAATGTCCCATCCAACTCTGTTACTCTGTTCTGTTCATCTTCCTGTCGGGTCTTCAAAATCCTGCAGGGTCTTGAAAATCAGTGACCATTCCAGATCTTCCTGGACATAGGAATACTATGAAGATGAGACTTGTTTTCAATGGGTTTGAAATCCAGACCCAATTTTTGCTTATCCTTGAGTGGCAATAGCCAAACATTGAGAACTGCTGGCCAACCGATGGCCAGTTATTGGCTAGAAATGTATGGCATGTTCTTCCCCCATTCACTTGACGTCTAACTGTTTCTCCAGCCTGTCAAAAAACATGAAGGGATGTTTCCATTTCCTTGAATACTCTTTCCATACCGTCAGCTTTTGGGATCCTCTCCGAGACAGCATGCTATTGCAGTTGGAAAGCTTCTTGTTTATAGGAAAAAGTGATGCAATCAATATTATGATGTGGTTATCACATGCGATCAGTGATGGAATCTTGGAATTGCAGGTAGGGTCATCACAACTCAGAGGTGGTATTCAGCAGGTTCTGACCAGTTCTGTAGAACCAGTAGTGGAAATTTTGAGTAGTTCGGAGAACCGGTAAATACCACCTCTGACTGGCCCCGCCCCCATCTATTCTTTGCCTCCCGAGTCCCAGCTGATCAGAAGGAAATGGGGATTTTGCAGTATCCTTCCCCTTCCCCTTCCACACCCACAAAGCCACGCCCTACAGAACCAGTAGTAAAAAATTTTGAATCCCACCACTGCCACAACTGTGTGTTTGGATCTCCCTTGCCCCTTATCCCCCAGGTCTGAATAGCTCAAAGCTTTGGCATGTGTGTGCCCCCCGGCAAACCAAGAAAGACATGCAGTTACTTGCTAAGCAGTTTCCCTTTGTGTTCCTCACCTATACACAGAAATCTTGCCAAATAAAGCATCTCCTTGCACCATTAAAGCAGAGGTGCTATTCAACAGGTTCTGACAGGTTCTGGAGAACTGGTAGCAGAAATTTTGAGTAGTTCCAAGAACTGGCAAATACCCCGTCTGGCTGGCCCCAGAGTGGGGTGGGAATGGGGATTTTGCAGTATCTTTCCCCTGCCATGCCCACCAAGCCACGCCCACCAAGCCACACCACACCTACCAAACCACGCCCACAGAACCAGTAGTAAAAAAATTTGAATTCCACCACTGCATTAAAGACATACTCTGAGAACTTTTAGGGAGAAGCTCTCTTGACTCTCTTTCTCCCAATCAAACTATCTAAACTTTGCTGTCCCTTGTTCCTCTGAAATGCAGCCCCTCATTCCTGGGGAATCCAGACTACATTCCATCACAGCAACACAGCTGAGATTCTAAAGTTGACCCTGAAAGAAGCAAGATCTAGAAATGATGGATGCATTTCTCAGCTGGGCACCTCCTGGTATCTTCAGATCCAGAAAGCATCTTAAGCCATGACGAAACTTCTTCACATCTTGTACCACTCAACTGATTAATTTCCAGGAATGCCAGAATGTAATATTCATTACTGCTTAGCCATAATTACATGGGCTGCTAATTCTGAAATTATAGACCAACATATCTGGAGGGCATTAGGTTGGTGACAGCTAGCATCTGCTTTTTTGATCAAGACTGTACACAGACCCACCACTGCGGACTGACATATGTGGGTGAGTAATTACTCCTAGCATCTCTCAGCACTGACCATATTGGTTGAAGCTGATGGGAGCTGCAGCTCAATGACATCTAGGTGGACCATCTGTGCAGGTAGCTAAATGTTAAATAGAGTTTTGGAGAACGTGTAGTTTAGGTTGCCTTCCAGTGGCCATCATGAGATCTGCATGGTTTATCCCCAATTCCTTACTATCCTTTTCAAAAGAAGCTTGCAGAATTTTGCAGTCAGTGCAGGATAGATAGGTAGCAGTGGTGGGTTTCAAATTTTTTTACTACCGGTTCTGTGGGTGTGGATTGGTGGGCAGGGCATGGCTTGGTGGGCATGGCAGGGGAAGAATACTGTAAAATCTCCATTCCCACCTCACTCCGGGGGAAGGATGCTGCAAAATCTCCATTCCCTCCCCAATCCAGGAGAAGGTTACTGCAAAATCCCCATTTCTTCCTGATCAGCTGGGACTTGGGAGGCAGAGAATAGATGGGGCAGGGCCAGTCAGAATTTTTACTACTGGTTCTCCAAACTACTCAAAATTTCCACTATCGGTTGTCCAGCACTGGTTAGAACCTACTGAAACGCACCTCTGGTAGGCAGAATAAAAGGAAAATCTTGGGCAGTGTTTCTCAACCATGGGAACTTGAAGGTGATAGCTGAACTTCAACTCCCAGAATTCCCCAGCCAACGTTTTTTGACCTCCCAGCTAGCATTCCTATTTTCAAGAAAACTGCTTTCCTATAATCTGTCTCACATATGACACAGTATTGTATTGTACTGAATTTCTCTTTTTTATTTAGGACCGGCCGGCCTCAACAGAGAATAGAAAAGAACGCCTGTCTTCCCTCGGACTACCACTTTTGTACTGGAAAAAAATCCAAGCTATCACCAAAAGCAGTAAAAAGATACAAAAATTGCTGCTTTTTAAATTTTATTTATTCGTTCAATTTACACGCCTGCCCATCTCAGGGACAAGTGACTCTGAGCAGTGTACCAGAAAGACAATTACAAATAGTACAGTTAGTAAAAGCCTGAAAATGATAACAAGTACCTGTAAAACTAATAGAAAAAAATATAAATATTGGGAGAAGAGCAGATTGTTGAGCTATTCAATATTTCTTCACTCTTTCAACAGCATTTGCTGTCATATAGTTGTTATCTAGATTTTTATAGCTCAGATCAGGTAGCCCTAAGCTCATCAAACATTAAGAAGAACCTAGAATTTATTCTAGAATCATCTAGACCATTGTTTCCAGTGTGGGATTCAATTTTTTTTAGTATTGGTTCTGTGGGTGTGGCTTGGTGGGTGTAGCAGGGAAAGGTTGCTGCAAAATCCCCATTTCCTCCTGATCAGCTGGGACTCGAGAGGCAGAGAATAGATGGGAGTCAGAGGTGGTATTTACCGGTTCTCCGAACTACTCAAAATTTCCGCTACCAGTTCTCCAGAACTGGTCAGAACCTGCTGAAACCCACCTCCGATTATTTCTTACCCATGGCAACTTGAAGATGGATGGACTTCAATTCCCAGAATTCCCCAGCCAGCATGGGTTTAGTCCCTACACTCTACATACGACAACTCCCTGGTTGACTAGGTATCATTGTCATGTTCTCTCTGATCGGCTGCTAAAACTGGCTAATGATGGCCTCTGGCCCCTCGAAGTTTGGCCATCTGATGGAAGGGAGAATAACAATATAAGAAGCCAAGCTGTGGAATAAGGAATATTTCATATCAAACTATTTTTTAAAAATCTATTCATTTTCGGCAGTCCTTATGCTTAATAAGGAACGATGCTGCCATCCAGTGGCTGCATTCACACAGCATCCTGAGTCTAAGCTTATAAAAAGGGGTTGGAAGGCTTGGATCAGCATGTTGAAGGACCCTCTAGCCCAGGGGTCTGCAACCTTAAACACTGAAAGAGCTGTTTTCTGTGGGACCCGTTTCCCACAGAAAAGAAAACACCGGGAGCCACAAAACCCTTCCCATGCCTGACTATTTCTTGAGTGGCCACAAAACTAGCATATGTCGTTGAATTAAACGTTCTGTTTTCTTTTGAAACTTTTCTTTTCTTGGATTTATCTACGGTTGGCCTACAGGGGTAATAAATTGCGTGCCGGCGGGTGTCACACATTGGTGGTTGTGACGCATATTTTGAGTGACAGAGAGCCGCAGCAGAGGGGTGAAAGAGCCACATGCGGCTCCAGAGCTCTAGCCGATTCTCTTAGCATATTGTATGAACCTGATATCCTGCTAAGTTACAACTGGATCTGTTGTAACTATTTTCAAAGGAAGTTATGTAGTGCGGAATCTGGGAGCTCTCAAAGCTGCAAAATCCTTGTCCTGCCTCAGTGCTCCTACACTTATTACCTATCACTTGCCTCAACAGCAGTAACTGTGACAGGGATCTAGGCAGGGGTGGGCTGCTGGGGGTTCGCAGGGGTTCGGGAGAACCTCTAGTTAAGGTTCTGTGCAGTTCGGAGAACCCCCAAATCCCACTCCTGGCTGGCCCCTCCCACATCTATGACCTTGGTCACTGAATACATGGCCGTATCCCAGGTGAAATCCTACTGGTTCGGACTGGTTTGGATGAACCGCTAGGGATTATGGGCATCAGTTCGCCAAACTGGTAGTAATTACCCCTCCTTGGCCCCACCTCGCTGCTCACTTCTTCTGGCCGCTTGATATTCCACAGAATTCAATGTTAAATGCAGCAGAGAGAGTGCTAACTTTTCTCCCTCCATTCACAATGGAGCTGCTACAGTCTGTCCCTTTTAAGGTAGTCCCCAGGAGGGAAGGGGATGAGGTGAGGGGGGGAAGGAGCTGGAATGGAGCAGGTTTTTTTGTGAAAGACAGGAAAATGGGGAAGGGGATTTTCCTGCCTGTCATCCATTCCTCAGTCTCAGCACAGACTGAGGGAAGGATGGTAGGCTGGAATATTATGATTTATTTTTGACATCTCCCCTCCTGTGAATGTCCCTAGGTGGGCACCGGCACTCTGTTCTTAATCTTGTTTATCCATGGCAGCTTCAACCAATAATTCCCTCAACACTATCAAACTACTAAGTCTGCATTCCTATTACTATTAGTCTTCTCTTTTTTTTAAATTGAATTTTATTGAATAAATAAAGTTATTACACTTCAACATTTTTGGTTTGGCTACGTGTAGTCATGCTATATACATTATATAAGTGGTATCTAATAAAGTTATATAAATACTTTGAAATTAAGATATAGAATATTTATAGGTTCTTACAGTATTAATCGTGATATATCTTATTACTTTACATATATAGGTTACATGAATGGTTTGATACTATCCCCCTTGGTTCAAATTAACATTTACACTTATTTTCCAACCACCTATACCACATATCCCATACTGTGTAGAAATCTGAATCCTCGTTCTCATTTAGTATATATGTTAGTCTACACATTTCAGCGCATTCTAATGTTTTGCTGATTATTTGTTCTTCTGTTGGGCCTCCTTTCTCTTTCCATTGTTTCGCATATACTAGTCTAGCGGCTATAATAATATGTGTAATTAAGTATTTCTTCTTCTTCCCGTAAGCTCTTTTGGGTACTCCCAGGAGATATATTTCTGGTTCCAGATTGATGTTCTCCTCTATTATTTCTTGGATCCATTTTTGTATTGTTTTCCAGAGTTTCCTCACATCCGGACACATCCACCATATATGGTAGAAGGTACCTTCTAGTGTTCCCTCAACACTATCAAACTATTCACTAAGTCTGCATTACTATTACTATTAGTCTTCTCATCGTTCCTATCACCCATGTCCTCCCACGTATGACTACATGACTGTAACTTTGTTGCTTGTATCCTTACGATTGACATTGATATTGTTTCTTAGTATGATTTGATTGCTTATTTGTACCCTATGACTATCATTAAGTATTGTACCTTATGATTCTTGACGAATGTATCTAGTCTTTTTATGTACACTGAGAACGTATGCACCAAAGACAAATTCATTGTGTATCCAATTACACTTGGCCAATAAAGAATTCTATTCTATTCTATTCTATCAGAGTTTTTGTCTTAGACCTGTGAAATTTGGTTGTTGTGGCACAGATGTTTTTGAGCCACTTTGAGAATTTGTGAAGAAGCTTCTATGCTCACCATTGATCTTCTGGTTTTGGATTGGGGTAGGATGTATTTCTGAGTTTCTCCTCCTGGAAGCTTCTGGTTGTACCAACCTTCTTAGTTCTTTGGTGCACTCAGTCCTTACAGAAGCCGATGAGACAGTCTGGAAGAAGTAATGCCCAACCAATTGGGAACAGGTTTGCTTAGAAATACCTGGGTGGAAATGTTTGAGGGGTGGGCAATTTAAGTATCTGGCCTTATTTTAAAATATTGTATTAGCTTTATTATCAGCTGCGATCACTAAAATCTTGGCTCCTTGCAAGAATTCAGATGATAAAATTGTAGAATTGTAGAGCTGGAAGGGACAACAAGGAAATGTAGTTCAACCCAGACAACTTTCCCTTGCTAGCTCTTGTCAAAATTTATGGTGATTTCCTTTGCTTCAGATGTGAAATGGATGCCTTCTCTTCTGGATTATGAACACTATTCAGGAAAAAAAAAGACTGCAGTATGATTGGTAAGGCATCTGGCATCTGTTCTCTCATTTATGATAGTGCTGGTAATATGATAAGCTTTATGGCAATAGAGTGTAATAAGAATGTGATAAAAAGAATACAAGTGCAGATCTTTGCAGAGTTTCAATAGCAAATCAAATTAAAACACCACTCAATCTTGCATCTCTATGAGCTTTCAGTCTGGATTCTGACTGGAAAAAGAAGCTGCAGGACAAAAAGAGACAGGTGAGTGTTACCTGCAGATGCTTAGACCTGGACAATGGAGGAGCCAGAGGTGCAAGAATGGGAAAAGATGTTCATTGGCTTCTTTGTGATTCACAACTACCGTATTTTTCGGAGTATAAGACTCACCTTTTTCCCCTCAAAAAAGAGGGTGAAAATCTGGGTGCTTCTTATACTCTGAATGTAGCCCTGCCCGGCTTCTCAAACGGAAGTTTCAGAGGCTGAAAAAAGCATCAGAAACGAAGCTTCAGAAAAGAAGCCCCAAACAGAGCTTCAGAAAAAAGCCTCCAAATAGAGCTTCAGAAAAAAAGCCACCAAACAGAGCTTCAGAAGCTTTTTTTCTGAAACTCTGTTTTGGAGGCTTTCAGAGGCAGGAAAAAAAGTTTTTTCTGAAACAAAGTTTCAGAAGTTTCAGAGGCAGAAAAAAAAAACCCCCAAAAGCAAGGCACAGAGCTCACAACCAAGGAACCTGTTGCTAAAATTCACCTCTGGGAACAGCTGATTGGGGGTATTCCGGGAGGCCCATTCACCCAATCAGCTTTTTTCTTATTTTCCTCCCCCAAAACTAAGGTGCGTCTTATACTCCAAAAAATACGGTAGCTTGAGAGGGAAGTTTCTACACTGAGGTGTTTTTTAAAGTCTATTTTTCAAAGCATCAATCAGAGAGACATTGAAGGGCCTGAGCTCCCTCACTTTGGGAGATATCAGAAGGAGGCTGCTAAAAAATAAAATAGCCTCTTTGCTTCTGGTTTCATTTTCAATCCCTCTGAGAATCCTGCTGCCGTATATTCGCATTGCAAACTTTCAGGAGCTGAAAAGGGGCCTGTCTCGGATACAGGTAGCCCAATGCAATAAGCCAGATAGCTGGGGACCCACTTCCAAAGTTTATCTACTCTTTTTAAATGTTAAGTTGCTTTAAAAGACCAGGTGATATTTCCTATATGTACTCTTTTCAACATTTTATTTCTGCACCTTGTCTAATTTTTCTGGTTTATGTTTCTTCCCTTGGCACTTGGTTTTTAGCTTTTAAAGATTCATTTAAGGTTCTCCATTGAGTTTATCATCTCAGTGTGGAAAAGGAAGGAAGGGAGGGAGGGAAGGCAGGCAGGCAGGCAGGAAGGAAGATGGATGGGAGGTGGAAGGAAGGAAGGAGATGGAGGAAAGGGAGGAAGGAAGGAAGGAGGGACGGAGGCAGTGGTAGGATTCAAATAATTTAACAACTGGTTTTCTGCCCTAATGATTTCTTCCAACAACAAGTTCACCAAACTGCTCAGAAACTTAACAACCGGTTCTCCCGAAGTGGTGTGAACTGGCTGAATCCCACCACTGGATGCAGGGAGGGAAGAATTAAGAAAGAAAGGAAGATGGATGGGAGGAGGAAGAAAGGAAGAAGAGGAAGGGAGGGGACGGAGGAAGGAAGGAGGGAGGGAAGAAGGAAGAAAGATGGATTGGAGGAAGGAGGGAGGGAGGGAGGGAAGAGGGAGGGAGAGAAGAAGGAAGAAAGGAAGAAAGGAAGAAAGGAAGAAAGGAAGAAAGATGGATGGGAGGAGGAAGAAAGGAAGGAAGGAGAGGGAGGAGAAGGAGGAAGAAAGGAAAGGAAGAAAGGAAGAAAGATGGATGGGAGGAGGAAGGAAGGAAGGAGTGGGAGGGGAAGGAAGAAGGAGGGAGGGAGGGAAGAAAGAAGGAAGGAAGGAAGATGGATGGGAGGAGGAAGGAAGGAAAGAAGGAAGATGCTGCACCTTCAAAGTTTTCTGCCCCTTCTGTGGACGCCTAAGGTGGGAGTACAGAAGACCCCAGAAGCTGTTTGTGCCCCCCCAGCTGGTTGAAGGGGACCAAATCAGTCGCCAGTCGATCTGGTTCCTTTTTACCAGCCCCAGGAGCACAAGAAAACCAGATCTGTCTGCTGGCTGCCTTCCTTCCTGCAGCGGCCTGACGTCCCTGGAGTCCGAGGGGTGAGAACGCTCCATGCTCACAATCTATCCCAAAGATACATACTTCTTAACATTCCATAGCCGTCCGACTCCATATGGGCATATGAAGAAGTATGTAGACTCAGGAGGGAG
Source organism: Masticophis lateralis (assembly GCA_030761175.1). Classification (NCBI taxonomy): domain Eukaryota; kingdom Metazoa; phylum Chordata; class Lepidosauria; order Squamata; family Colubridae; genus Masticophis; species Masticophis lateralis. The sequence goes on along the minus strand of JAUDYJ010000009.1, from coordinate 10,019,441 downwards.
AGATGAGAAGCAGCCGGGGCTGGCCGTTCTGCCATGGATTTCCATCACCAGTCACCGAATGCTCTGCAAAGAAAATAGAATCAAAGCAGAGAATGGAAGACAAGATTTGGCCGAGGCGGTCCAGAAAGTCAAGATGGCAGCTGTGGTGGGGCAATAGTACAGCTTTTAATAATCTTCTTTCAATCTGTCTTGTTTTATTAATGTTTTATCATTTTAATTATTTTCATTCCTTTTATAACTTGTAAGAAACCCAGGGGCACCTTGTAGGGAAGGTGGACAGCAATATATATATATATATATATATATATATATATATATATATATATATATATATATATCAAAGATATGGATGGATTTGTGTGTGTGTGTGTGTGTGTGTGTTTTCCATCATGGCTGCCATTTTGACTTGATGGGTTCATCAGAATATCATCGGGCTCCAGCTACCAGCCCTGGATGACATCTTCGGATCTCGCTGCTTGAGGAAGTTGCATAACATTCTCAGAGCCTCTTCCCATCCTCTTACAATCTTTTTGGACTGTTGCCTTCTGGCAAAAGATACAGAACAATTAAAACTCGGACCACACGTCTTCTGAATAGTTTTTATCCCAGAGCTATAATTGCACTCAACGCTGAACTAAAGGGCCACCATCAGTCAGCTGTTGGACAGCATTACTTGGTCTGTTGCGTGGGTGTTTGGGTGGTCTAGGGGTGGGGAATTTCTGGTGAGTGGGAGTGTGTTTGGGGATTGCTGTGTGTGTTGGACCTGGTCTTTGGGTGTTAAGTGAATTTCGTTGTATGGGTATACCAGGGGTGAAATGCTCTCGTTCAGATTGGATTGCCCGATCCGGTAGCTATGGCGGCAGGGGGTTCAGAGAACCGGTAGCAAAAATCCCTGCCCCCCCCCCACCATGCCCAGATGATCCACAGGATCATCAGAGACTTTTTTTTTACTTTTAAAAGCATTTTTTCTACAACCTCTTTGGCCGAAAAAATGCTTTTAAACGTAAAAAAAAAAGCCTCTGCTAATCGCGCAGCTCAGCTGGGATAATCAGAGGCTTTTCAAAGCATTTTTTCCTACAACCTCTTGGCTGAAGAGGTGGTAAAAAAAATGCTTTGAAAAGTCTCTGACGATCCCAGCTGAGTTTTCTGATCAGCAGAGGCTTTTCAAAGCATTAGAAAAAATGCTTTCAAAAGTTTTTTTTTAAAAAAAGTTGGCCACACCCACCCAGTCACATTACCCCGCCCCCATCAAGCCACACCCACAAAACTGGTAGTAACAAATTTTACATTTCACCCCTGGGGTATACTGTGTATACACGTACAATGACAATAAAGTTATTATTATTAAAGGGAAACCTCCAAGAACAAATTTTGAATGGAAAGCTGGCTACAGTCATTGATTTTAGAACTTAAATAAATAAATAAATAAATAAATAAATAAATAAATAAATAAATAAATAAATAAATGAATGAATAAATAAATAAATAAATAAATAAATAAATAAATAAATGACATAATCAAGCAGGCTCCCTTTCAAGCAAAAGAGGCCTCTAACCTTTAAGAGCAGGTGGGCGTCTCAGGAATTTTGAAATAGAAAATGTTATGGATGCCCTCGGACATACCTCCTCGGCTTGAGAGTGGCCCCTTCAGACAATGACCGCTGTTGGGGATGAAGCCGCCATGGATCCATTTCACAGGAAAACCAAGCTGTGAGATGAAAACAGCGAGAATCTGAACTCGAGGCTAAGCCTGAGGGAATGCTGAGCCTCAGAACCTTTCAGGTCTCTGATCCAGATAAACCCATTTCACAGACAGGCAAGCTGAGGATGCAAATGAGAAATATATCGCATAAGATGGTGACAACATCCCAGGGATAAATCTGACTCCTGAAACGCATTTGATCGGGCAAACGGTAAGGCTAAAATATGGATGTTTTCACACAACATGCTTTACTGGATCAGTTTCAGATCTAGCGGCTGTGTTTGCACAATTGTGTTTGGTTATCTTGATAAGATAACCTTTGGTTACCTTGGTGGTTGAGCATATCATGAGAACCCACTCTGTTGGATTAACAGAGTGGGGCCTGAGTAGCGTAGGGGGCTAATGCCTCCTACTAAAGGCAGCAATTAACATCCAGCTGCCTGTAATTCTGCGAGTTCAATCCTAGCCAGGCTCAAGGTCGACTCAGCCTTCCATCCTTTCTAAGGTGGGTAAATTGAGGACCCAGTTTGTGGGGGCAATAAGCTGACTTTGTATAAATATATACAAAAGTATGAAGGCTATTGCTTAATGCATTGTAAGCCGCCCTGAGTCTCTGGAGAAGGGTGGCATATAAATCAAATTAAAAATAAAAAATAAAATAAAAAATAAAACCTTAACCAGGGAACAATTTTTAGTTCAGGAACCAGGTAAGCATATTGAGTGAACTTAGCTTCCAAATATCTTTAAATACAATTAGTCCTCGCCTTATGGCCACAATTGGGACCAGAATTTCCACTGATAAACAAGACAGTTGTTTGCCACTGTTGTTAAGCAAATCATTGCAGTTGTTAAGCGAGTCACAAATTTGGCTTCCCCCATTGACTTCACTTTTTGTCAATGGCCAAGAGGCCAAATACTGTATTGATCCAGGGGTGAAATGCTACCGGTTCGGCCCGGTTTGACCGAACCGGTAGCGATGGCAGCGGGTGGTTTGGAGAACCGGTAGTGACGGCAGTGTGAGGCTGTGCCCGCCCACCCACCCACCCAGTCGTTGTTACTTCCTGGTTTTAACATGCACATGCAGTGGCACATGCACTTCCAAACCGGTAGGGAAGGTAAGTAGATTTCACCCCTGTATTGATCACATGATCATGGGGGTGCTGTGATGTTGCTGTTATAACAGAACAGAATAACAGATTCGGAAGGGACCTTGGAGGTCCTCTAGTCCAACCTCCTGCTCTGGCAGAAAACCCTATACCATTTCAGACAAATGATTGCCCAATCGCTTCTTAAAAACTTCCAGTGTTGGAGCATTCACAACTTCTGGAGGCAAGTTGTTCCACTGATTAATTGTTCTAACTGTCAGGAAATTTCTCCTTAATTCCAGGTTGCTTCTCTCTTTGATTAGTTTCCATCCATGGCTTCTTGTCCTGCCCTCAGATGCTTTGGAGAATAGCTTGATTCCGTCTTCTTTGTGGCAGCCCCTGGGATATTGGAACAGTGCTAACATGTCTCCCTAGTTCTTCTCCTCATTAGACTAGACATAGACAGTTCCTGCAACTGTTCTTCATATGTTTTAGCCTCCAGTCCCCTAATCCTCTTTGTTGCTCTTCTCTGCTCTCTTTCTAGAGTCTCCACATCTTTTTTACAAAATGGCGACCAAAACTGGATGCAGTATTCCAAGTGTGGCTTTACCAAGGCTTTATAAAGCTGTATTAACACTTCACGTGATCTTGATTCTATCCCTCTGTTTATGCAGCCGAGGACTGTGTTGGCTTTAAGTGCAAGGACCGGTCATAAGTTTCAGTGGCATTGTAACTTTGAATGGTCTCTAAACAAATGGGTGTAAGTCAAGGACCACCTGTACCGAATCACGAAATCGATCAAACCCACAGTTTAGTTTTATTTAAGGATTATTTATTTGCTTATTAAATTTGTTTGCTGCCCATCTCACTGCAAGGTGAAGATTGCCTTCTTCCTTTGGCCCCCATCTCACCATGCAGTCACACGTTCCAAGATCCCTCCAACCCAATTTCTAATTGCTCTTTCAAATTCCCCTCCAGATGTGTTGGCTGGGATTGGCAAGAGAAATTGTGTGCATCACAATGTCATCGCCTCATTACACAATTTATGTCAAAAACAGATACAATGCCCCTCCACACCCCATTTCTCTCTATTGAGCTGCCTTAAATCCCTCTCTGATGCCTTCCCTTGTTTTACCTCAGTTTGGTCTTCTCCCAACAGCAGTTAAAATTAATTCCTATATTCAAATCACCTGGTTATTAAATAAATCATCCTCCAGCTTTTCCCAATCGTAAACTAGATGCTGGACACTTAAGATATGATAAAAGAGGCAATAAATTGTTTAAAAAGGTCCCTGGCAGATCAAGAATCATTTACATTTGAAGATTGCATAATAATCACAGGAATTCTGCAGATAATTTCCTGTGATTATTATACAAACTTCAGTTGTAAATTGAATTTCTTTGAAAGAAGAGTTAAGGCTTGACTGAGGATGGGAGAGAGCAGAGTTCAGGTGTTCTTAAATTGTAGTGACTGTTTTTCTTTAAAGCCATGTTCTCACGATCAGGCCTTCAATTCTTCCCCAGCCCGTGAGGAAGCAAATAACGTTAGCTGTTCCAATTTCAAAGTGGGGTTTTCCCCTCTTTTCCCAACACAACATGGGCCAGGCCATTTCCATGATTAGCTAGTTTTGACGCTTTTAGAGTGAACCAGTCTGGTCCAGTGGTTAAGGCACCTGACTAGAAAGCAGCGAGTTCGAGTCCTGCCTTAGCCATGAAAACCAAATGGGTGACCCTTGACCCACTCAATCTTTCTCAGCCCAGCCCAGCTCACAAGGTTGCTGTTGTGGGGAAAATATGAGGAGGAAGGCCTGTTGGATATGTTTTGAGTTCATCATCATCATCATCATCATCTGCTCAGCTTCTATTGGACCATCTCCTTCCCCTCCAGTCACTCCAGTTGACTCAGCCTTCCCAGGTCAGTAAAATGAGGTCCCAGATTGTTGGGGGTGGGGGGGGGGCAAGATACTGACTCTGTAAACAACTTGGAGAGTGCCATAAAGCACTATGAAGCAGTATATAAGTCTAAGTGCTACTGCTATTTTCAATGGCCTCCTTGGGATGCTGTCAGCCATAGCTGTTCTCTTGCAGCTCAATGTGGGGAGAAAACCAACCATTACCTTAGTGGGAGAGAGAGAGAGAAGAGAGAAGAGAGAGGGGGAGAGAAGGAGGGAGGGAGAGAGAGAGGGAAAGAGAGAGAGAGAAAAGAGAGAAGAGAGGGAAGGAGAGAGAGAGGGAGAGAAGGAGGGAGAGGGAGAGAGGGAGGGAGAGAGGGAGGGTGAGGGAGAGAGGGAGAGAGGGAGAGGGAAAGAGAGAAGAGGGTGGGAGAGAGAAGAGAGTGAGGGAGAAAGAAGATAGAAGATAGAAGAGGGAGAGGGGAAGAGGGAAGGAGAGAGAGGGGGAGAGGGAGAGAGAGGGAGAGAGAGGGGGAAAGAGAGAGAAAAGAGAAGAGAGAGAGGGAGAGAAGGAGGGAGAGGGAGGGAGGGAAAGGGGGAAAGAGAGAGAGAAGAGAGAAGGGAGAGAGGGAGGGAGAGAGAGAGGAAGAAGGAAAGAGAGGGAGAGAGGGAAGGGGAGAGGGGGAGAGGGAGAGGGGGGAGGGGGGAAAGAGAGAAAGTAAAGAGAGAAGAGAGAGAAGGAGAGAGAGAGGGAGAGAAGGAGGGAGAGGGAGAGAGGGAAAGAGAGAGGGGGGAGTAGGAGAGAAAGGAATTCTGGAAACTGAAGTCCAGACCTCTTCAATTTGCCAAACGCTGGTCTTGTACGTTGTGCAAATGAAAATATGGATTAATCCCACAGTCACATGTCCAACTCTGCTTCCTTCACCAGCTGGTTGAAGATTGTCAGGGTTCTCCTAATAGAAACAGATCTCTAAGAGTCATACTTTGCACTGTCCTTATGATGGAGCAAGGACATAACTACGAGAATTCTACTCAGCAGATAAACTGAAATTCAGAAATATGAATGCCAGTTTGATGAGTACATTTTCTTTGGAACCATCTTCGAAACAAGAGAGGAATGTAAGGCAATATTTATAATCTAAACTACAATAGATGGATCAGATTAATTTCTCTGAGGGATCCTGAGATTAAATCCTATGATACCAGTTTGACATCTTGCCAATTCTGCAATTTTGTCTGGTATTGACATCACAGAACAGTTTTTTTTTAAAAATCAGTCCACTCTTATCCATCTTCCTGAATTAAGGTGGATTAACCCCCAGAATTAAATCTCATTACCCATCAGGAAATTCCAAGACAGCAGAATTGACAAGGAGGAAGAGGAGGAAGAGGAGGAGGAGGAGGAGGAGGAAGTTGAGCTTAGCTTGAAGGAGTTATGACCCTTAATATTTAAAAATATAGACTTAAATTATATGAATTTATTCCTATCCAGGGTTAGTGGTTGGTTGATTTATAGTCCCAGATCAATCAAACAAAGATACAGAATTAAAAATAGGGAAAAACAAAGTTGTTATACAACAGACCAATATATATGCTTGTAGTCTCCATAATAAATATGACAGCAATTTGAGCCAAGATTTTTAAAAAATCTTCTATGTGGAACATGTATGAAGCTGTGGAAATAACTAGAAATCATTAGTGAAATACCTACAATTAATATAATAAGGGTGGATGGTTTTACTTTATCATTTTGAAGGTCTAAAACCCAGGAAATGTTTCTGGAGAAAAGAGAAATCTGTGACATTTGATGAAGAATTTTTAGCATTCCCTCTCTATGGTGTCCTTTCTGAACTTGCTTTGTGAGCAAGCCATAAAATCTGGGTTGCTATAGAATGAAAATAAGATTGTGATGCATAGAAAAAAATGACCAGATCTAAGCATACTTCTCTAAACAAAGACTCTTTTGGAAATTATATAGTTTAATTATTTTTCCACAAAGATTTAGGCTAGAAGATGGGTCTATTATCGATCACAGGCTGGGCCTGATTAGTAATGATGGCATTGCACTGGATTAAGAGTTTCAAATCAGATCTTATTAAATCCCACTGCTTGGGCTTACCCAACACAAAACAACAAACCATGATGCACAAACAGAATGGCTTATTTTACTCAAGCTGAACAACCCATGTTGCGATTAATGGGATGGGTAGGCTTAGTCAAGGTCAAAGCGCAAAGTGGCTTGGCAAAAATGGGAAAGGAAAATGAACTCTTGGTCCATTTAGAACCCAGAAGTAGGGAAATGACTTTTGTCCCTTCCGTTAGTAGTAGAATGACACATCATAGCACCGCTCTGGCAAGGGTTGCAGGGAATTATAGATCGGTACCTGGAAAGCTACCGGCTCCCTACCTTCAACTGCTCCTTCCTGGAAGGTCTGAGTGATTAAGAATCTCAACATAAAATAGAGTTTATATATCATCTATCTGTCTGTCTGTCTATCATCTATCTATCTATCTATCTATCTATCTATCTATCTATCTATCTATCATCTATATCTATCTCTATCATCTATATCTGTCTATCGAGAGGTGGGTATCATCTCTCTCTCTCTCTCTCTCTCTCTCTCTCTCTCTCTCTCTCTCTCTCTCTGTGTCTGTCTCTCATCTATATCTATCTATCCAGAGGTGGGTTTCAGCAGATTCTGACCAGTTCTGGAGAACTGGTAGTGGAAATTTTGAGTAGTTCAGAGAACTGGTAGTAAACATTCCGACCGCCCCCGCCCCCATCTATTCTCTGCCTCCCAAGTCCCAGCTGATCAGGAGGAAATGGAGATTTTGCAGTATACTTCCCCTGGAGTGGGGTGGGAATGGAGATTTTACAGTATCCTTCCCCTGCCACGCCCATCAAGCCATGCCCACGGAACTGGTAGAAAATTTTTTGAAACCCACCTCTCTCGCTCTCTCTCTCTCTCTCTCTCTCTCTCTCCCTTTCTTTCTTTCTTTCTTTCTATCTATTTATCTATTTCTTATCAATCTACTCTCATTAATCTAATCTAATCTAATCTAATCTAATCTAATCTAATCTAATTTAATATAATCTAGTCTACCTATACACACAGACACACAGGGCTCTATCAGATGGCAGTCCTGTAGGGGTGAGACCTAGAAGAATTTAACCTAATTTGATCATGCCTAGGCAGAGAGATAAATACAGGAAAAGGTTGTCCTCAAAAATTTGGATTGGAGCCATGTATGGTAGTTAGTACATGTTAGTACCTGGAAGCCAACGGCATATACACTTCATTATTGGGACATTGCATCAGCTGTAGCTTTCAAACACTCTTCATGGGCAGTCACCTGAACAGCATCTTACAATAACCCATGTAGGAGGAGGTGAAAGCATGAGTGATGGTAGGCAGATCCTGTTAGTCCGGGAATTTTGTGATTTTGCACACTAATTACATATAGTGTGCCAAGGTTCTCCTGGCCACAGCTTTCACCTGCTAGCCAAGCAAAAGCTGTGAGTTCAAGAGAAACCTCTAATCTAGGAGGAGCAAGTAAAAGAAACAATGATAGCTTGGGGAAGAAACTTTGGATATTCAATTAATTTGGAAAAATGGCAACGAGTATGGGAAAGGAATTATAAATTAACGGTGTCCACTACATATAAGGAAAATCAATATAAAAAGTTTTATAGATGACATATGCCACCTGAGAAATTAGCAAAAATGTTTAAAGAAAAATCAGCTAAAAGTTGGAAATGTCATCAACTACCAGGATGATATTATCATATGTGGTGGACATGTCCAGAAGCTAAAAACTATTAGATTAAATTTAAGACTTGGTTGGAGGAAATGATACATCAACATATTGAATTTAAACCAGAGTTGTTCCTACTGGGTATCGTATCCTACCTGAAAAAATTAGCAAGGAAAAAGTTTATCTGATAATACATGTAATAACAGCTGCAAGGATTGCCTATGCACAAAACTGGAAAGCGGAGAAAATACCTTTGGAAGAAGAAGTAATAAAACAAATCTTAGATTGTGCAGAAATGAACAGATTGATGATTAAAGATAGGGAGGACTCAGAATATTTTAAAATATGGAATGATTTTTATTATTGATTGGAGAAGAGATATAAATGATTAATTATATAAGTATGTAAAATTATGTGATTAGTTGAATATTATGTTAGTGGTGATTATGTTAGTGGTGGCGCATCAGATTAAAGTGGTGTTAAATGACACCAGCTGCCTGCAATTACTGCAAGTTCGAATCTCACCAGGCTCAAGGTTGACTCAATCTTCCATCCTTTCGAGGTAGGTAAAATGAGGACTAGATTGTGGGGGCAATAAACTGACTTTGTATAAAAAAGAACACCCACTTTGGGGGAGGGGGGCGAAAGCCCTACTAAGCAGGTATGTACAAAAGTATATACCAACTATTGCTTAACGTATTGTAAGCTGCCCTGAGTTTCCGGAGAAGGGCAGCATATAAATTGAAAAATAAATAAATAAATAAGGATCAAGATAGAAGTAATGACAACTATACAGAAAAAGAAAGAACTTTGGAAGATAACACCGAGATGTCACAGGGAAGAGAAAACTGATGTATTAAATGTTTGTTTGTCTAAAAAATACAAAACTTTATATATATAAAAGAAACCTCTAATCTGTGAACCATTTCTGAACAAAGGAGTCCAATTCCATTCAGAGTCAGAGGGGGAAAGACCCCTGCATTATTTAGGTTAATGAGCTCAAGGCCTCTCTATCTTGAAGGGAATTGGAGTCTCTTCCTCCCATCCTGACATTCGCTGGGTCGACATTTCCACCATGCGGCAGAAGTGGACAGATGCCAAAAACTATGCAAGGGATATTGTTAGATTAATTGCAGCTGTCAGGGTTGTCTGCAAGTAAAGGTAAAGGTAAAGGAGTCCCTGTGGATTTTACTCCACTAATCGGGTTGCTGACTTTAGGGTGGTGAGGTGCGTATGTCCATTTCAAGGGCCTTTGTGCCAGCGGTGTCCAATAACATTTCTGCAGTCGTTGCCTTCCCACCAAAGTGGTACCTATTTATCTACTTACATTTACATGCTTTCATATTGCTAGTTTTTTTTTTACTATTTTTTACTATTTTACATCATACATTTCCTTTCTATGTTGAGCAGTGTGGTCTCTAGGTGTCCAAGGTGTTAACATACAAATGTATAGGCATCATCATTACACTCATATACTGTGTATATGTGTATGTATGTGTGTGTGTATATATATATATATATATATATATATATATATATATGTATGTATGTATGTATGTATGTATGTATGTATGTATGTATGTATGTAGGTCTTTGGTTATTCGGGTCTTCTCCCGCATAGAATTGGAAGTATCTTGGCGACGTTTCGACGAAGTCTCATTCGTCATCTTCAGGCTGGTGTTCTCGGCTTCGTTCTTCCAGGAGCTCCTGGAAGAACGAAGCCGAGAACACCAGCCTGAAGATGACGAATGAGACTTCGTCGAAACGTCGGCAAGATACTTCCAATTCTACGCGGGAGAAGACCCGAATAACCAAAGACCTACATACAAACACCCGCGAAAACATATATATATATATATATATATATATATATATATATATATATATATATATATATATATATAATATTTTTGCTGATAATACTATAAATAAACAAATATGCGATAATATATAAACAAATATGCAATAACATCAATCATATTGTAACATACATTATCTTCCATTATAGTATCAATGATAGAACCATCAACAAAAATTTACTCATCTGTTTTCTTTTCTCATGTAAACTATATTTCATCTAATTCCACTCCTCTAACCTCCGTATCTATCATTTAACCATTTATAGAGTAGTTCCAATGTTGTATAATTTGGAAATAAACCAAGTCTTCTTTTCCTTTAATTTTTAGGTTTAACCTATCCATCTCTGCCCATTCCAGGATTTTTTTGATTATGATGTCATCTGCAGCAGTGGTGAAATCCAAATTTTTTTACTACAGGTTCTGTGGGCGTGGCTTGGTGGGCATGGCAGGGGAAGGATACTGCAAAATCTCCATTCCCACCCCACTCCAGAGGAAGAATATTGCAAAATCCCCATTCCGTCCCTGGGGGGGAAGGATATTGCAAAATCTCCATTCCCACCCCACTCCAGGGGAAGGATACTGCAAAATCCCCATTCCCCATTCAAAAAAACATGGCTGGCAAGTTTACTTTTTCAGTATGTATCCATTTCCCTTGCATGAATTCTATAAAAATAAAAGAAAATGCATTGTTTTCCTTGACTTGCTCTTTCTCTGGCTTGGCCCTACCTCTTATTGGGAATAATTATCATAATTTCAGAAACTTGTGTGCCATCTAACATCTAACCCTCAACACCATAGAAATTACCATAGAATCAACAGAAAATTTAAAAAAAATAACAGTAATGAAGACAAGGGCGATGAAGGGAAGGGTCTCATTTTCCCTCGCCAAAGTCCTGGGTGAATCTCTCCTGCCCCTCCTCTTCTGGGAGAGACTGTAATTATGGTAGAATCCATGTATTGCCTTTAGAAAAATCCAGCCCTTGGCAACTCCAGTTCTAGCCATCTACAATCTGGTACCCTCCAGATCAGTGGTGGGTTGCCCCCGATTCAGACCGGTTCTATAGAACCGGTAGTAAAACTGGCGGGAGTCTCCACCCACTGACCCTTACGTCATCAGGAAGCTGTGCACTCACAGAAGTGTGCGCGCAGCCCCGTTGCGAACCGGTAGTAAAGGCAAATAAAACCCACCCCTGCTCCAGATGCTTTGATTGGGAACTGTCAGAATATTCTATTAGCATTATCAGAATGCCAGTGGCCACACTGGCAGAAGATTCTGGGCAGCCTAATCCAAGACATCTGGAGAACATAAGATTGGTGACCATTCTAGGAGTTAGCAAGAAAGGGCCTTCTTGGCAAGGGCAAACTGGAGACTTGTTCCTGATTATAGATAGTCCTTGACTTATGACCACATGTGGGATAGTATTTTGGTTGCTAAACAATGCAGTTGTGAATCTAGTCACCTCACGACTGGACCCAATTTTATGACCATTTTACCCTAGTTGTTAAGTGAATCACACAGGTTTTAAGTGAATGTAGTTTCCCCCACTGACTTTGCTTATCCAAAACTGGCTGGGAAGGTTGCAGGCCATGATCATAGGTCCACATGACACTGCAACTGTCACAAATGTGAGCCGATTGCCAAGCATCCAAATTGCAATGATGTCATCACAGGGGGTGGTACGACAGGAAAAATCCTAACAGAATACCATAATAGCAGAGTTGGAAGGGACCTTGGAGTTCTTCTTGTCCAGCTGCCTGTCAACCAGGAGACTCTATACCAGGGGTCTACAACCTAAAATACTCAAAGAGCCATTTGGAGCCATTTCCCACAGAAAACAAAACACCGGGAGCCACAAAACCTGGGTGGGCGTGGCCGACTCAATGTCACTCACTTCCACCAGTCACATGACACTCCCCCCCGGTACCACGCCTACCCAGCCGGTCATTAGGGCAGAGAACCAGTTGTTAAAAAACACTGGAAACCACAAAATCCTTTTGACATCTCTCTCTCCCACTCTCTCTGTATCTCTCTGTCTCTGCCCTGGCTGCTTCTCCATCCCCCACCGTCGCCCTTCCCTTCTCAGGCCAGGCAAGGAGTGACTGGGAGGGGAGGGCGAGGGGCGGGGTCAGCCAGTGGTGAGATCACCTGACAGGGAGCCACAGCAGAGGGCCCAAACAGCCACATGCGGCTCCAGAGCTGCAGGTTGCTGACCCCTGCTTTATATCATTTCAGACAAGTGGCTGTCCAGTCTCTTCCTAAAAACCTCCAATGATGGAGCAGCCACAACTTCTGACAGCAAGCCATTCCACTGGTTAATTGTTCTCACTGTTAGGAAGTTTCTCCTTAGTTCTATGTTGCTTCTCTCTTTGATTAGTTTCCACCCGTTGTTTCTTGTGTTAACTTCTGGTGCTTTGGAAAATAGGTTGACTCTCTCATCTTTGTGACAGCCTGTCAAACATCGGAACACTGCTGTCACCCCTGCTCCATCTTTTCACTAGACTAGACACACTCAGTTCCTTCAACCATTCTTCATAGGTTTTAGCCTCCAGTACCCTAATCATCTTTGTTGCTCTTCTCTGCAGATCTTTCCAAAATCTCAACATCTTTTTTATAATACTGGTGACCAAAACTGGATGCAGTATTCTAAGTGTGGCCTTACTAAGGCTTTATAAAGAGGTACTAATACTTCACGTGATCTTGATACTAGCCTTCTCTTAATGCAGCCTAGCATTGCATTGCCTTTTTTGGGGCTGTCACCGCACACTGTTGGCTGATGTTTAAGTGATTGTCCACTAGGACCCCAAGATCCCTCTCACAGTTACTGCTGCTGAGCCAGGTTTCACCTAATCTGTAGCTGTACATTTGGGTTTTTCTTGCCTAAGTGTACAACTTTACTTTTCTCCATATTGAATTTCATTTGGCTGAATAGGGCCCAGTGTTCAAGTCTATCAAGATCCATCTAGATTTGGAGCCTATCTTCTGGGCAGTGGTGAAATCCAATTTTTTTTTTACTACCGGTTCTGTGGGCGTAGCTTGGTAGGCGTGGTGTGGCTTGGTGGGCATGGCAGGGGAAGGATACTGCAAAATCTCCATTCTGTCCTTACTCCTGAGGGATACTGCAAAATCCCCATTCCCTCTTCACTCCTGGGAAAACGATACTGCAAAATCCCCATTCCCTTCCCACTCCTGAAGGATACTGCAAAATCCCCATTTCCTCCCCACTCCTGGGGGAAGGATACTGCAAAATCTCCATCCCCATCCCACTCTGGGGCCAGCCAGAGGTAGTATTTGCAGGTTCTCCGAACGACTCAAAATTTCTGCTACCGGTTCTCCAGAACCTGTCAGAACCTGCTGGATTTCACCCCTGCTTCTGGGGTATTGGTTTTTCCTACCAGTTTAGTGTCATCTTCAAGGACAAGTGATAAATCATTGTTTTCAGCCGCATCATGACTCTGAACCATCATGAAACGAATGATACATAAGTTGATCTCTTCTTGTAGTGTAGTACAGATGATATCGATGACAACTGTCCCGACGTGCTTAAAGTAAGTAAAAGGGCAACACCGAGTCAGTTTGAGCATATTCAGTGTTGATGGCGCAGCCTCAGGAATGGGACGAGAAGGCCGAACGGTAAAGATTACATAGCTGATACCCAGGATAATCTCTAAGGAGACTCCTCTGAGGAGTCCCACAGATAGGGACTACTCAGGGTGCCGTCAGTCAAACAATGTCAACTGGTGACCCCCCAGCAGGAGAGCCTTCTCGGTGGGGGCACCTGCCCTCTGGAACGATTTGCCCCCAGAGATACGGATGATCCCTGACCTAAGCAACTTTCACCGCACCCTCAAGAAGTTTTTATTCCACAAGTTGGGATGGCCTAAACACAAATTTTAACTGTCGGTTTATTTTTAATACACTGGGCCAAATTATTTAATATGTTTTTAAACTGTTTGTAAGTTTTGTATATGGGTATGTTTTATTGTTGGCTGTACACCGCCCTGAGTCCTCTGGGAGAAGGGTGGTATAAAAATTGAAACAAACAAACAAATAAATAAATAACATTTCTCAAATCTTAAAGAAATAATTGAAGCGGGAATTTCTCTCTTTCACACACACACACATACCCATTTGGAAAAAAAAGGCTCCTATAAACCAGCATGAAAACATTATGGCTGTCCTTGCTTGGCTGAAATGAGAGGCATACGACAATATATTTAACCTAGTTGCCAAATTATCCCATTTTCTGGATTTATACTATTTGTGTAGCATCTACCCTTAAACACAATAGCCGGCTGGAATGTTCATGTGCAAAATGCAGGCAGCTGGTTTAGCCAATGACCCAGTTCGTGTGAAGGAAGCCAGAGGAAAGGACTAAACAAACAAACAAACAAATGAGGAGTTCTTGAAATGGATTTCGCTGGAAGTACCAAAGTTCTTCCTACTGATTGTTAAGTATTGCTTTCATTTATTTATTGCATGCATATTTAGAAAGAAATTATAACAGCACTTGCAATTCCCTGAATTCCTCATTGGGAGCGGGGTTGGTGGTGGGGAGAAATACATCCTGTAGCATCAGTCAAGAAAATTGAAGTTGTGGCCTAGTTATTTCTTGCTAGACTCCTGCAGTCTTCTCCATCTGATCTTCTCTCCTTCCGGATCTCCTAAATCCCCCTGATTCCCCCCCACCCCCCAGGGCTTCCTAGTCAGGATAATTCACACCTTCCTTTCCTTGAGCACAGCGTCCCCTCTTAAATCTTTTAACTGATTTCTTTCCAACCCTAGAAACTATTGCAAACAGTTGTCTTTACTTTCAAAGCTCTGGATGGTCTTCTACTCTTCCACCACCATCCTAGCCACTGATGTTTCTGCCCTATAATAAGGGAAAACATATGCCATAAGTCTCTGGTGCAGGAGTATCCAACTTTGGCCACTTTAAGATTTGTGGACTTCAACTCCAAGAATTCCCCAGTCAGCAAATTCTGGGATTTGAAGTCCACAAGTCTTAAAAGTGGCCAAGATTGGACACCCCTGCTTTCGTGTTCCGTATCTCCTTTATGGCCAAGAATGCTTCTGAGTCCCTAAGCATAAGGAGCCTGGTGGAGCAGTGGACTAAAGCGCTGTTAAATAGCACTTAGCTGCCAGCTGCCTGCAATTACTGCAAGTTTGAATCTCACCAAGCTCAAAGTTGACTCAGCCTTCCATCCTTTCTAAGGTAGGTAAATTGAGGATCCAGTTTATGGGGGCAATAAGCTGACTTTGTATAAATGTACAAAAGTATGAAGGCTATTGCTTAACGCATTGTAAGCCACCCTGCGTCTCCAGAGAAGGGCGGCATATAAATAAATTTTTTTTAAAAAGTTGACTCAACCTTCCATTCTTCCGAGGTAGGTAAAATGAGGACTCGGATTGTGAGGGCAATAAGCTGACTTTGTATAAAAAGAACACCGCTTGGGGGGGCCGAAATCCCTACTAAGCAGGTAGTAGGCTTGGCCTGATCCCTGTAAAATTTTTTAGAATTTTTAGAGTTTTGATATTAAATTTAAATTGGATTGTTTTAACTATTGGCCAAATTTATATTAGTTGTTTTTAAAATTTTAACTTTTGTGTAGCTTGCTTTTTATCTCTGGCTGTTCACCGCCCTGAGTCCGCAAGGAGAAGGGCGGTATACAAATCTAATAAAATCAAAATCAAAATCAAATATACAAAAGTATGAAGGCTATTGCTTAACGCATTGTAAGCCGCCCTGAGTCTCCGGAGAAGGGCGGCATCTAAATCGAACCAATAATTCCACCGCCCCCCTCCCCCCGAAAGGCACATGGCGATTCATTGCAATTCTTTTATGGAAGGGCATCCACATGTCCAGAAAAATGGACACATGCTGTGAAGAGGGAAATCTTCCGTGGAGTTTTGGAAAAGTGGATGACGGAGAAGAAGCTCATCTATGTCCTTTGCGGGAAACAGATGTTTGTGACTGGTTAGGCTCCCCTTAGCAGCTATTTTGCCTAAGCACAGCAAGTAAGCTCTCAAAATTCCAGATGTGCCAAATGACCCAAACACTTATCAGCCATGATGAGTCAACCCCAGGTAGATTGTTTTTGCCTCCTGCTCCTTCTATTTTTTTTTTCTTTGCTGGCTACTGAACCAGTGGTAGGTTCCTCCCAGTTCGGCCCTGTTCCGCCGAGCCGGTAGCGGTGACGATATGATATCACTGAACCGATTCTGCCCCACCACGCCCCCCCCCCCGTGTTATTCTTACCTTTTATTTGGCCCCACCCCCAATCTATTGCTGCCTCCTGAGTCCCAGCTGATCGACTAGAAAGAAAAAAACTGTTTAAACTCTTGCCGCAAGGCTTCAAAGGGCCGCCCTACAGCTGATCAGTGGTAAAAGGCAGTTTGGTGGTAGAACGGTGCCTTCAAAAACAAATGAGTAGACTGGTGCCTGAAAAAATAAATGGGTAGACCAGTACAGCTCTGCAAGCAGTTAAAAGCCTGGTAGACCAGTACCTCTGCTAAATCCTAAAGAATTGTCACATGACCATCAAGCCATGCCCACAAAATAAGACACGCCCACAGAACCGGTAGTAAAAAATTTTAGAACCCCAGAACCGGTAGTAAAAAATTTTAGAACCCACCCCTGTACTGGACACTTGGCTACTGGTGTCCAGTAATGGCTACTGATCACATATGCTTCTCTTTCACCCTGCACACTCCAGTTCAAGCCCGCAGTTTTTCCACAGAGTCTTGGCAAAGCGCTCTGCAATCTCATGCCCTTAGTCATCCAGTCAATTCATGTCATTGAAGTGAATTCATATTCTCTTCTATTGACCTGCAATTGCATCCTTTCCTACTTCTCTGTTGTCCTGGTCTCCAATTAGAGATGGTCAAATTCTTGGGGCAGGGATTTCTCTCCGTGCGGTTTATAAAATAGCAATCACATGCATGGTGTTACCTCCACCAGGTTGCACCTCCAAATGCTCTGGAGATCACACACCATCAGCCACAACATGAAATCTTTGGAGAGAGGAATAAATAGTCCTTGGTTTAACAACCTTTTGTTTAGTGACAGTTCTAAGTTAAAACAACACTGAAAAAAATGACTTATGACTGTTTTTTTAAACTTACAACCATTGCAGTAGACACTTGACAAGTGACTCATATTTATGACAGTTACAGTGTCCTGGAGACATGTGATCAACTTTTGCGACCTTCTAACGATCAAAGTCAATGGGGGAGCCAGATTCACTTATCAACCGAGTTACTAACTGCAGTGATTCGCTTAACAACAGTGGCAAGCGAGGTTGTCAAAGGGGGCGAAACTCACTTAACAAGGGTCTCACGCAGCAACACAAATTCGGGGTTCAATTGTGGTCATAAATCGAGGATTACCTGCCATCTAAATTGCCCCATTATTAGAGAAGCATTGGATACAGATGGTGGTCCAGAGATGTAGACTGAATTCTAAGGTGCTCAGCTATAGCATTTCTAGCTCAGAAACCTGGAAATTAAAGTCCACCCATCTGGATGGTAGCCAGGTTGAAAAAAGACTGGTTAAAGAAATGGATAAAGTGATAAATAAGCTGAAGACTCCTGTTGTGGCCCGTCAGCGGCCTGTGCAGCTAGTAGCTGATTCCAACAACGAGGAGTCTGGTGTGGTACTGCACCAGCAGCCTGTGCAGCTGGCACTTGAGTCAGACAATGAAGAGGCTGGAGAAGATGTGGTGCCAGAGGCAGGGATTCAGCCAGAGCCTTCAGAACCTCCAGAAGCTCCCTTAAGTGAAGAGGACGAAGAGGAGGAGCCTCTTCTTGATGCACAGGCATGCAGAGCTGCCAAAAGGCAGGAATGGCTTCTCAGGAGGAGGTCTCTTCAAAAGCAAGCCTTGGGGCTAATTGGCCACTCCCTTAGCCTACTTAAGGAGGAATGCTGACTGAACCAATTTGCAGGGAACAACTTCGTTCACATACCTTCCTGTCTTGTCTTGCTTATCTAATCAGCTTCCTGCAAGTTGCTTCTGGGCATTCTGTCAATCACAGTAAGCTTTCAGTTATTATTCTTTGAATTCTTGGCGGCTGTTAATGCAGTTAATTAACAGCTGTTGTTGTAAAAAACTGGTTTATTTAGTAAACTAAGGTTTGAACGGACTTTGTGTGTGCTGCTTTCTTTCGGGTCCGTAGCTGGGGCAGAACAACTCCTGGCTTTTTGGAATTAGGGTGGCTGTAGATGCAAATCCAGTTGTCAGTCGTCCCAATAATCCAAGAACTGCGTATTCTGAGTACTGGTAGTCCTTGATGTACGACTGACCACATTTGAATCCAAAATTTCTGTTACTAAGCAAGACACTTGTTAAGTGAGTTTCGCCCCCTTTTATGAGTTTTCTTGCCACACTTGTTAAGTGAATCACTGCAGTTGTTAAGTGAGTAGCCCGGTTGTTAAGTGAATCTGGCTTCCCCATTGACTTTGTCAGAAAGGTGAACACATGACCCCAGGACTCTGCAATCATCATAAACGTGAATCAATTGCCAAGCATCTGAATTTTGATCACGGGGGAATGCAGCAATGGCCGTGTGAGAAATGGAGCCTGGATAGCTCAGCAGGCTAAAAACATTCTGATTAACACCAGCTGTCTGCAATTACTGTAAGTTCAAATCTCACCAGGCTCAAGGTTGACTCAGCCTTCCATCCTTTCTAAGGTAGGTAAATTGAGAACCCAGTTTGTGGGTGCAATAAGTTGACTTTGTATAAATATACAAAGGTATGAAGGCTATTACTTAACGCATTGTAAGCCGCCCTGAATCTCCGGAGAAGGGCAGCATATAAATCAAAATGGGAAAAAAAATGGACACAAGTCACTTTTTACAGGTGACTTGTAATTCAGACTTTGAATGGTCACTGAATGACCTCTTGTTAAGTCGAGGACTGACTGTGCAGCATTTCCGCGAATCTTTCCACAGATCTTTCCGCAGACTCTTCCCTCAGGCATCCTCGCTGGAGAAGATGCTCAGGAATGAGATGTTTAGGATTCCGCATTGGAATGAGGTTTGGTGGTGTGCAGAACAATATGGAGTCTGGCCAAGTCAAGGCATTGATGAAGTTTCTCGGGGAACTTGCCAAAGGCAGATCGGACAAGGAGCAACCTCCCCCTCCCCTTCACTGCTCAGCATTTGCTATAAAAGGAAGTCTCTTGCTTTTTAATTCCATCTCGTCCAGCTTCAGCCCAGGGTTTCTGCAGCCAGTCACTTAACAGAGATGTTCCAAGTTTTGCTCTTGCCCTCGCTTGGCCCAATTCCTGGCTTTGCCTTCTCCCACTCCCTGTTTGGTCCATCAATTCCATTATAAAGGGACTGCACTAGCCTCTTTATCAAATGAACGCTCTCTCTTTTTTAAAAAAGAGAGAGAGAAAGAGAGAGAGAGAGAGGGAGGGAGGGAGAGAGCCAGAGGAAGAGAACAGCTTCAAGAAAACAAGTCTGGAACTTTAAATCCACACCCTGCCACAACAACAGCAACAAGATTTGTGGATTCAGAAGCAAACCTCCGAAGCATCTTTCCTACCGCTTTGTCCAAGTATGACGCCAAGATTCAATTACAGCAAAGTTCCATCCTTTTCTTTTTTCTTTTTTTTCTATTTTAGAAATACTTGCCTTTTGCTCATGAGTGCCCAGCCAATCAATCTCTCTCTCTTTCTCCGTATCAGATTCCTAGGAAGCCCATCAAAAATTTAAGAATCCGATGCAACCTGATGTCTATGCTTATTTGTTTTCATTTTGGGATGGGAGGAGGAGAAGAGAGACAATCTTTTGGGTATTAATCAAGATCTCGATTTGTGGGGTGGTCAAAAAAGTCAAAATGGTAGCTGGAATAGCACAACCGAAGTCCTGCCCTTTTTAACAGGAGTGTGACGCACACAAAAAAAGGGGGGGGCAGGGCTTCAATTGTGCAGTCTTAGTAGCTTCCTCCCCCACCCCCAGATGTTCTGTTTAAGAATTCCCTATGAAAGCAACACTGCTAAGCGTCCTCTGGAGATAGCTCTCATTTCATGCCTACAAAATTCATTTTATGGCACTTCTAATGTAAGAGATTTTCATTATTGGGCAAAAAAATATAGAATTGCCCTCTTTCCTGATAATTTAGGCCTACATCTCCAAAAATAAAATTAACACACCCATCAAAGATTTTGGATTTTCACACCAGGATGGGATTGAAGCAACAAGATTATTTCTGTGTGTATGTGCATCTCTGTGTTATAATATGGATGCATAGTGATTATATATATATTATATTTATATTTATAAAGGTTGACTCAGCCTTCCATCCTTTCGAGGTAGGTAAAATGAGGACCTAGACTGTGGGGGCAATAAGCTGACTTATAAAAAAGAACACCGTGGGTGGGTGGGGGGCGCAAAAGCCCTACTAAGCAGGTATATACAAAAGTATGAAGGCTATTGCTTAATGCATTGTAAGCCGCCCTGAGTCTCCGGAGAAGGGCGGCATATAAATTGAACCAATTATATATATATATATATATATATATGTGTGTGTGTGTGTGTGTGTGTGTGTGTGTGTGTGTGTGTGTGTATGTACACATATACATATATACATACACATACATACGCATCTCTAGCATCTCTCTCTCATCTATCGCTATCTATCTATCTATCTATCTATCTCTATCTATCTATCTATCTATCTATCTATCTATCTATCTATCTATCTATCTATCTATCTATCTATCCCCTCTCTCTACCTGTCTATATAATATTTTATTCTAGTCCATCTGCACACAGAGCAGGAAGAATGGCGTCCTCAGACACAAGTCGGTGCTGATATTCTCAAAGAAGAAAAGTCCTGTAAAGTTACAGATCTAAATGAGATCCATGCTTTACTTGGGGACACTTCTGCAAAACTCTCTAGTGCAAATGGTCCTCGACGCAGAGAAGAGAAAGAAGCAACCTTACCATCTTTCAGATTTAACTCCTGCCTCTTACCTTTCCTCTTTTTTTTTTTTAACCCCTGCTTTCCCTTCTCTGGGCAAGTCTCCATCTCGCAGGGGTGATTGGTAGCCTAGGAAGTGGGGAAGGGGGATTTCCTTCTCAGACCACCTGCAAAGCAGTCAAGATGCCCTCCCAATTCAAAGAAGCTCCATGGCAGAATCCCTCTGCCCCCCCCCCCTTGGGGGAAACCACTTGCACACATCCATGCAAAGCTTCTTGAAGGATGCTAGTTCGCCCCCCCCAAAAAACCATTTGTATGTGCATGCTTCCCCCTTCACCATGTCCACAAGGTTATTATTATTTGTTCTGCATCTTTTTAAAAAGAGAGAAACAAACGAAAGGTACACCTCTAATGTCCAAGCTTTGCAACATCAGCTCCGTACTGGTGAAGGTTAAACACGCCCTACTCTTCTGCAGTGCCCGGCAATCTGCTCGCCCCCCCCCCCCCAGCTCTCTTTTCCCAGAGCATCACTTACAGTCCTGGTGGAGATGCTCCCATCCTCTCTGCTTGGAGGGAGGGTGGGGGGTTCAGGGGCCTTTGGGGTTGTGCTCTGCAGCCTTGCCATGAAGGCTGCCTCGCTTACCGGCACCGGGCTCGACTTTGCCACGGAAAACTCCCAGTTCATCCTCACCGCCTCCTGCATTCTGTTCCTTGCTAGCCGGCTGGTAGGAGCAATGGCAAACCACTCGCAGTTCAGCTTGAGAAGTTCCTTCCTTGTAATGAAGGGGAGGGATTTATCTCTCTCTTTCTCTCTCCCTCTCTCTCTCTCTCTCTCTCTGAGATGTGCATGGATTGTGTGTCTGTGTGTGTTTGTATAGTCACAGGCGCGCACACACACATTCTTTGGGCCATAGAGGGACCTGCTTGCTGAGCTTTGCAGGGCTTGCCAGGTGCAAAGCAGCCATGGATTTAAAAAATGAAGGTCGTTTTGCGTCCCCATCTCTAAAACACGGGAGAGTTCCCTTTCCAACTTCTCCTGCACCCCCAACTTTAGAGAGGTGGGGGGGGGAATATTAGTTCCGCCTACTTTTCTCCACGCAGCCCCATAGCCAACACCCCCTTCCTTTCCACCCAACAGCCAATGGAAGTTTGTACAGACTTAAAAAGGGGGCTAGTGGACGCTTTGAAGCTTTATTTATCAGCAAGGGTTGGCGCAAAGGGGTAAATTCCCTTTACATTTTCATCCACACTTGCCAGGAAATAACTTCTATACCTTCCTAGCCTAGGCACCTCTGAAGGGCCAGGGAATTATGCTCTCTGCGCACCGTTGCAAATAGCCAAGATCTGGATGGAACTGGTGCCAAAGAACAACGAAGTTGGTGACAAATGGATCCTGGATCAGCTAGAAGGCAAAACATTTTCTGCTTAGGGCAGTAGCTTCATTCTGCTTCTGGCATGTGAAAGTTGGACAAGTTGGAATTTGCAAGGCCTACCTCCAAGAGGCCTGGAGTCTATGCTTAGGGTAGGACTCCGGGTAGTTCTCGACTTACAACAGTCATTTAGTGACTGTTCAAAGTTATGACAGCACTGGAAAAAAGTGATTTATGGCCATTCTTCATCCTTACCGCCATTGTGGCTTCCCCATGATCACATGATCAAAATTCAAACCCTTGGCAACTATTTATGATGGTTGCAGTGTGCTGTCATAAGTGCGATCACCTTTTGCAGTCTTCTGATAAGCAGAGTCACTGGGGAAGCCAGATTTACTTAGCAACTGTGTTACTAACTTAATAACGCCAGTGATTCGCTTAACAATTCTGGCAAGAAAGGTTGTAAAGTGGAGCAAAATTCATTTAGCAAATGTTTCGCTTAGCAACAGAAATGTTGGGCTTAATTGTGTCGTAAATTGAGATTACCTGTACCAGGCATCTGGCAAACCAGGAGTTCACATTCTCCTTTTTGTCCATATCTCTTCCATCCATCAGGCATATCCTTAAAATCAAATATTGACAAGCTTCCTGAGTACTTTTTATTTATTTTTTTAAAATGGGGCTGGCTTTACCACAGTAGTGATTCAAACTTTCATGCCTTGCAACTTCATAAATTGCCTGCTTCTTTCTTTCCTTCATCTATCAATAGCCTAGATTTACATTTTGTTCACTTTCTGATTCCAGCAAGCAGCTTCAATCCAGACTCTTTAAATCTATGATCGCGGATGTCTGGAGATCACATGAATCATTTGTACGTTTGTAGGGTGAAATTTGAAAAATGTCTGGTTGTCAATTCTATATTATTGCTAGCATATGTTGTTGAAAATAAATATTTGACGGAGGAACATTGTGATTGAAAAACGAATCTTTCTGTTGCTGGAAAAAGTAATTTCATATACATGTAGGCCCAAATATATTTCTTTTACAGTTTTTTTGGCTATGATTTTTGTGATGGTATGTGGGAATGATTTTGGGAGATGCGGGTGCAGGGGGCAGAAAGAGATGCTGCTAAGGGAATGATCAGATCAATTGAGGGGAGCCTACAGCTGCATAACGGGCAGAGAAAAAAAAACTCAGAAAGGAATGTCCCAAACTTAACAGGCTGTCACAAGAGATGGTGAGAGATTTGTAGTTTCACCTCTTGTAAGATTCTATTAAGGTAGACTTAATAGTAGGAATAGTGGTGGGTTTTAATTTTTTTTACTACCGGTTCTGTGGGTGGCTTGGTGGGCGTGGCATGGCATGGCTTGGTGGGTGTGGCTTGGTGGACCTGGCAGGGGAAGGATACTGTAAAATCTCCATTCCCACCCCACTCCAGGGGAAGGTTACTGCAAAATACCCATTTCCTCCCAATCAGCTGGGACTTGGGAGGCAGAGATAGATGGGGCGGGGCCAGTCAGAGGTGGTATTCACCGGTTCTCTGAACTACTCAAAATTTCCTCAAAATAAATACATATTGCTAAATTTTTTGAAGCCCACCCCTGTCCCTAGACAAATGCAAAGCCTCAGATTGGGAAAAGGCTATATCAGTTATCACCGCTCTGAGTCCGTAAGGAGAAGGGCGGTATATAAGTCTAATTAATAAATAATAAATAAATAAAATACATTATGCTTGCAGGAGAACAATAGCAGTGATGGAGTGGGAATGGAGACCCCCCTCCAAAGAAAAGGAAAGAAGCAGAAAAAGTAGGGAAGGATTGGAAGCGACACCTCTTTCCCAATAGTGTCCCAGGCTAGATCTAGTGGGTAGGAAGACACTGGTAGGAAAAAAAGGAAGTTGGTCATGGATGGCATCAAAAGACGCAAGATGGCGAACCCAAAAGCGCATTCCAGCCCCCATTCCTTTTGTACATGGGCCAATGTGGCCTGCAAACGCAAAGAGGTGAGACTTTGTTCATGTGACTTTCATCACTATCTTGCCTCTTTGGATCTCCCTGCAGGTCAGTGTTGGGTTTCAAAAATTTTGACCACCAGTTCTGTGGTTGGTGCAGAGGTGGGTTTCAGCAGATTCTGACCGGGAGAACCGGTAGCGGACATTTTGAGTAGTTCAGAGAACCGGTAGTAAATATTCTGATTGGCTCCACCCCTACCTATTCTCTGCCTCCCAAGTCCCAGCTGATTGGGAAGAAATGGGGATTTTGCAGTAACCTTCCCCTGGATTGAAGACGGAATGGAGATTTCACAGTATCCTTTCCCTGGAGTGGGGTGGGAATGGAGATTTCACAGTATCCTTTCCCTGGAGTGGGGTGGGAATGGAGATTTTACAGTATCCTTTCCCTGCCACGCCCACCAAGCACGCCCACCGAGCCATGACACACCCACAGAGCCACACTCACAGAACCGATAGTAAAAAATTTTGAAACCCACCACTGGCTTGGTGGGCATTGGATTGGTGGGCGTAGCAGGGGAAGGATACTGTAAAATCCCCATTTCCTCTCAATCAGCTGGGACTCAGGAGGCAGAGAATAGATGGGGGCGGGCCAGTCAGAGGTGATATTTACCAGTTCTCTGAACTACTCAAAATTTCCGCTACCGGTTCTCCAGAACTGGTCAGAACCTGCTGAAACCCACCTCTGCCGCAGGTGCCACAGAGAACGCAACAATCCTTTAGGAAAACAAAGAAAGATCATCCCCTCCCGTCCGAAATAAAATAGTTTCTAGCCTTTTATGACACCCAGGCAGGAGAAATAGCTACAAACATTTGACCCTTAATTTCAGTATAAATAGGGCTTGCCTTTTAATGCACAGCACTAACTGGAACTCTTTCATAATGGATCCGTTGGCTTTTCTGCAATAAACCTTAATCAGAGTTTTTGTGTCCTCGGAAGTTTGTTCTAACAGTTTTTTGTTTAGCTACCCAAGAGAAGGCTGACATTATTGCAGTGACTGTCCCATTCAAACTGGGAAGTGGGGTAAATAGTATTTCAAGACCTGAGATCACTAAGCTATGGGCAGGGCATTCCTAGAGGCAATCATTTCTTCTGCTTAGGCCAGTCCAGGGGTCAGTAATCTGTGGCTCTTTCACCCCTCTGCTGCGACTCCCTGTCACTCAACATATGCATCACAACTGCCAATGTGCAACACCCATCGGCACGCAATTTATCGAGCTTTTCAACCCCCGGTAGGCCAACCATGGATAAATCCAAGAAAAGTAAAGTTTCAGAAGAAAACAGAACATTTAATTCAACTACATATGCTAGTTTGGTAGCCGCTCAGGAAATAGTTAGGCACGGGAAGGATTTTGTGGCTCCCAGTGTTTTCTTTTCTGTGGGAAAGGAGTCCAAATGGGTCTTTGAGGGTTTAAGGTTGTGGATCCCTGGGCCAGCCCTACTGCTAAATAGAGAACTGAATCCCCAGTTGATGGCGAAGACAACCTCTGGACCATTGCTTCATTGTACCAGTGCTTCCTCTATGGTGGCATCAAATGCAAAGACAGTTATGGACCCTTTACAGAAAGCCTGCCAATATTCCATCTGCCTGTCAAGCAGAAGTTAGTCTGGGATCAGCTCTGAACTAGGCCAAACGTAGCTTCAATTCCCCTGTGCGGGGGATTATGGGAGCGAGGGGGCGCTCCCATGTGATGCCTCTCCTGCGTGAGCTGCATTGGCTTCCAGTGGTCTTCCAGGTGCGCTTCAAGGTGTTGGTCACCACCTTTAAAGCGCTCCATGGCATAGGGCCTGGGTACTTGCGGGACCGCCTTCTGCTGCCAATAACCTCCCACCGGCCAGTACACTCCCACAGAGAGGGACTCTTCAGAGTGCCGTCAGCCAGGCAATGTTGGCTGGCGACCCCCCGGGGGAGGGCCTTCTCTGTGGCAGCACCTGCCCTCTGGAACGATCTGCCCCCGGAGATACGAAGGATACCAGATCTCCGGGCCTTTCGCCGTACTCTAAAAACTTTTCTTTTTCTTAAAGCAGGGCTGGCGTAACCCCCCCCCCCTTTTTTTAGCCTTTCTTAGTCTTTTGGTAGTTTGTAGTTTTTAAGTGTCAATTGGGTTTTAGTTAGATTGTTTTAAATCATGGGCCAAAATCGTGTAATTCTTTTAATTGATTTTAAATGTTGTATTGATACGTTTTTATTCTTGCCTTTGCACCGCCCTGAGTCCAATAGGAGAAGGGCGGTATACAAATTGAATAATTAAATAAAATAAATAAATAAATGAATGAATATGAATCAGTTCAGAGGGGGTGCCAATGCCAGCTTCAAAAGGAGAAGTCAAGAGTTTTATCAAGTGGCATCGTCTTTCTTTGAAGGCGTTAGGAGGCTGGATCTACTACCAGCTTCATTCTCATCGTGTAAAGGCGGTTTTGGAAAGGGAAACGTTGTTTTCTACTCCTAGCCCCAATATTTCTAGCCCTGGAGATTTCAGCATGGCTCCTATCTCCTCCCATCTTACCTAGATGCATGTTTTGAATCGGATCCATCTCCTCAGGAGATCCCGCTTACAAATGCCAGGTCTAATTTCCTAAAGTGTTTTGGAAGCTACCGAGTCTTTAATTTCATAGAGTTGATTTTTTTCTGAGCGCAGTGATGCTCTGAATTGCAAAGCTGGTGGGGTCTGTTTGTCTGAACATTTATAACATATAAATATAAATATAAACATATATATAAACATATAAAAGGCACAAGATTCACAGTGTGGGTTGCAGTCAGTGAGGTCTTCTGCAACTTGGTACATTCCTAAGCTAACAGCCCAACTTCTCAGAATTCCCAGGAAGTCTGGTCCCTGGAAAGTCTGGGAAATGTAGTCTCCACCTCATTTTCAGGAGACTATACTGGGCAAACCTAGCTGGACCCCCCAAATAGGAAACAATAAGGGATTGAGAGAAGATTTCGTTATAAGAATTCCCCTTATCAGTGTTCTGTCACTCTTAAAAAAAAATTAGATTTGCAAGCATTGTGATTTTACACGAAGGCTTAAATGCCAATCTGCTATCCTTGAAGGAAAAAATGAAGGAAAATACATGACCATGTCCAATGGTGGAATTCAATTTTTTTTTTACTACTAGTTCTGTGGGCATGGCTTGGTGGGTGTGGCAGGGGAAGGATACTGCAATATCTCCATTCCCTCCCCACTCCTGGGGGAAGGATATTGCAAAATCTCCATTCCCATCCCACTTTAGGGGAAGGATACTGCAAAATCTCCATTCCCTCCCCACTCCTGGGGGAAGGATATTGCAAAATCTCCATTCCCTCCCCACTCCAGGGGAAATATATTGCAAAATCTCCATTCCCACCCCACTGTGGGACCAACCAGAAGTGGTTTTTGCCGATTCTCCAAACCACTCAAAATTTCCAGTACCGGTTCTCCAGAACCTGTCAGATCCTGCTGAATAGCACCCCTGGCTATATCTTAATGTTTTACCACCAAAAATTCTAAGGATACAGATCACTCACTCTTGTCCTGGGCTGAAGGGGGGGGGGGTGTTTCTGAAAATACTTCTTTTTGCTTAAAACGATCCCCTTCCTTATGAGAGTAACTCTCTCTTATCTTATCTCTCTTCTTATCAGAATTGAAATTGGCTCTCTATTCTATTCTATTCTATTCTATTCTATTCTATTCTATTCTACTCTACTCTACTCTACTCTACTCTACTCTACTCTACTCTACTCTACTCTACTCTACTCTATTCTATTCTTCCTAAATGTCCACAGCCCCAGACTTGAGCTGCACCTCCCACAAAACCAATTCAAGCAATTTTAGCATCCCTAGGGGGGAAAAAAATAAAAATTAGAATGATCAGCCTCCCTCCCTGGCTGAAAAACCAATAGCTCCCATCTGAAGAGGCCCAAACTCGACAGCAAAAATGTTTCCCTATTTAACTGGAATGGGGCATCTAACGTCAGCCAGACACGAGGAAGCAAATTCCTCCTCCTCTTCCTCACTCTGACTTGGTCTGCCTTCCACATCTCTGGATCCTCCTGAAGGGAAGCCAAATCTGAGGACGTTCTCAGTTGAAGGACAGTCGGTTAAAGCAAGGGTCTCCAACCTTGGCAACTTTAAGCCTGGAGGACTTCAATTCCCAGAATTCCCCAGCCAGGTGGCTGGGGAATTCTGGGAATTGAAGTCCTCCAGGCTTAAAGTTGCCAAGGTTGGAGACCCCTGAGTTAAAGAACTCCAACTGGTGGGATCCAGGAAGAGACCTTCTCTGCCACCGCTCCCATCCTGTGGAATATCCTCCCTCCCCCCAAGTGAGGCGGCCCCCCCAATCTCCCAGCCTTTTGGAAGGGCGTCAAAACATGATTCTTTGGCCTAGCATTGAAAACCCAGAGGATGACGCAGCCATGGGGCTGGTTAGCACCTTGAAAACCCTCCCTCCGCCCTTCAATTAATTTTTAACAGTGTTTTAATCAACTTTGCCTTTTAATTTTTTAAAAACATTTTATATACTGCTTTTAAGTTTTTAACATTTTATTGTACACTGCCCGGAGTCCCTCCATGAGGGAGACGGGCAGTTCAAAATAATAAATAAATCAATGAATAAATCCTCCAGCTGAACCTCTGACGATACTAAGTTTTGTAACAGTAACCAAGTTGGAAGGGACCCTGGAGGTCATTTAGTCCAACCCCCTGTTCACGCAGGAGACCTATACTAGGGATTCGAACCGCTGAACTGCTGACCTTTCCGATCGACAAACTCGGTGTCTTAGCCACTGAGCTTTTGCAAGAGTCTCAGTCATGGGCCCTCCTTCTCTGCCTTTCAATTTGCCAGCTTTGCAAGCCAGAGGCCCTGAAAAGTCATTTAGCATTGCTCTAAAAGAAAAGAAAAACATATTTTTTAAAAAAAAAAAAGGAAAAGAGGGACTTTTTACACCAGAAGTTAGAAAAAAACACACGAAAACTCCTACCTCATCCTTGCTTACCCAGGAGAGCTGAAATTGACAAGGCTGGGACATACCTTTTCTCCCTCTGAACTCTTCCCTCCCTCCATCGCCTTCCCCACCACCAGGCTTGCTATTTTTGGCAGGATCCTCCAAACTCCGCTCCGCCTATTAATAAGGGGAGTGAAAAATCTGTTGTGCCTCTGCTATATAAGGAAAGGTAGAAGGATCTACACAGCTAACTATACTCCGAGCACGCAGAAGCAGAGGAGTGTGTGTGTGTATGTTTGTGTGTGTTCGTGTGTGTGTGGAGTGGGGAAGAGAATCACACTTTTGGCACAAGGAACGGAAAAGAGATTGTGTCAGGACAATTCAGGGGCTGTCGCCTTGCGCACGTAGAGGGGAACAAATGCTCCGGCATCATCTTTCAAAAATCTTTGATTGCCCACTTCTGGAAATCTCCTTTACCGTTTTCACAAACAAGCCAGAATTATTTATTTATTTATTTAATCAAACTTTTATACCGCCCTTCTCCCAAGGGATTCAGGGCGGTGTACAGCCAATAATAAAACAACACAGACACAAAAGTTAAAAACAATTTAAAACAGATTCAATGGTTTGGCCGAATTATTAAAACTCCCAAAACTAAAATACCCATTAAAATTTATCATTCCGTCAGACCAGCTTGCTGGAAAAGTAGGGTCTTAAGGGCACGGCGAAAGGCACGAAGGTCGGGGATCCTACGTATCTCTGGGGGCAGTTCGTTCCAAAGGTCAGGGGCCCCATCAGAGAAGGCTCTCCCCCTGGGGGTCGCCAGCCGACATAATTTGACCGACGGCACCCTGAGGAGTCCCTCTCTGTGGGAGCGTATTGGCCGGTGGGAGGCCATCGATGGCAGCTGGTGGTCTTGTAAATATCCAGGTCCTAAGCCATGGAGCGCTTTAAAGGTGAGAACCAGCACCTTGAATTGCCCCCGGAAGACCACTGGAAGCCAGTGCAGCTTGAGTTTGTTTCTGAAGGTGGAATGATCACTTGTCACATCGCTGAACCCAAACCTGGTCCTGAATAGAATAAATTAAAAAAAAAAACCACCCGATCCGTTTTAGCTATTGGCCAAGTTGCCTGAACGAATAAGTCAGCTCTATAGCGTGCTCCATGCCTGTTACTTGTATTTCTGGACAAGCGTCTAGTGTTCCTCGGAATGAGGCTTACCCGATTACTGGATCATGTTTGTGTCATAGGAAGTGGAGGGCAGCCCGAGTTTAATCAATCTTGAAGCTGTCTGTCAGGATGGGGCGAAGATGTTTGCAATCTGGCAGTCATATTTACGTGTGATTCATAGCAATAATTGGTTATTTGTGAGCTCTTCGGCCTTTCGAAGAGAGGAATAATACGCATCATCCATTCTGCAGCTACATTTTCTACCCTGCCAAAAGTAGCAGCAGGGTCCTGGACTTATTTTCCTGTGGAATAGGGACACCAAGCTGTTTCACTGACAGCAAATGAAACCCAAAACAAATATCAGCCAGTGCTATTCTGTAAATGAGGTGTCAACCTTCCCAAGTAATCCAGACAGGAAGCACGACTAGATGAGCTAATTCGACATTATTGTAGGGCTATACATTAACAGAATCTTGCAAGTGCGAAAGAACAAAGCTCCCACTGACTACCATCTGAGAAGCTAGGGAGGTTCCTTTCTGAGTTTCTTTCCCTGCCTGTTATGCAGCTGCAGGCTACACCCCTTCTTATCTTTTTTTTTAATGTACACTGAGAGCATATGCACTAAGACAAATTCCTTGTGTGTCCAATCACACTTGGCCAATAAAAAATTCTATTCTGTTCTGTTCTGTTCTGTTCTGTTCTGTTCTGTTCTATTCTTATCTGCTTGTTCCCTAGGCTAAGGGTCTCCAACCTTGACAACTTTAAGACCTGGGGACTTCAACTCCCAACTCCAAAGCTGGCTGAGGAGCTCTGGGAGTTGAAGTCCACAAGTCTTAAAGTTGTCAAGGTTGGAGACCCCTACTCTAGAGCAGTGTTTCTTAAGCTTGGCAACTTTATGCTGGCTGCAGAATTCTGAGAATTGAAGTCCACAAGTCTTGAAGTTGCCAAGGCTGGAGATCCCTGCCTTAGGCAACATCTCTTCCCCATATCCCAAGCAGGGGTGGGTCTCACTTACCTTTGCTACCAGTTCACTCGTATGCCACTTCTGCACATGTGCAGAGTGTATTTGATGATGTCCAGGTGAGTGGGTGGAGCCTCCTGCCACCGCTGCTATTGATTCGTCCGAACCGGGGCGAACCGGTAACACCCACCACTGATCCCAAGGTCACTCCCACATACCACTACATGAGGCTAGTTACTAGCACTGCCTTAAGCATTTCCTTTTTTTAAAAGCAAGAGTGATAAAATAGAACCAGCAGATAAAACAAATGCAGCAAGAAATTGGATGCCTGTCAGGCGCAAATAACCGGGAGCATTCGTTGAATCCAAAGCACAAGGTTATTGCTACCTATATACAAGAATCTAGTCAACCAATGTTCAAAGCTAAATTGGTGCTAGATTAGGGTCAATAGAATTTAAGGGGTGGAGCTGAACTTGGATCTCTTATAGCAATGCAATAACTCCAAACTGATAACACATTTAACTCCGCCTTCCAGGTCAGCCTGCTCTTCTCCTTCATCACCCTTAGCATTAGCAGTATTTCAGTTCCCAGGAGGATTTTGGAGAAGCAAAATGACCACAGAGGCACATAGAAACCAGTGTATTTTAAACTTGACAACTTTTAAGATGTATGGGACTTTGGCTCTCAGAACTGATGTTGGCTGAGAAATTCTGGGAATCGAACTCCACCCATCTTAAAGATGTCGAAGTTTGAAAAACACTGAAATAAATTTGAAATTGTTCCTTTTTAATGTCAGAGAGTATCAAGAATATCAAATATGCATGAGTCAAAAAGAGGGCTGTGAAAATATTTACAGACCCCTCACATCTTGGGCATAGGATGTGAGGGGTCACATCCTCTATAGCGTCGCTTTGAAATAGTTTGTTTCAGCTCCTACCCTCAAAATGACGCTATAGAGCACTGCACACCAGAACAACTAGACACAAGAACATTTTTTTCCCAAACACCATCACTCTGCTAAACAAATAATTCCCTCAACACTGTCAAACTATTTATTTATTAAGTCTGCACTATTATTAATCTTCTCATCGTTCCCACCACCAATCTCCTTCCACTTATGACTGTATGACTATAACTTTGTTGCTGGTATCTTTACGATTTATATTGATATTGTTTCCTGATTGCTTATTTGTTCCCTATGACTATCATTAACTGTTGTACCTTATGATTCTTGACAAACCTATCTTTTATTTTGTGTACACTGAGAGCGTATACACCAAGACAAATTCCTTGTGTGTCCAATCACACTTGGCCAATAAAGAATTCTATTCTATTCTATTATTCTGTTCTGTATACTTTTTAAAAATGCACTGTGTGTGAAAAAAAAAACAACTTCACTCAGTCTCTGCTACAGAAAGGACCTCCTAAAACAAGCTATTTGTTTCCTAAATGATATAGGTGGCTGGAAAGTCCTTGCTTTGCTTTTTTAAAAAAGCCAACTCTTTGTATTCTGATCTTAATCTATTGAGTTTGTGTAAAGAAGTCAAGAAGCAAAGCTAAGCATGCTTTGGTATACAATACTGCATTATTCCTGCCCGAGGAGCCGACTGTGACCCCACCTTGGGCCAAAAAGTTCTAAAATGCACTCACTCAGCCAGCACACTTGGTTCAGTTTCTTCACTCCATTGGTCCATCCCAAATCTTTGGCTTCCCAAATCTTTGGCTTCAGGTAGCATCATCCTCTTCTTGCCGGAGAGGAAAGCTTAAGGCTTCAGCCTTTTTTGCTTTCTCTTGCTGAAATCAGCGTAACCCATTTGCAACCATCTCTTTCCTCCTCCTTACATTTCCTGGTTGGAGACCAAAAAGAACTTCCTGCTGTTGGTTCCCAGCCTGATTCATGCACAGGGATCTTAATTCAGGGGTGAAATCCAATTTTTTTTACTACCGGTTCTGTGGGCGTGGCTTGGTGGGCGTGGTATGGCTTGGTGGGCGTGGCTTGGTGGGCATGGCAGGGGAAGGATATTGCAAAAACCCCATTCCCTCCCCACTCCTGGGGGAAGGATATTGCAAAATCTCCATTCCCACCCCACTCTGGAGCCAGCCAGATGTGGTATTTGCCGGTGCGCTGAACTACTCAAAATTTCCACTACCGGTTCTCCAGAACCTGTCAGAACCTGCTGGATTTCACCTCTGTCTTAATTCCTTGGGACATTCTTTCCCAGCCCGATGTCCTCCATGTTAAGTTAGATTGTAACATGCCTAGCGACCATTCAAAGTTACAACAGATCTGCTCAGGGCTATTTATGACCTGGATTCTAGGTTCCAAATGGCCGGGCACTTTCCACAGTCATGGAATCATATGTTAGGTGTTCAACAACCAGCCTGCATTTACAGTGATTTGCAGTGTTCCGTCATCATTGGACTACGATTTCTGTTATTTTTGCCAGAAACCGACATTTATTTCTGGTGTCTGGCAAAAAAAAAAAAAAAAGCCTATTGCACACAATGGACTTAGTTAATAACCATGACACTCATTTAATGACCATGAATTTGCTTAATAACTGCCATAACTAAGTCTTAAAATGAGGTCAGTCACATAATGACTGCTGCTTAACAACTGGGTTATGACAACTTATGACGGTAATTCCGGGTTCGATTATGGTCATAAATCAAGGTCTACTTGTATCCAGCATTGGATATCAACCTTTCAAGCCCTGAAAAGCACCAAGGGAATGCAATGACTCAATGATTCAAGATGCTGAGCTTGTCAGCTGGAAAGCTAACAGCCTGGGTTCGAGATCCAAGCACTGCACTCCTGCCCACCTATCAGTTTGAAAGCCTGCAAATGCAAGTAGATAAACAGGTACCACTTCGGTGGAAAGGTAATAGCATTCCATGTGCCTCAGCATACAGTCATGCCGGCCACACGACCATGGAAGTGTCTTTGGACTATGATGGCTCCCTCGGCTAAGAAACGGGAGTAAGCCCTGCCCCCCTAGAGTGAGAAATGATTAGACAGAGGAATTCTTTACCTGTACTTTTAAAAGCACCAGAGATCTCAGGTTCAATTTATCTAGAAGGCTAAACCTCAGAGACCAGACAGTATGAAAGATTGTTTGGGGTCTCCTGGCCCATAAATCCTTAAATGTTCCACGGGTGTACTCAACCTAATTTCCTGGATTTAAGAGCATCATAAAATGCAAAACAAAATGTGGTTGACCAGTTTGCATTCAATGCATTGTGTAAACATAATTTAAGATTCCTCAAGCATTTTTCTAGCTCTGCACTGGCTTTGGGTAGATCTGTCACCTAAACAGCTGAAAATAAAGAATCTATTGTTCACAAAACGGTTAACCTACAGGTATAGTATAGTTGCCCAGTATAACAAGCCTGGATTAGTTTTAACCTTGATTGGTTTGGGAGTAGCTTACTGCGTTGTTATGAACCTAAGCTATTTGGTTAGTTTATGGATTATGCAACCCCACCCCACACCCCACCCCAAACTGGCTAATTTGGGAAAAGGGTTAAGCATGGAAGCTGCTGAAAGGATTTAATTTGACTCATATATTAATATATTTATATACTGCCTTTTTAAGTGAGTTGCTTTTAAACTTCATGAGTAAGTATTCAGATAGTTAGTTTTTATTAAGTGTGGAACAGGAGAGGTGGAAACAATGAGTCATGTCCTTTCACACTGCTTGATTAAGAGATGTCTTTGTGCAAAGCTGTTTTTGCTTCATAAAGATTATTTCAGGCAGACAAACGAATGTGATTTTTACCTTTTACTAGACCAGGGGTCGGCAACCTTAAACACTCAAAGAGCCACAAAGGCCCTAACCAGAAGCTCCCCGTTCAATTCTGGAGCCAACCGGAAGTCCGATTCTCCCCACCGTAGTGTCTCCTCTTAATGTGGCGTCCTTTTTCCTCTACCTATCCTAACTGCAAGCCCTATCAATTGTGGAGCTGACTGGAGACAGGGAGCCGCAGTAGAGGGATGAAAGAGCCACATGCGGCTCCAGAGCTGCGGGTTGCTGACCCCTGTACTAGACCTAAAGCTGAGTGTTTGCAGTTTTACAGTTCATACATACTCAACTATCATGGTATTCCCTTCCAAACAAAGCCATATTATGCATAATATAGAAAAGGGGTAAAGAAGGACTTAAAGCATGAAATAATAAAAGAAAACAACTAAAACTAATAAAATTGCTAAAAACTACTTTACCTATGCACAGCTTTTAGTCCTGGAAAAAAAAATCCTTGCTTTCACATTTATATATAGATAGTCCTTGACTTATGACTACCATTGAGTCCAACATTTCCATTACTAAGCAAGAGAGTTGTTAAGTGAGTTTTGCCAAATGTTATGACCTTTCTTGCCACAGTTAAGTGAATCACTGCAGTTATTAAGTTAGTAATACAGTTGTGAACTGAATTTGGCTTCCCCATTGAGGTCGCAAAAGGGGATGACGTCACCCTGGGACACTGCAACCATCATAAAGACAAGCCAGTTGCCAAGCATTTGAATTTTGATTCCGTGACCACAGGAATGCTGCAACAGTTGTGTGGAAAACAGCCATCAGTCACTTTTTCAATGCTCTTGCAACTTTGAATCAGGGGTGGGTTCTAAATTTTTTTTACTACCGGTTCTGTGGGCGTGGCTTATTTTGTGGGCGTGGCTTGGTAGGGGTATAATGTGACTGGACGGGCATGGCCAACTTTTTAAAAAAAAACTTTTAAAAGCATTTTTTCTACAACCTTCAGAGGCTGCAGAAAAAAATGCTTTTGATGAAGCCTCTGATGATCAGGCAACTCAGCTGGGATTGTCAGAGGTTTTTAAAGGCGTTTTTTTTCTACAACCTCTTCAGCTTTTAAAATACTTTTAAAAGCCTCTGACGATCCCAGCTGAGCTGCGCGATTGTCAGAGGCTTTTTTTTCTATTTTTTTTAATTTATAATTTTATTAACACATAAACTTGACATTTACACAACATACAACATATAAATATCATTTTTAAGCATTATTTCCTAGTGGTCTTTCATTTGTTACTTTATTCTCCTTCCCCTATATCTTAGTCTAACACCCTTCTTCTTCCCCTCGTTTTCCTTCCCCCCCACTTCTCTTCCCCCATAGAGATCTATATATTTTAATTATATTTTTAATATACATTTCTACATTCCTGTTACAAACATTTACTTTAAAAAAGCCCCTGATAAGGTAAGTGGGGTAAGCGACCGGCGACCGGGCCGGGGATCGGTTCAGGGGTGTGGCCAGCCAATATTATTACCAGTTCTCGGAACTACTACAAATTTTTACTACCGGTTCTTGCGAACTGGTGCGAATCAGAAGTAACCCACCACTGCTTTGAATGGTCACTAAATAAATTTTTGTAACTCAAGGACTACCTGCAGTTTTATATATTGACTTTTGCTCCTTGATCAACTTCATCGCAACCATGCTTGTTTTGGAGTTCTTGCTCTTCCCCTGATTTCTTACACCTTTGCTCTTCTTTCATATATTTGTTTTTCAATTCATCCTCCTTATATGTATATAAATCTGTATATTCTTGTGGATTCTTCACTTTGTATTCATTCTTCTTCCTTTGTCCACCTGTAAAGACCCCATTTACATTCAAATATTTTCATTTCCTCTATTGTACCCAATGCTCATTTCCATATAAGTGGACCTACATACTCTTATATACAGGATAGGCCTAACTTACAACCACAATTGAGCCCAACGTTTATGTTGCTAAGTGAGAAATTTGTTTTAAATGGGTTTTGCCCTATTTTACGACTTTTCTTGCCACCGTTGTTAAGTGAATCACTGAGGTTGTTAAATTAGTAACATGGTTGTTAACTGAACCTGGCGTCCCCCTTGAGGCTTTCTAGGAGCCCGGGGAGGGTGACAACAGCCTTCCCCACCCCCACCCCCCCAGAGTCTGGAAACGGAGGGCCTCGGGGCGGGGGGAAGGCCGTTTCTACCTTCCTCAAGCTTCTAGAAAGCCTCTGGAACCTGGGGAGAGTGAAAAACGGGCCTTCTGGTCCCACCAGTAGGCAAATGGGCTGTTTCTGGCCTCCAGAGGGCCTTCGATGGGGTGGGGAAGGCCATTTTTTGCCCTCCCCAGGTTCCTAGAAAGCCTCTGGAGCCTGGGGAGAATGAAAAGCAGGCCTTTCCCATCCCACTGGAGGCCCTCAGGAGGCTGGAACCAGATTGTTTCCCGACTTCCAGAAGGCCCGAAAAACAGCGCGCACATGGACGCCGGAGCTGAGCTAGGGCAACGCTGTGTGCCCGCCCCTATGGTTCCATCTGCCACCTGTGGCAGGCGTGCCATAGGTTCGCCATCACAGGTTTAGGACTACCTGTACTGTAGTTATTTTCTCTTCTTTCACAAACATAACACGTTCTACTTACTGTTTTTCCATCCAACTTGCAACTTCTTAAAAATATCTCCATTTTTGTTGTTCTTAGTGAACATTCTACCAATGTACACAAATCCATCTATTTACTTATTTTTTTGCCATTTCCATATAACTTCAAACAATTGACTCCATTATTCTTATTGAACTCGACTGCCTTGGTCTTTGATACATTAATTTTCATGCTCCTTATTTTATTGTGTAATCTAACTTTCCTTGCATATAATTTGAGACCTCAGCCAAGAATACAAAAATATGCGTGTGTGTATGCATCTTCAACTAATAGTGTTCTAACATCAT
The DNA here is from genome assembly GCA_030761175.1 of Masticophis lateralis. Classification (NCBI taxonomy): domain Eukaryota; kingdom Metazoa; phylum Chordata; class Lepidosauria; order Squamata; family Colubridae; genus Masticophis; species Masticophis lateralis. The sequence continues at coordinate 9,981,069 of JAUDYJ010000009.1, read as the reverse complement.
AAGCATTCTTTATATTAAGTAACTAAAGGAACATTTTGTCTTAATCCTTTTTCAATGTTAAACTGTTCGGTAACCATTTCATTTATTCTTACCCACTTAGTTCCACTCTTAATGCATTCATCAATTAACCTTCAGCTTCACACTCATGCAAAACATCCATCATTCAAATCTATTCACTTAATCATACACTTCTACTAAATCAACAAATGCACAATAAACTTTCTCATATTCATTTAGTTCTCCATGACCTAAAGAGGAAAAAAAATGTTCTCACTTTTCTTGCCTGGCAGTTCCCAAACTTGGCTTGTTGTCTGTTCTCATAGCTTTACCATCAAAAGTCTACCAAACATTTTCCCAGGTACACATAATAAACTAATCTTCTGGTAGTCTTTGCATTTTTTTCTTGCTACTTTGAAGAAAGTGCAACATTCTTCTGACTCTCAAGCACCCGTACAGTTTTCACACACATCTTAAATTACTAACACGGGCACTTCGTAAGCAAACTACCATCTTAATTTCCTGTTGCTCTAGTTATAATGTGTACCTCTGCAATCTTGGTTTTTAACATTTTCACATCAGTGATCTTCTTTTTTAGAAACCAACATTTCTAGCAATAAACTTTAAAGTTATGACTATGACTTTGTTGCTTCTATCTTACGATTGATATTGTTTAGGTTAGTATCCTGGTATGATTTATGTTGATTTCTTATTTAGTATCCATGACTATTACTGTTTTTTTTTAAATTTTTATTTATATGCCGCCCTTCTCTGGAGACTCAGGGCGGCTTACAATGCATTAAGCAATAGCCTTCATACTTTTGTATATTTATACAAAGTCAGCTTATTGCCCCCACAAACTGGGTCCTCAATTTACCCACCTTAGAAAGGATGGAAGGCTGAGTCAACCTTGAGCCTGGCTAGGATTGAACTCACAGAAATTACAGGCAGCTGGTGTTAATTGCTGCCTTTAGTAGGAGGCATTAGCCCCCTATGCTACACAGGCTCCTGTTGTATCTAATGTTTTATGACAAATGTATTTTTACAATGACTATGACGGTGATGGCTAACCTCTTTGCTGTCATGTGCCAAAAGCGGGGGGAACGCAGGGAGGTTGCCCACGTGTGTGCGCACAGCCATAATTCAATGCGCCCCATCCCTGCGCATGTGCACATGTGCACCCCGTTTTTAGCACATGATGGCCCGGTGGGCCCGGTAGGCCCATTTTTCACCCTCCCCAGACTCCAGAGGCTTTCTAGGAGCCTGGGGAGGGCAAAAACAGCCTTCTCCATTCTCCTGGAGGCCCTCCGGAGGCCGGAAACAGTCCATTTCACAACTTCCGGTGGGACCGAAAGGCCCCAAAATCAGCTGGTCGGTGCACACATGTGTGCTGGAGCTGAGCTACGGCAACACTTGCATGCCCACTGATATGGCTCCGTGTGCCACCTGTGGCACCCATGCCAGAGGTTCGCCATCACGAGACTATGATAATGATCTATCGCTATTGTTGTAGGTACACTGAGAGCTTATGCACCAGAGACAAATTCCTTGTGTGCCTAATCAGTAACAGTAACAGAGTTGGAAGGGACCTTGGAGGTCATCTAGTCCAACCCCCTATACTAGGGATTGACAAGCTCAGTGTCTCAGCCACTGAACCCAATAAAGAATTCTATCTTCTAAACACACCATTGTTCTTTTACAAATCTCCTTCCAGCATTCCCTTACTTCAGTTTCATCTCAAATACTTTTATCCTTCTATGTTTACAGTGGTACCTTGGTACTCAATTGCTTTGAACCTCATCAAATTTGGCACTTTAATGCAATTTGACACGAAAATTTTGCCCCAGTACTCATCGTTTGTTAGGTACTCAATGCACAAGCTAGAACTATTCAGACAAAAACTTGTCAGAATTGGCTGCTATGTGATTCACTACATTATTCCTTGTGGGGAAAAATTATTTTGTATGCATCATTTTTGGTACTCATCGCGCCTCCCAGAACCAATTAAGGATGAATACCAAGGTACCACTGTAATTCTACTAGTTTTGCTGGCAACTTCTCATTTAATCCTTTTCACCTACTTCTAATTTGCATAAAAATTATTCTGTGTCCCCTCCCCCCCATATTTTCAGTCAAAATACCTATCTATATTATTTACAATTATTTTTATATCTATACATATCATATAGTCTCTTTTTCTTATTTTTTTGCAGCGATCATTCTTTTATATACCTTTTCCTACCCATAGCCTCTTTCACTTCATCATCCCACCAGACCACCTTTGTGCTTCTTCTGATTAGCGTTATTTCACACACTTCTATGGCAGTCACACATTATTCTTTTCACTCTGTTCCAATAAGCTTCGGTATCATCTTGTTATGACCATTTTCTGTTTACTCCGTTAAGAGGTTAATTAATACAGATAGTCTTCCACAATTGAGCCCAACATTTCTGTTATTAAGTGAAACATTTAACTCAATTTTGTCCCGTTTTATGACCTTTCTTGCTACACTTGTTAAATGAATTACTACAGTTGTTCTTTGTAACATGGTTAAGTGAATCTCGCTTCTGCATTGATTGCACTTGTCAAAAGATGACCCCAGGCATTCATAAATAGGAGTCAGTTGCCAGGCATCCACATTTCAATCATGTGACCATGGGATGCAGTAACGGTTGTGAGTCAGTTTTTTTCAGTGTCGTAACTTTGAATGGTCACTAAATGAATAGTTGTACTTCAAGGACAACTTGTATTTTAATATTTTTTTCATAGAGGAGGAGGGCACATTTTGGTCAATTAGTCACAAATACTATTGAAGCCAAGTCTAATTCCAGGTATGTTTCACTATTTTTTCCCAAGTTAAAATCTCTACTCTGGAGATTTTCTTGCAAGCCAGCACAGAGTTCCTAGCACTACTGGTACATGCAGCATACTGATTATTGTTAGAACCAAATGTTGCATTATTACCGGTTTCATCTGAAAACTGCTGGTCAATAAACAATAAAACATAGTTTGGATGGAATAGCTTTTAAAAATGCATGATACGCATGTTTGCGGTTTTATGTTTTCATGATTATTGATCTATGATAGCAATAAAATAACAAAAGTCTAACTTTTTAAACACTAGAGCAGATTCAGAGAAGAACCAAAGTCTTTTAACCGTATGGAATGTTCTTATGTGACACACTGGCCCTGTGGAGCTATTCCACCTTTTGTTTTCTTAATGGATTTTTTAAAAAAAAGAATTATCAGAAATCAAAGCATTAGTGAAGCAAATTCATATTACATATTTAAGTTAGCAATATCTGAACCCTAAGTAGGCTTAGTACGTAGGAATAATAAAGTAAAACAGAGGCACATTAAATTGCTGGTTTCCAGCAGATAAAAAAACCCCAAAAGATGGAAACCAGGATTGTAACCAAAGTTTAAATGTATGTATGTTCACAGACGCAAATACACTTCACACATTAGAAAGCATAAATGCAAGGAAATGATGAAATATGATTTCCGGCTAAAGATGGCCTCTCTGTTGTGTTTCAAGCTTCCTCATACAAGAAAGTTATAACTTTTGAATCTTTAATTGGGAAATCATAATGCATAACCATGCAGAGCAATTCTCAAGGTCAACGTAGGATCTGAATGCATAGCAAGTGGTTAACAATACTCAAGTGTACAAGGAAGAAAAGCCATGTGTCTAGATTGCACTCAGAGCTATGAAGATTACACTTCAGATACTGCTGTGTCATTTATGACATATATTGTGAAATTGGGTTTAAATGGTTAAATATTACTTCTTTCATAACTGGACTCACACATTGTGTAAGTCATGAATGATTTGATATTGGCTTAGAATGCTGTGCGACTCCATTCCTCTTCTTTGAAAACTATGGCGTAGCATTATGAGTAAATATGGTGGATAAAAACCCAGCCTTGTGTGATGCCTGAATCCACTTGCCGTTGAATGCCGTTCCTCAAGTTCAACATTACTCCTATTTACAAGATACTACATGATGTAGCTAGCTAGGAATACTTTTAGGGCCAGTATCTGCTCGGCTTGTTGTTTTTGAACTTTTTTGTTTTGTTTTGTTATAAGAACTGAGAAGTTATAATAGCTATATACTTATGGATGAGAAATATAGCAAGCCGTATAAGACGCATCTTAATTTTTGGGGAGGAAAATAAGAAAAAAACTGATTGGCAGGTGGATCGGCTTCCCGGAATACCCCAAATCAGCTGTTCCCAGAGGTGAATTTTAGCAACAGCTTCCTTGCTTTTTTTTTCTGCCTCTGAAACTTCTGAAACTTTGTTTCAGAAAAAACTTTTTTTTCCTGTCTCTGAAAGCGTCTGAAACAGCTTCAGAAAAAAAGCCTCTGAAGCTTTGTTTGGGGGCTTCTTTTCTGAAGCTTCGTTTCGGATGCTTTTTTCAGCCTCTGAAACCTCCATTTGAGAAGCTGGGCAGGGCTACATTCAGAGTATAAGACGCGCCCAAATTTTCACCCTGTTTTGTGTGTGGGGGTGCGTCTTATACTCCGAAAAATATGGTATCTATTACAGAGCTTGGAATACTGAAAAGGATACAGATCTTATCTCCTTACCTTTCCCATGACCAATGACTTTTTTTCTAATAATGTACCAACGTTTGCAGATAAAGGCTCAAACTAAGAGTTGGAAATTTCAGTTGAGACTGGAAAAAGACTCAACGAAAGGACATGATGAAAAACCCAGTTATATTTATTCAGGATATCAATGTGAATGTCCAAGAAGTCAAGATGGTGGGCTCAATCATGTGACATTTTTACACTGGCTGTGATCCTCTAGTTGGTTGTGGCTGCCATCTTGAGCCCTGTGCCAACACCCCTGCACTTAGTAGATCATCTAGAGCAGGGGTGTCAAAACTCACAGCCCGCAGCCCAGATGCCTCATGCGCTGGCCACACCCACGCCCGGTTTAGCGAAGGGGAAAAAAGTCGCGATGTCACGTGGCGACACCATGACAACGCAAGTTTGACCCCCCCCTAATCTAGAATCATCTCTCTCCCCCCATCCATTCACATAGAGGCTATTCCCCACTCACATACAATAAAAATAAAGACCCCACTGAGTCAAGCTCAGTTCCTGTGACTTTATGAACAATCTAAAGGGATGGAAGATGTTCTCCCACGGTCTCATCCAGTCCAGTCAGTTGTCCTGGAATTGCGGTTTGCCACTTGGGTACCAACTAGACCTGCTTAGGTTTGTTTTAAGATTGCATATGTCAACTCCCTGTGTAAAACCTATGTTAATTTTATTTGTACATGAAGTTCAAACCCATCTTTATTCATAGGCAAAGCCTACTGCTCATGAATATAAATTGTCCGGCCTCCCGAGTAATGTTCTCTTCTCAGAGCCCCCCAACGTGCTTCAGAACCTTCCTGCCCACCAGTCTTGACCCACAGGGCAGGGGCTTGTTCCACTTTCTTCATCGGTTACATTTGGAACATCACTATAATGTGCTGCACATCTGCTTCTTGTTATGAAAGGCACCCAGCTTTTGGAAGCAATAGGTTGGCTGGGAATGTCATTATTTTCAGCAAACGGGCACTGAGAGCTAATATGATAGTTTATTAGCTGTTTATCTCACCTTTATTGCTTTATAAATAACGAACGGCAATGAACATACCTAATACTCCTTCCTCCTCCTTTTTTCCCCACAATATTATGACATGTATTGGGCTAAGAGTAATTGATTGGTCCAAAGTCACCCAGCCGGCTATCATGCCTAAGGTGGGACCAGAACTGAGTGTCTTCTGGCTTCTAAGCCAGCATCTTAACCACCACACGAAACTGGCTTTTATCCACGTTGACCTAAATGGAAGTAGATTTCAGGACAATAGAGGAAAAGAAACCACTCAAACAGGCTTCTAGCATCATATATACTCCTTTTCCTCAAGAATAATTTAAGGCTGCAGCTGTCCATGTGGGCTCTAGACATTAAAGACCCTGACCTTTGAAAAGGTATTTGTTCTAGACAGAGATTTTTATGTCCAGGCCCCTAAAAGTCCTCGTTTCCCCAGTACTATCAAGAAATTTCTCTGTGCTTGGTGAGGAAGCAAATCTTCCTCCTGAACACATCCCCATGGCAACTTAAGACTCCATTCCAACCTTTGGTCTGCTGGAAGTAGAACACCCAAGAACCTTCCTTTGCCTAGGAGAAGGTTGTTCATTTTCAGGGAACCATCGAATTCAAGGATCCCACCTCTACTGCTGGAAAGAAAGAAAAGAAGACAAGGACAGCCATATTCCAGTTCAACGGGGTTAAGTGCCCCCACAGGCTGAGCAGCATATTTATTCTTCATCTTCCAAAAAAATCAGTAGTGCAGCAATGTAAACAGGAAACAGGAGAAGTTGAAAAATGATTCTTCACCAGAGACAAGACTGGCCAACCTCAGTGCCCTCAGGGCCACATTTCCATTTATAACATTTGGGGGGCCTACATAACATCATCAACTTTTTCTCCCTTACTTCCAAAGACTTTATTAAAAGAACAGAATGTCATAAACCATTCACCTGTGGTCTACTAACCTCCAGGGGACCACATAATTGTTAGGGGGATATCTGGCCATCCTAACAAAACAAAACAAAACAAAATCTGAACTTCCACAATTTTAAAATTAGGGTCCCTATCATCACAGTGTAAGCACTTAGAAGGGTTTGCCCCTTGCAATTCATCAGTGATAGCACTAAGTGTGTTGGGGGGGAGGGAGGGAGGGATAGCCAACTAGAGTTCATTTTTTTTTCTTTAGAGGGAAAAAGGATGTTTGCCAAGTGTGAAACAGGGAGCATGGAAATGAATAAAGCATGTAATAACAGGAGGGAAAAAGAAAAATGAGCGAGAGTAAATCGCATACCCCCTAATGAAACTAGGAAGCATTTTCCATCATCTTAGAAGAAGAAAAGGTAGCTACTTCACATTGCTTGGTAACTTGTGATTTCCACCAAATGGGCTGTTCAGAGGAGATGCCTGCATTTGCTCTAGGTTAAAAAAAGAGGAGGGGGGTTTAATAGGTCTGACATGGGATAAGTAACATTTTCATTGGGAAGCACACAATGTGCATGGGATTAACAACAAAGAAAGAGGTGGTGCAATAGGAGAGGAAGAGGCACTGATCTACTGGGCAGTATCGGAATCCATTTGTCTACATTTATCTTTTGACCCTCTTCCTCCTCATTTTCCGCTTGTGCAAAGGTGGGTTTTCTTTTTTCTTTTTTTGCAAGACGACACATCAGTGTTTTTCACAGGCAGAGAAGCCTGTTGTTCTACAGTGTGACTGACTACCAGTGAGAAAAGCGTTCAGGGTTGATGCAGAGTACGGAGGGAAAGAGCCTGAGCAACCAGAGATCTGGAGGCTCCATCTCAATTCTCACCACTAGCAAAAACTGAAAAGGAGAATTTACCATCCTAGTCAAAATGCAGTTTTTTCACTTGCCATGGAGACAATGCTTGGCTTCTTCCATTTCTGGAAAATGAAGCTCATATAAATGATGGTGAATCAGGAAAGTTTTCCTAGGAGTGAATTGGGAGGGGGGTGGGGGAAACAGTTCGAGGCATACAGAGTGTGTTCTCACAAACAATACAGAAGAGTGTGTGAAGAAGGTTGCCAACTCTGTAGCAAACAGATGCTTGCATGAGTAACCTCGGATCTGTACTGCAGCCCTACGCAAAGAGATGCCTTTTCACAGGAGTGGCTGGGAAGGTCTGCATTGTTTTCAGAACCGCACTTACCCTTCATAGTCTTTTGTTTCACAGCTTCTTTTGCCAAAATTAAATTTCCCTTTTGAGTCCAAATTCAAGTATTGGCAGTTTGACTCAACATTTTCTTAGAGATGATCAGTAAAGAGAGAAGGACTCTCCAAACAGTGGTACTCCCAGGATTCCTCGTGCAACCGAGGAGGAAGAGAGTGGTCTTTTGTATCGTTTGCCAACTCTTTGTGACGCAGGCCTGTTGCTATAGAATCTCTTCTCGCTGGTTTTTTGGCTTCAGTATTACCTGCCCGTTTCTCAGAAAGCCATTCTGGCCATGGAGGAGCTTTCCCTTCTCCCGGTCAGGCCAAGTGAAGATGGCTTCGTCACTGTCCAGTTCAGACTCCGAATGCATCAGGCTGGTGTTCTGTGCCTGGGATTTCTGCTTGCTGCCTTTAAAAACAAACAGAGAAACATAAAGAAACAAAAGGCTACCTACGCATAAGTGCACCAGCGTGCCTACCGTCCCTGTCCTAATATTCCTTTTTACTTACCCTTTTCATGTATTCAAATTATGTTTATACTTTTACCTGTTATCTTATATATGCTTGACAAAATAAACAAACAAATAAAAATAAATAAATAAAATCTTGCAGGAGAGGTGGATATGGGGAGAGTGACCCCACTTACTGATCCCACTTTCCTCCTTTCAAGACTGTTTTTCTTGCTTCTTGTTGTACATATACTGATATTTCTGCCTTTTTTCAATGGATAATCTAAATAAATATACTACGGTGAATTTATTTACGTAGCATTGGTTACAACAAACCAAGTTAAAATAAACTCAAAGCAGTAATGAACAGGAGGAAAGAAGATTCAAGCATATGCTTTACCTGAGCTCTTATTTGCCAGCATTGGCATGAAACAATTTTCACTTTAGATAAGAGTTACGAAGCAAATTTAGCTGTAATTCTTTAGTAGAACAGGAAAAAATAACTTTCTGTTGCTCTGAAAAATAAGTGACAGATTATTGTCACTGGGGCCTTGTTCTCTGACATCAGTCCGTCCAACCTGGGAAGGCAGGGAAGGCATGTTGCGGATCCCGTCAGTCAAAGAATTCTGACTGGCTGGGTCCAGGAAGAGAGCCTTCTCTCCCATTGCCCCGTCCTGTGGAATATTCTCCTCCTCCCTGGAGGTGAGGCAGGCTCCCACCCTCCTGGCCTTCTGGAAAGGAGTGGAGAGCTGGCTTTGTGGCCTTGTGTGGGGAGCCCAGAGAAGCATGAAGCCATGGGCCTGGTTAGCACTCTGAAAGTTCTCCCTTTGCCTTTCAATTAATTTTAAACAGTATTTTAATCATCCTTGCCTCACCTCAGTGTTTAACTTTTATATCTTGTTCTTATATTTTAATATTTTATTGTGCATTGCCCGGAAGTGCTCTGTGAGGGAGAGGAGTGATTTTAAAATGTGATAAATAAACGAAAACAAACAAACATGCAAATAGGAGAGCCCCAAGCCCATTCTTTCTTTTATATCCCTCTCCCAGAATAAATGTTTCTTTGCAAAGACAAAAAAAACATTCCATTTCCAGATCACAAGTTACGATGTATTAGAGGAAAGGCAGCAAAGGAATCACATGCTTGGTCCTCTTATTTTACACATTAGCAGGAATGAGGAACTACATCACATGGCTGGATCTGATTTCACAACTATTTTTGCTGCCGTCGTTAAATGAATCACACAGCGGTCATGAAGGAATCTGGCTTCTTCAACTGACTTTGCTTGTTAGAACCCAGTTGATAAGGTCATAAATCACAATCACATGACCGCAGAATACTGCAACCATCATAAATGTGAGTCAGTTGCTAAGCGTCCAAATTGTGAACATGTGACCTTGGGGTGGGGGAGATACGACAGTCATAACTTCAAGGACTGGTCATAAGTCACTTTTTTGAGGCCATTGTAGCTTCAAGCTGTCGTTAAATAGTCATAAATCAAAGATTACCTATAAAGACCTAAACGGCGGTTCACGCAGATGTTTAAAATCCCTTGAGAATAAAAAACAGGCTGCCTCTGTCTTCAGTCATGACTAACCTCTTCTCTCAGGTCTCACCTGCTTTGGAATTTGGCTTCAGCTCCAGGCTCTCTTGATCCGTGGCATCCAAGATCTTATACTTACTCTTCCTTTTGGGTTTTCCTTTTTTCCTTCAGGAGACAAACAAACAAGTTGGGACTCAGGGAAGGCAGAAGCAGATTAACGGCTCAGTCAGGGAACAGCAGCAACAGCACTTAAGACTTATATACTGCTTCACAGGGCTTTCCAGCCCTCTCTCAGTGGTTTACAGAATCAGCATCTTGTCCCCAACAATCCGGGAACGCTGGCAAAGGGCACAGGGAGCTTACTCACTTCTTGCAACAGCAGACCACCACCCAGGAGAAGATCCCAAGGGAGACCAGAATCACAAAGGACGCAATCACGACGTAAAGCACGCTCCATTCTGGAAGAAGGACAGAAATGTTCTCAGATGGTCTGACTTTTGAGACCTAATAGAAATTTCACGTCTTTTGGACAGAACAAGGAGAAGATGGGAATGCAGTAAGGCAGAGGTCTTCAAACTTGGCAGCTTTAAGACTTGTGGACTTCAACTCCCAGAATTATCCAGCCAGCATGCTGGCTGGAGAATTCTGGGAGTTGAAGTCCACAAGTCTTAAAGCTGCCAAGTTTGAAGACCTCTCCTGTAAGGGGTTCTCAATTAGCAGGAAAAGTGGCACTTCTGGATTACCAGGATTAGGATCCTGAATTACTGCCTTTGCTTGGCTACTCTTCTCAATCCCCTGCTATACTTCTGACTCCAGATCGAAACCAGTCTTACGTATTCACCTTTCAGAAATCACACAGGAGAGCTGGACTTTATCTCTGTCTTTATAGATAGGTTCTCTGTAGCTAACAACAGATAATTTTAAACTCTGGTTTAAATTCAGGAGCTGTTTTAGGCACAGAGAGAAGTATGGATGTGGAAATTAAAAAGCAGCCCAACTCTCTTTACTTCACCCATTCTCCTTGGGATTTTAGGCAAGAATGGTAAACACAGGAATCTGGTGAAATCTGGCAATCTTGCAAATATTTTTTCTTTTTAAAAATGAAACAAGCCCCACTTGCCCCAAAAGATCAGACTGAAAAAGTTGGGGTATTCTGCTATTGTGGTGTTGTTTTGTTTTGTTTTGTTGCTCTTCCATGTTTTGGAGAAGCTTCAGTTGCCCTTTTGGATAAATACTGTCAATGGATTGGCTGAATTAAGGGAATATCAGCAGAGCCTCACACCACAGAGAAATTGACCAGGGTATTTTAGCAGGGGACTGGACTAGAAGATCTCCAAGATCCCTTCCAGTTCTATTCTATTCTAAGGTAGTAGTTACTGTGACTACTCTCCCATCTCCTTTTGACTTATCAAGATGTGCTACTGACAGATTGTAGGATAGAAAAAGTGCAATTATTGTGGTCTCCCCGGAACATTCTTGTGGAACCAAATGGCCCCATTGACCTTTCCTTTCCTAGATAGCACTTAAAACATTGGCTACACAATCAGAGAGGTCAACAGCAGTGCTCTAGGCCAACCATTAACCCTCCTCTCCCGATAACAGAGTGTAAGGTTTAAAATGTAAACGGAACCTAGACACACACAAATGGTAAGCAGCATCCTGACACAGCCCAACAAAACTCATTCTATGTCCAGCAGCGTCATGAAACTGGGATGTCCACCTACCACAATTGCTTTCACCATCACCAAACTGCACTTTGATGAAGTTCTCCATCCAAAAAGGATCACAAATGCAACGCTTGGTGAAAGAGTCGCAGAGGCCATGATCTGAACAGTTGAGCTGGCAGGCTGAGGACGAGGAAAATGTAGTCAATATTTAGGCAGACAGTACCAGGGACAGGCACAGAGGAGTACGAATGCTGCCTTCATGTATGTTTCTCATGGTTGTTTGCCCATGTAGCACAAACGTGTAAATGAAACACAAGTACTGCCTGGCTGTTTGCGGTCTGCAATGCTGAATTCAGCTTATATAAAAAGAGCTCATTCTGAAGGATCAAATTTCCAGTGAGATGATGCTTCTGCTAATTGTGAATAGGGTTATACTCTAACAGAAAACAAACAGATATGCAGTTTGAGGCAAATCTGCATTTTTTTCTGGTTTTGCAGATGGAGGCAATCATTTTGATCAAGTTTGGTTGACGTACAACTCTATCATTTCCCTATATATGCACCATAGGGATTTGATGGCTATTATAGGCTTCCATTTAACATGGGTATTGATGTTCAGAAACTTTCAACTGGTCCAGAACTCAGCAACCAGGTTGGTCTCAGCCATAACTAAAAGATCACATCATATCTATGCTAAAGAATTAGGTTGGCTTCTAGATATTTCCAGATAAATAGCCAGCACTGATTATTATTAACTCTATAGTTTTGATCCAGGCTACTTCAAAAGACCTTAAGATCTAGGACATCTTCTGCTGACTCCCTTGTTCACAGAGCTCAACTGAGGAGTTTTACGTAGAGTTACATTGGGTTCATCTTGTGGCAATCCTTGTAGCTGGATTTCTAGAATGTGATCCCTGTTGAGTTGTGAGAAATGGCTTCTTTTTCGATTTTAAGAAAGTCTTAAAGGTGTACCTTTCAAAAGAAATTTGGGGTAACTGGTTTTAGTAGGCATTCTTTAATATTTCTAGCTTTCACTACTAATTTATATGAGTATTTGATGTATAGTTACATCAAATATAATTATAAATAACTAAATACAGTTATTTATAATTATATATAATAACTATAGTTATACAAATAATTAGATGAAGTTAGCGTCCTAGCCAGATGTATGCATAAGGCCTGGAGTTTTAGATTTATTTATTTTATTTATATATCAAATTTGGAGATGGAAGATCTCCCTTACAGAGAAACTCTGATGAATGGCTTATTGAAATAACCTTTCTGACTTTGCTTGTCAGAAGCTAACTGGGAAGGTTGCAAATGATGATCGCATGACCCTAGGACACTGCAACTGTCATAGGTACCTGCCAGCTGCCAAGTGCCCCAATTTTGATCACATAGCCATGGGGATGCTAAGTGTGAAAAACACTCCTACGTTACTTTTTTCAGTGCTGTTATAACTTCAAATAGTCACTAAACGAATGGTTGTAAGTCAAGGACTGCCTGTAATGTGTTTTACCAAAAGGCATCAGCTTCAGGAAGCTTCAGCTCACTTCAACGGGTGTTATTTGTGAACTGAGCTTTGCTTTCTTGTTTGTCTGTTTGCATGCATCCCATCCAGAAACATAACTCTGGGAAGGTTAAAAAAAAAAAGCAGTAAAACCAAAAATCAAAACCTGGTGCCACAATCAATCTCCTTTAATGCAGCCAATAGCACCATCTTCAAGCTCTAATCTCACCCTACTCTTGGAGGAACCTTGGAGGAAGAATCTTTATGGCCTCCTGGAAGATGGAACTCCTGGAGAGTTGGAGCCTGTTGGATCTCTAGAGGAATGGCACGCACAGGGCAGAGGCTGCCATGGAAAAGAGCACACTGCCAAGGTCCGGCTAGGCAGCAACATGATTCCTGGGTATGGATAGACTTAAAGTGAATCTCCTAAAATATCCTCTGACTTACTGACTGTATTGATCTCCAGTGCACGGAAGATAAGGAAATCTGATTGCTGCTTCCGCAATTCACTCTTGAGGGTCCACGCAACATCACGTCCTTTGAAGATCTGGTGAGGAGGCTGATTCCGCACATAGAACACCAACTTTGTGCTGTCAAAGGGAAGAAAATTGAAAATTGGGAACGCCGAAGATAAAAGAGAAAATGGTTGACCAGTATTGCAATTCAAGAGAGGCAGAAAGAAGCCATGGAAGCATTTCCTGAATACACCATCTTCAACAACTTGCCCAATGTTTCTCGCCCAATGACCATGTGGTCCCTGTGTTTAAGATAAGCCTCTTTCCCCTGAAACCTAATGAAGAGCAAATGTATAGATCAGAGGTCTTCAAACTTGTCAGGTTTGACTTGTGGACTTCAACTCCCAGAATTCTGGGAGTTGAAGTCCACAAGTCTTAAACCTGACAAGTTTGAAGACCTCTGGTACAGATGATCAAACTGCAATCTTATAAAACATACATTATGCATGTACAAAAGCCTACCTGCCATTTTGTGCAAGGGAGAAGTATAAAAACAAAACAAAAACAAAAACAAACCACCTCAAACTGCAGACATGTGAAAACTGTCTACGTCTACTGAGGGCGGAACCTTTATTTATCATGCATGGAAAAATGAGGCTGCAGATAATGAGAGCTACCTGTATATATGAAAGGGAGGTGAGGCCTTTTGTTAGCTAACCGCCCTTTCCTCTGCCACCGTATTGCTCAACAGAATCATGCAGCTGATGCTGGACTGCAGCCCAGTGGTGAAATCCAATTTTTTTTACTATTGGCTCTGTGGGCGTGGTGTGGCTTGCTGGACGTGGCAGGGGAAGGATACTGCAAAATCTCCATTCCCACCCCACTCTGGGACCAGCCAGAGGTGTATTTGCCGGTTGTCTGAACTACTCAAAATTTTCGCTACCAGTTCTCCAGAACCTGCTGGATTTCACCCCTACTGCAGCCCCCTTCTCGTGCCTCAGACAGACCATCCACATTGCTTTTGCTTCTTCTGTTTTAAACCAGGAACCGAACAGATTATAGACTTGAATATTTGATGTTTCTATATTTTTACGGTTATTAAAAATCTGCTTGAAGGGAGCAAAGGTAATTTAAGAAAAGCACTTTAGGAGTGGATTCATCAAAACTATATCATTGGGTTTTGTTTTTTTTTTACCATGTTTATTACATAAAACAAAATTGGCTATGTTTAAGCATCAAACTTACAAACTAGGCTGGCTGGAAACCAAGCAACATCCTAAACTGCAAACTTCCAAGATACATTTTGGCTGGTAGCATCTATGAGCCCAATAGGCCTGCAGCCCTTAAAATGTCTCCGTATTCTCACCGTGTGAATGGCTGGGGGCAGGGGGGTTTAGTACAGATATAAGTGCGCATACACAATTGTGCCCACACAATACAGAGCACCTGGGCCACCTCTGTTCCAAGAAATTTGTAACGCCCAATATCGTATTGCAGCCTTAAAAATAGCTCAGTTGGAGCATGTCAAAAGAAAATGTTGCTTTGTATCACTTTATTTTGATGAAAAGGTACAGGGGCTCGTGCCTGTTGGGATAGGCAAACATTAGTTATCCCAGAATGAGTCCCTTGCAGGGACCCTCCTAACCTAACTGATGTCTGCATTCATCTCCAACCTCTTCTCATGAGAGCTCAAAGGAGCCGGTTTTGGGGACATCCTCTCATTTACTTCCCAAGACAAACCACCATGGAAAGGAAGCTGGGTTGAAAGTGTGACTCTTCTTTTCTTACCTCTTCTCAGTGTAAGCCTGGATCTTCTGAACTGTGATGTCTGAATCCAGGACCCCAAGCAGAACCCCAATCTGACGGATGAACATGCCCTTCTGTCGCTCTGTCAGGTGGCTGACGTTCACATCTAGGATCATTTCCACCAGGTTGTTGTTCCTAGGATCTGGAAGAATGCTGGCGTTAAGCGCTAGAAGGCATCATATGAATTGGTGAGTTTGGAACGTAACCTTGCTCAATCGCAGGGATGAGGGTGGATCTCATTTAAAACGGACAAGGAAAAACAAAATAAGTCTGCTGTGGTCTTTGGGTTAACTCATTTTATTCTTTTGAAAATCTTGAGGGATGAACACGAAGGCTGGCTCCTGAGAGACAGCTGCTCCATTCCAGATGGAATCAACTCGGAGAAACTTTGTGTTGTTTAGAACAGGAGGCAAAGTTTTGATTTGGGGTAAAGGGTGGAGATACTTAAACATTGCAGGAGGGATAGGGTGAATGGTTCTGTCACTTACGTCTGTGTGTGTGTGTGTATGTGTGTGTGTGTGTGTGTGTGTGTGTGTGTGTTAGTTTCCACTTTTTCCTGGATTAGGAAGATGGCAGGGACTTTTGGGGGGGGGGGTTCTTTTGTTGGAGTAACTACCTGCGAGTTGGGCAACTGTATAAATCCATTTAATTACTAAATATTTGTGTGTCCCCAGCTTAAAAGGTAAGAGCCGTGCAACTTTTCAGCAGTAACATTGAATATCGCAGTTGGAAAAAGATATGTGAGTTGCAAAAAAGGGAGGAAAAGGGGTGCATGTCGTTTGTACACTATATGCTGAGAAACATGATCTGAGTAATGTAAACTTATAGAGTACTAATCCTACCATGTCACATACAGGTAAACCTCATGTGTACTTACTACCAACCTTGTTCCTTCATTAGTCATTTATATTATTACTTGTTATTAAAGGTAAAGGTTCCCCTCACACATATGTGCTAGTCATTCCCGACTCTAGGGGGCGGTGCTCATCTCCGTTTCAAAGCCAAAGAGTCAGCACTGTCCGAAGATGTCTCTGTGGTCATGTGGCCGGCATGACTCAATGCCAAAGGCACACGCAACGCTGTTACCTTCACACCAAAGGTGGTCCCTATTTTTCTACTTGCATTTTTTATGTGCTTCCAAATTGCTAGGTTGGCAGAAGCTGGGACAAGTCACGGGAGCTCACCCCATTATGCGGCACCAGGGATTCGAACCGCTGAACTGCTGGCCTTTCGATTGACAAGCTCGG
This sequence comes from Masticophis lateralis, assembly GCA_030761175.1. NCBI lineage: Eukaryota > Metazoa > Chordata > Lepidosauria > Squamata > Colubridae > Masticophis > Masticophis lateralis. The sequence goes on along the minus strand of JAUDYJ010000009.1, from coordinate 9,964,630 downwards.
AGTCTTAGCCACTGAGCTAAGTTATTAGCACATAATAATAACATCTTAACTGCAGTGTCTGCATTGGTTTCCCCTTTCCACATAAGCTTCATGTGGACCCAATCATTTTCTGAAAGAAGATAGGATGAAAGAAATGGATGCACTTACCAGCTTTTACTTCCACAGTGGCTCGGTCCACATCACTCTCCCCTTTGGCATCCGTCACTTTCAGATGGAAGGTGTACGTTCCCTCCACCAGGTTGGAGAGAAACAGAATTGGATGATGATCCGAATTATTTAGCACCTCCTGTATTTCACACAAATGCCCAAAAGGAAACATAGCAGAAATTCAAGATCCAGCAAAGGTCTAGAGGATCCTTCAAATTCTTAGAAGCCTTGCACACAGACACATGGACATGGCACAGCAAAATGGATTCTCTCCTTCATATGGAGGAGAAATTGGAAGCAACCCAGGTATCCTTATGTACTTTTGATGAACGACATAACTGGTAAAACACCAGAAATGCAGGAGAGGCCTCTTTCTGAATGCTTTTTTAAAAAACAAAACAACCTGGGATTTTGAAAGAAGCACATGAAGTCATTTTGATTAAATACAAAATCAGGCAAGGTGAGCAAATATCAAAGGCCAATTAACAGTGAAATAGATTTAAAAATTAAGGACAGAGCAAGGGTATTTCATAAATACAGCAGCCATTACACAGAGATAATGCTGTGTAGCTTCAGGATATGCTGTTTCCTTCCTGGTTATCTTCTATTAGAGAGCTCCAAAGGGCCCCTGGGGTTAATTAGTTTTATACAGATTTTACAGACTTCTCCTGTACAATATTTATGGGAGTTGTTTCCAACCCATTTAGAGGGCAACTGACTGAGGAAAATTGCTCTAAAGGAAAACAAAATTCAATATACTGGATTGTCCCTAGCTCATGAGCTGCTGTTCATCGTTCATGCAGTTGTGTGAAATATTGCTAAATGTTCGTCAGTCTCACATATAAGTATAAGCACAGCAGAAAAACGTGGTAGCAGACCTCTCGTTACCCACCCCTGCTGCAGGGCTGCTCTCATCCCGAGTCCACAGGAAGGTGACAATTCCTTTGTCATCCGTAGATTGGGACCCATCAAGCTCTGCCGTATTTGTAGGGAGAGTGATGGTGACACTGTTGCCCACAATTTTTGCCACTGGAGGCTGATTTATCTCTGGGCAAAAAAGGAAGACGGAAAGATCAGAAGGCAAATGAGTCCAAAGGGTAACAGTAGGTGAAGAGACACCAGGAGAGGATTATTGGGAACATTCATTCCAGCATGGAGTCCATCATTAGACATAACACCCAACTGAATTAATCATATGCTTTACAGAGCTAGCCAGAATATGGTCAATCAGTTCCCTCAAACTAATCAATTAATAAGGAAGGTGAGATATTCCAGAAATATACTTTTTAAAAATTCCCATTAGTTCTCTTAGAAGAAGGTAATTACAGAATACAGCAATGGCCAGGGTGTTGGTTTAGTTCAGTGTTTCTCAAACCCAATAACTTTAAAATGTGTAAACTTAATTCTCAGAATTCCCCAGCCAGCATGAGTAGACTTCACCTCCCAGAATTCCCCAGCCAGCGTGGTCCATCTGATTTCATGGCCATTAAAATATTACTTCTACCTGCTACTCACCTTCTTTCACAATGACAGTAACTGAACTTTGCCCTTGTAAGTTCCGTTCATCTTTGACTGTTAGTGTGAATTTGTATATTCCTACTTTAAGCCCAGAGACTGTGGCTATGCTGCTGTTGGCATTTTCCAGTTTCACGCCATCTGGGCCCCTGGCACAGAAGAAATAAGTTGAACTTGACAGAATTGCTTGCACAGGAAAGGAAGAGAGACGGTTAATCCTTTTGGTACCTAAGGAAGAGCTTCAGGTGACGCAAGGAAAATTATTTGGTGGGCTCAGGAAGAAAAAAAAATCATCTAATTGTGTTTCCTTTCTCTCTATGGTAGTCTTGGTCATAATTCTTTTTTCCTTGTTCTATATAAGTGAATGGAATAAAGTCAAAATAATTTTATTCTTGGTGACATAGATTTCTTTCCCCAAAAAAGACCGAATATCAATTTGTGTAAGTGTATGAGGAAAAAGGGATATGCTGCCCTTAGAGAATTTCCTGATTTTCCAGAATCTTTGGCATTTTGCAACTCTAGGAAGCTACTTCTAGGCTAGGCTAAAGGACAGCATAGTTTTTCAAATACACAGGAGCAATGAGTGGCCTGAGACAAGCTTTTGTTCCAACATGAGACCAGGTTCTCATCAGGACTGCCAGGAAAACCTCCTAAGAGACTCCAGAAAAATCTCTGGCCCCATCAACCTTTTAGGATTTGTTTCTCAATTTAGGTTTCAGGGAGCCTGAAGTCAACACTAATTACATAATCCCATGACAATTTTTTTTTAAAAAAAGATTCTTCCTCTTGCCTCCAAGATGATTATCCCTAATTTTAGACAGAAAAACATATTCTACCACATGGTTCTCAACCCCCAGTCTGCGGCCCAGTACCAGTCCATGACCCATTGGAAACTGGTCTGTGCAAACACGCAAAGCTCCCATTTGTGCAAGTGGCAGGCACATGCACAAAACCATCCCCCACCCCACCCCACCACTGCCAGTGCGGACTCAGAAAGGTTGGGGATTGCTGTTCTACTACATATTTTACATATTTTAAATATGTATTTTACTACATATTTTAGGTCATATGGAAGGAAGTCTTGACTGCTCCAGAGAAGGTTGCCTTGGTGGGAATACAAGGTGCTCCATGGTTAGCAACTTAAATGCTCAACATCATACTCAAAATAATCTACAACAGTTCTGTCTGGGAGGTGGCAAGTAACTTATGAATTCTCAGGCCTATCTCAAGATCCCAACTCAGAAGACCTTACTTAAGTAAGCAGAGCAGAGTAAATATGTAATTTTTTTTTCCATACAAAAGAACAACCATCAAGCATGGGAGAAAAGAGCGACATACTGTGTTTTCTCCCAAAGGAAGGAGACAATCTTCTGGTCATCTGAGCTCTTGCTGCCATCCAGAGTGGTGCTGTCCACTGGTAGGATGAGTTCTTTGTCTGGACCGGCATCTGCCCTGGGAGGCTTATTGTTTTCTGAGTAACACATATACATATTTTAACAGCAGCTAGGATTGTATATGCACAATATTGGAAAAAATCAACAAACCGCCAAAGATGAGAATATACGGTAATCAAAAAAATAATTGAATGTGCAGAAATGGATAGGTTAATGCTAAAAATTAAAGAAAAAGAAGATTCTGAATATTTTATGACATGGGAACTTTTTTACAAATGGTTAGTCGATAGATACAGAGATCAGATGGACAGGTTTATATGAAATATGGATTATACGAGAAAGAAAAATTGATTAGTAAACATTTTGATGCTTATATAATTGATGTTAATATGGAAGATAGTACACTTTATAACAATGATTGATAGTATCTACTATATGTTTGTATATTGATAGGATCATAATGATTATGAGTTTGTTTAAATTTTAACACTTTTGTTATCTAGAAAACACACTGTTCAATTTAGAAATGGAATTTGCGATATAAAAACAATAAAAAACAATAAAACGTGAAGAAAAAAAGAAATTAAAAAGACCAAGAATGTAGCAGAGTGCTCATAACGAGAGGTATAAAGATGAATAAACACAGAGGAAATTGATTTATAGGTGGTCAGACCATTATCTAACCCACTGGAATCCAAGTGACTGGCAATAATTAATGGATTAATTATTAGATTAATTGCCAGTCCCACTGGCAATGCCCCCACCCTCACCCCAATTTTCAAATATGACTCTTTTCTGTCCCTGCTAAGTCAAGATGCTTTAAGCAGGAAGGCTTAGAATCAAACAGGGCCCTTTTTACATGCAAGGCACATTCAATGTCCTGAATTATGGATTTTTCATAAACAGTCTGTAAAATATAAAGTTAAGTTACACATTATAAATTTACTTGGGTGACTGCCATATCTTGTTTCACTCACTTTTTATGGGATTTATACATTTATTTAACATAATCATCTTCTACTGGGTGAACAAGGAAGCATTCTGTAAATCCAACTGAGAGACTGTAAGAGGCCTAGACAACAGTGAAAACTTAAACTAGATCTCCTTTTTGTGGCATTAGCAGAATAATAATATTCTCTCCAGAAGACAGGCATTTATTTTGTTGGTAGGAACTGCACTTCGCACACACACGAAGAGAGTTCCTGAGGGCCAAAGGGAAAAGGGCATGACATAATTCTGAGTTCCCTAGAGGGGACATGGTCAATATTGTTGGCAGGTCTGTTGTTGGTTTCTTTCTTTCTTTCTTTCTTTTTTTTGAGGATTTCAACTGTTTTAAAAACTGTTCAAAAACTGTTCAAAAACGTGAACTGTTTTAAAAATAAAAATAGGCATGTTTTGCCTGTTCAAATTCAGATATTTATTCACGTTCTTTTTTGTCAAAATATAAAATAAAATAAAAATAAAAATGTGCCATCGAAAATAGATAATATTCCACTGAGGTTTGGGATAATGATCATAGGGCATTCTAGAATCACAAAAATGAGGGTGGAGATGCATGTGGCCTTTGAATTTGCTCAGCCTTCTAAATCTCTCTATATATGAGATAAGATCTTGACCTAGAGAGTGGCATATCCAGCAAACGATACCCATTGTCTTATAATATAGAGTTTTCCATTCCATATCTGCCCTACATTTCAATCTAACATATAGCACATAGAGAGCCCATAGAAGTAGGTTAGCAGAGTCTTAACAGATTTCCCTTAAAGACCTCAATATACAGTACAGAAACCACTGTACTGGCTTATTATCTCTTTGCTTTCCAGCAAACATTTAGATTCTTTTTTACAGTAATTTTTTGTGCTATCTAACATGCCAGTTCTAAAGCCCAAGGGAGTTTCAAATGCTACTTTTTATTCTTTGGGTAGTCTGGGAGGGGATTGGTGGGGAGAATGGGTGGGTAGAACATTATTTGGGGGAAATGTTTTTTAAAAAGAAGTCAAGTGCTTTTAAGTCCCATTGGTTGCACCAATAGTATTTTAAAAGCATGCACCCCTGTAGGATGATACTCAAGAAGCCTCCCACTACTCTACCTCTGGTCCATAACCATCTTCATAACTAGGTTTCTGGGATGTAATAGGGATTTGCATTTTGCATTTCTTTATGCAAAACAATGTTTTTTTTGTTTTTTTCATGTTTTATTAATTTTTATTTATAGTCAATCCAGTTTTCATCAAACAGTGTTCGGTCTGGGTACAGTAATGTGTCATCAATCACAGTATTCATTTTTGTTATAGCATTCCTCACAGTAATAGTAATACAATAGCATAATAATATAATCACAATGATACTTAATATCCTCTTTTTTAACAATTCTCCTCATTAGGATTCCCTCTTTTAATTTCTCTTCCTCTCTAACTTCTGTCTTATCTAACCATTAGACATTTCAAAGAAGTATAAGAAAAAAGTATACACAAAAAGTATAAGAAAAAGGAAAACTAAGTAGAATAAAAAGATGAGGAGTAGGAGTAGGAGAGAAAAACCGCTTACACAAAACAATTTGTTTTGAAAGGAGACCTACCAGGTTGTACAATCACGGTGACCTCAGCAGTGGACTGATGTCCAGCAGAATCTGTCACTGTCAGTTGATAGGTGTAATCACCTTCACGCATGGCTGAGAGCTGCAGAGTTGAAGTCCTTACCCCCTATGAATTGGAGGAGGAGGAGGAGAGCACTCAATATATTACTAAGCATTTCATTATTTTGAATCAACATCCTGGGGCAAGAAATAACGAAGTATGGCCTCCTTTTCATGCTCGCAAAGGCAGCATGTTGCAGAGGGTATGGACATCACCAAATTGGAACTTGCCTAGCTTGAACAGGGAACTGTTACCATTGCTACTACCAAGCAAGAAGTGATAGATTACAGCTCCCAACATCTCCAACAAAAAACTTGCAATCCTTCAGTTGTTGCTGAACTTCAATTTCCAACATCCTTCACCACTAGCTGTATTTCTAAGGGATGTCACAAGTTATAGTTCAGCAACCGGAGAGCCACAAATTGCTTATCCCTGCTTTGATTCCTCATCTCAGGACAGCAGAGAGATAAGGAAGCCTGATTAAACTTTTCATCTTGGGTGGCCAAAATGAATCCAAGGGTTTCACCTCAAATAAGCACAATTATAGCTCTTATTTCAAAACTATGGAATACATCTAGTGGTGAAATCCAAATTTCTTTTAATACCGGTTCTGTGGGTATGGCTTGGTGGGCATGGTGTGGCTTGGTGAGCATGGCTTGGTGGGTGTGGCAGGGGAAGGATATTGCAAAATCTCCATTCCCACCCCACTCTGGGACCAGTCAGAGGTGGTATTTGCCAGTTCTCCAAACTACTCAAAATTTCCACTGCCGGTTCTCGGAACTGCTCAAAACTTCTGCTACCGGTTCTCCAGAACCTGTCAGAATCTGCTGGATTTCACTCCTGAATACACTTAAATGAAAGCTAATCTGGGAATCTTAGATATCATGCAGATTTGGTGAAGAAAGCTAGCCTAGGGCACTTATATGCGTGGCAATTCTGATCTGGGAGAGGTACAGGAACCAATGCAGCCAGAAATGCAACAACATCGGCAGGAGAGAAACCTAACCATTTACCCACCTTTTCTATGGACTGAACCAAAATGTCCAATATTTGAGAGAGTGCATGAGACACATTTATTTCCATTACATTTATCAAAAAGCAGAGGGAGATGGATATTTACTAGGCCATAAAATTCCTTGAAAATAAAAGGGACATGTGACTGCAGCCAATTTAAAGCCTGCCCACTAGTGTGTCTTGAACACAAATGTTAACATTAAGAACCATATTATTTCTTAATAATGTAGAATCATTTGTTATATAAGCAAATCTTGGACACTAATTGCCAGCTGTTTACAAAGATTAGTGCATTTTCTTTCAAGTTGAACTGTAAAGTGAATTAAGAAAAGGTTTAGAAGAAAGAAGAAAGAAAGGAGAGAGGAATAGAGGGTATGAAGAGGAAAGGGAGAGAGAGGAATGGAAGAAAGGGGAAAGGAGGGAAAGGAAGGACAGGGGAGAGGAGTAGGAGAGGAGAGAATAGAGGGAAAGAGGGGAGGAGCGGGGGGAAGGAAGTGAAAGTAGGAAAGAGGAAGGAGAGGAGGAGGAAGAAAGTAGAAGAGGAGAGGAGGGAGGGAAGGGAAAGAAAGGAGAAGAAAGTTTGTGAAACGAGGGAAAAGAAAGGGTAGAAGAGCAAACCAGAATGCAATTAAAATGTCTTATTTGCATGCTTTCTTTAAGAAGATATATATATATATGTATGATTAATTATGTATAAAGGAATGTACATTTATATTATTTGTATAAGAAATAAAAATTTAAAAAAATTTCAAAAAAAGAAGAAGAAAAGGTTTAGGGTCTCATCCAAACGGGGGTCCTGGCGATCTTACCTGCATTTCTGCTACCTTCACTTTGCTGTTGGGGCTGAGGGACCATTCGTAGCTGACAATGCCGTGGTCATCCGTGCTCTGATTTCCGTAAAGGGTGATGGCATTTTGAGGCAGAGTGATCACTTGGTTAGGGCCCGCATTTGCCACAGGGGGGTAATCCACTGCCTTGTTTACTGTCAGGCTAGCGGTGGTGGAGTTGCTAGCCCCATCAGAATCCACCACAGTGAGGCTAAAATGGGAGAGATAATGAGGAAGTGTAAAGATCAAGCCTGAATGGGCATAATTTCGCAGGCAGCGATTAGAGCTGAATCTGGCAATCAGAAGCATGCCACCTCTGATGTTTTTCACTTGCGTTTATTAGCTCCTAACAGAATTGACTGAAATGTTGAGATGGTGCTTATTTGAACATGTGTGGCAACATCCCTATCTATAATGGTTATTTGTTTCCCATGCTGCATAAAACCGAAATTTAAGTAAATATTAGTACTTCTGGGAGCAGCTCTAACTGCTGGCTAATAGCATGACACACAGCTTTACAAAGTAACTCTGAAGCCCTGCATTTCTATTCACAGGAAAGTTAGGAGCTGCCTAACAAGCAGTATGGAATTTTCCACTCTTTGCATTGAAGATACATCATTTGTGATTCCACAATGCACCAAGAAATTCTACAAGGCACCAAGCCTCAATTAGCGAGGTCTGGCTGGCCTCCAGGGACTCAGGGGACTTCTTAACAGTGGCCGCTATTGAACAGGTCTCTTCCCTAATGGATATGCAGTTGGCTAGTTCAAAAGCCTACCTGTACCAATGATCTTTTAATCAAAGCTTTTATTACACTTTCTTGCTATGGTCTGGGAGATTGCTTTGTACTGGTGGAATTATATCGAATGCACTGCTATTTTTTAAATGTTATTATATTAATACCAAGCTTCATGATGGTAATTTTATATCATCTACAGCCCTGGATATTCTATTAATAAATCTGATAAAATATTAATGCCATAAATCATTTAAAATAAATTTCAGAATTCAGTTCCAGAGGACATAAGGCTTGTGTGGTGTGGCAATTTTGTATCATTAAGCATTTGCCAATGCCCTGTAAATAAGATGAAATTAAAGGAACAATTCGGATAAGGTGGGTGGAAGAAGTGACCGAAAAGGTTTTGTGAATAATTTGGTTTTAGATCTGTGGCAGCCTAGTGCGGGCACTTCTGTGTATATGAGTCTCATGAATAATAAGGCTTCTTTGCAATTACCAGTTTCAAGCTAGTATTCACTGCCAAAGTAAATACATTTTTAAAGTGTTCCTTAAAAGTGCCAAAGAAATCCTTTCAGAAACAGCTGAAAAGCCTTGCTAAGCATGAAAAAAGAAGCATAAAGGAACAACTTGGCAATTAAGGCTAGCACATGATCCAAGATTCACTGCTGGTTTCAAATGCACAGATGAAACCTAAGCTGTCACATTTTATAGGCTATTTGCTATTTGATAATCTGTCTGTTCACTTATGGAGGGGTTTGTTACAGAGCCACGCAAACAGTTCATTATTTAAAATCATTGGCAAAGCAACCCAGGAAACAGCTTTTCAGAGGAGAACATCTGAAGCACATCATCCTACCACTGATCAAAAGGGGAAAAAGGCTTTTTAAGCTTGAAATGTTTCTTCTACAAAGCAAACAGCAGCTATACCAATGAGTAATCCTTATCCTTTAGCTATTAAATTGAAGCCAGCTAGACTAAATACAAAGAAAGCTGAATAATAATATTTTTTTCTAATATTTATCTATTTCTAATTAGGACCCTGTAATCCCTTTCATCAGGGTAGAGGATGGACAACTGAATGGAGCTGAGCGTTTACTGGCTGGATGCTCTTCCTGATGCCTTATTTATTTAAATATATTGTAGCTGCCCAAATCTGATAGACACTGTTTGGTGTGCAATCCCCCCATCCATAAAAACAGATAAACCTAGAACTACCAATAGCCCAAACAACAGAGAATTGCTGCAGAATATCTCTAGAAAATTTGATCCTTTTACAAAAGAAGCCAATTTAAAGATATCCTCATTATTTAATTATTCATTTGTGGTGTCTTGATAACCCTTAAGAATATCCATCTGAAACTTCAGTTAAACAAACAAGTATGTAAACACTTTTTTTTAAATAGATGCAGGCCAGGTAGAGGAGAGGGAGGGAGAAATTTAGAAGGAAATAATGAGGGATGATGAGCCACTGGATATTCTTTCACTAATGTTCCTAACTCATTAAAAGCACCATAACGTGGGACCCAACTGTTTTATGAATGCAGCAACAGCCTCCTGGATCCAGAATGATGCTAGTAGCAGCTTTGCCAGATTATGTTGTGAACTGAGGTGTATATGCTTATATAAGCAGACCACCTACACAGGCTAACAAAAATAAAATAACATTGTGGATAAAAACAGCGTTGCTGTTCTTAAAACTGATTTAGTTGCTAAGCTTATTATGTAATTAAAATAACACTGTATTTTAGACTCACAATCAGAGGTAGGATCCCTTGACTTACCGGAATGTGTAATTTCCTGGTACCAGGTTAGTCAGTTCCAGAATGTCTGTATCAGCAGATACCTTCTCTTCTCGAAGAGGCCCCTTTAGTTCTTCCCAGTGATAGCTGACTATTTTGTCATCATCAGTACTTTCTGGTTCAGTAAACACAGATAATGTGTGTCTTATTTTGCAAGCCACTTTCTCCATAAATATGCAATACAATAGTCAAATCTACTTAAAATTAGTCCAAAGCTGATGTGTAGTTATAGACCTTTTCACAGGCCACAATAATTTAATTTCCAAGAATGATGCTATAGCAACCATTAGATCTTCAGGGGATGATCAAGAGCCCATGGAGAGAAGCTGTTTTATAGATATATTTGATTCCAGTTTCAATCTCCAGAATGTCATGAGTGGGGCAAGAAAAAAACGAAGATGAGACTCTGAATGGCCCAGAGAAAATTCTAGCCAACATGTCTAACAGGCTATGTCTTTCTGAAACCGCCCAGAGTCCCTTGGGAGTGGGGTGGCATAGAAATGCGTCTAAATAAATAAATAAATATTTTTTTAAAAAAAAAAACAGACTTCCCCAAATCAATGGCCTTGGGAAGTGCTGAAGAAGCAATCTCCAGAATTGTCTGTGGAGATTCTCAATCATCCAAATCACAGTTGTCTCAAAGGTGCTTTTTTCCCCCCAAAAGGCAACTGGACTCTTTTTTCGTTGAAGAAGAAGAAAACATTTCCCTTCTTATCCAAGAAGCTTCATCAGTTCAGATGGCAGGGGGATGGAAGGATAGGTACTGATAGGATGGAGAACGGGGGATGGAAGGCTTGTATTTCTTCGCAGTCACCTGGTCATTAGCATTTTCTTTGAGAGCTGTGTGAGGCCACTTGGGGGTTTATCTGTGCTCTCAGATTCACCTGAATCAGGGTGCAATTGGTTGTGGAAACGTCTTGGAACAGCTGCAAGGGCTGCATTGTAGACTGGAGACAGATAGTGTCTTATTCCTCCCCCTCTCTTGAGGGAGGGATGTTCAATTTTAATTTAGATGGATTCTTTTACCCCTACTTAAGCTTTTCTTCTTCCTCCTCAAGGAAAAAATAGTCCAGTTGCCTTTTGGGGAAAAAAGGCACCTTTGAAACAATCTCCAGAATTCTTTTAGCTGAGCTGGTTGAAAAGGCTAGGAGTTATTATCCCAATATACAGGTGTTGTGGCCCGTCAGTGGCCTGTGCGGATTGTAGCTGATTCTGACAGTGAGGAGGCTGGTGTGGTGCTGCGCCAGCAGCCTGTGCAGCTGGCACTCGAGTCAGATAATGAGGAGGCTGGAGAAGATGTGGTGCCAGAGGCAGGGATTCAGCCAGGGCCTTCAGAACCTCCAGAAGCTCCTTTAAGTGAAGAGGACAAAGAGGAGGAGCCTCTTCTTGATGCACGGGCGCACAGAGCTACCAAAAGGCAGGAGTGGCTCCTCAGGAGGAGGTCTCCTCAAGAGTAAGGCTTGGGGCTAATTGGCCACTCCCTTAGCCTATTTAAGGAGGAACGCCGACTGAAGCAAGTTGTAGGGAACAACTTTAATTCATTCTCCTCCACGTCTGGATTCTCTGCAAATTGCTTCTGGGCTTTCTGCCAACCTTCGTAAGATTGTGATTACTTTATCTTTGGTTTCTTGTAGGCTGTTAAGAAAGTTTATTAACAGCCTTTGTTTTGAAAAAGACTGAGTTATTTTAGTAAATTAAGTTTTGTACAAACTTTGTGTGTGCTTGTGTTCTTTGGGATCTGTAGGTAGGGCAGAACAACAGGTTGTTCTTGATGTATCATATTGAATTTGCTTGTCAGAAGCCAGCTGGGAAGGTCACAAATGGTGATCACATGATCCTAGGATACTGCAACCAATGTAAATACATACCAGGTGCCAAGCACCTGAATTTTTATCCTGTGACCATGGGGATGCTGCAATGATTGTAAGTGCAAAGAAAAAAGTATAAGTCACTTTTTTCAATGCTAATGTAACTTTGAATAATTTCTAAACGAATGTTGGCAAATCGAGAACTACTTGTACTTAGGGGAAGCAAGAGTATAGAAGGCTGTCATAAAATACTTTGGGGAATTAAAGCCATTTAGTAGAAAGAGCTAACATACAAGTTGATGATCTTTTATATCCTCATCATTTGCAACCATTTGAATACAGAAATTCTTTTATGATGGCTTTCTTTGTTATTGAAAAGGAAAAGGGAAAGGAGAACTTATTTTTGAACAGGTGTCAGAATCTCTTCCTGAAAATATGGCAGCATGAAGTTTAGGACTAGAATCGGGAAACTGAAAAACAGTGTTTAATTTTGTGTGTGTGAGTCTTTCAGACATTAAATTATGCACTTGGCAGTTATGGCTTGTAGATAGGAAATCCAAGAAGTGAGTAACACTTGAAGTACTCCAAAGGATACCTCTCATGTTCCTTTTTTCTTAGTGAATCATTGTTGCCTTCCCTAGCTTTTCTGATGCTTTCAGGAGCAGACTACAATGGTTGTGTTGATGCTTGCAAATTGCCAGTTAGGCTGCAAAGAGGGGTCAAGCAAGGGCCTAGCTTGGAGTCATTGCACAGCTGCAAGTGGCATAAGGTTGACCTCCCCAAGATACATGAAGGAGTGGTGAAATTCAATTTTTTTTAGTACTGGTTTTGTGGGCGTGGCTTGGTGGGCATGGCAGGGGAAGGATACTGCAAAATCCCCATTCCCACCCCACTCTGGGACCAGCCAGTGGTGGTATTTGCCAGTTCTCCGAACTACTCAAAATTTCCGCTACCGGTTCTCCAGAACCTGTCAGAACTTGCTGGATTTCACCCCTGCCATGAAGCCTTATCTTGTTCCTTCCAGGGGAAGTCAAGCAGTCTGGAGAGATTCCTATAACACTGGTGGTACTGGTAGACAATAAAGTTAGTAGCTATCCATGACCCTCTCTGGTTGCCTGTGTCTGACATTTGAGTACTTACGGCTGCCATCAATGACTGTTGAGGTGGTTGGAAGAGAGATCTCCAGGAATGGGGGTGACACAATGGCCACAGGTGGCTGATTTACTCGAGGCTCTGCAGTGACAAAAGAAATATGACAATTTCCCTAGGAACATTTTAGAAGATACTCGTGGCACATGCCATCTCCTTTAGAAATCCACTTCATTCAATTGGAGCATAGTGGTAGAAATAAGAACCACAAAAATTCAATGTTGCTTCTGGATTGTGCTTGCTAGACAACCTTAAGATGGAACCCTCTGGAGCTCCAAGACCCTTTCCTGTTCACTATGCAATATGCTATTCTAACTTTAAAGGCTATTGTAAAGATTAATCAAAGAATCTATTAAAGTCTGGATTATCTAGAAATGTTTGTAAAATGTAAAATCATTAGGTGGTTACAGCAACTTTTCAGCTTCAAAATCCTGATAGTAAGGCAAACAGTCCCACCATTAAGTTAGGGTAGTATAATAACCATAAGAATTAATTCTCTACAGCCTCTGGATTAAGCTTTTAATATGTTTCAAAGAGTGGGTAGAGAAGCAAGAGTGTCCTCAGTTGGCTGCATATATGTAACATGTTCTCATATTAATGTTTGTAATATTCAGATGTTAAATTACTTTCTAAATGCAAAATAGGGAATAATGGATAATTTGATCATAGTAGTCCTAAATTCTGGATTAGCAATATTGGCTGCCCACTGCAATTCATTAGAGATATCCACTCTGGCTGCCCTTATACTAAGAATCATCTTTTGCAAGTAATGCCATGCAAGTATTCCAATGGATAATAGGGAGTATTTAAAATAACAAGACAGAACAAAAGCTCTATAGAGCTTCTGCAGTTCATAACCAAGGCAACACCATTTATTCAATGCTGTATTGCCTAACATAAAATAATTAGTGGTAAACAGTAAACACTTCCAAAAGCAGGCAGTCTTTTTAGACTGCTGGTATAAAAAACAGTCTGTTGCATCCTAGCTAACTTATTTTCATATAAGCTTTATGCATCAAGCCCACTTCATCGGACAGATGGAACAAAACCCCTAAGAGAGATTCTCTTAAGTACATGCAAAGGAAAGGAATAAGAAGAATTCCTAAGAGAATCAGGACACAGAATGGTTAGATGCTGGTCATAATAAGATTTCAGAGGTCTGTGTTTTGCCTCAAAGGGCACTAAATCCAGTATGATGTGAATTTTGTGTTGTGAAAGTGGTGGCTTGTCAAAATTTAACCTGTCTCTTTTCAAAGAATTACATCACTGGATAAACCCAAGAGAGCAACTGCAGTTCAAGACAAGCCTATAGTGTTTTCAGAGGGGCAAAAAGTGGTTTATATTTATTATTCATGCTCAAATTGCTCCCTGGGTATGATCTCACATCATGAAGAAGCATTGCCAAAAAAATTATATAACCACCACCAACAGAAACACTGCTGCTGCTCATACAACGTACAGAAAGGGAAAAGAGGTGAAAAGAATGTGATGATGACACATTCCTTTTCCTCTCTCAAAACTGAGTCAAACGTTTTGCTTAGAAAATATTCAGGTCAGCGATAATTTGGGCCACCTAGCTTGCTTTTCAAATGTTTACAACGACAGATAACTGGAAGAATAAGACCTGGGAAGACAATGCAGAACAGAAGGAGTTTGAAGCAATCATTGAGCATACCTGGTTTAACCGTCACATTCACCATCCCTTCTCCGTGTGCGTTATCACCATCTACTATCACATTGAATTCATATAGGCCAACTGTGAGCTGCCAAACAAAATGAGCAGGGATTGTTAAGAAAAGGGCAAGGCTATGATGATGTATTAAAAGGAAAATCAATCACAAGGAATATTGGCAACATGTCTGAGGCAGGCCTTGTTACAACACTGTCCTCCTCTCTTTCCACCATTTCCATCATGAGCTGTAGTCACCAAAAGATGTTGCCACGTGCTCAGGGAACTTTTAGGAGCCGAGGAAAGATTCAGATAAAATGGGATGAAAATATTGAAAAGCTTCAAACTTTTATATGCTGCTGCTCCCATGGAACATGTTTAAAAGCGTTTTTCACATACACTAAAATAGTAATGCATGTTAAACTAGCCTGCATTCTCATTCTGCGATTTTTACATTCTCATGATCCTTAAATCTGTTGCTCTTGCATTCTTGTTTCATTCATTTATTTGTTGCCACATTCATCTGAACCTTGTACAATGACACTTCCTACCTGTAGTTCTTTCTAGGCAGACTCACCTTGGACAACTTGAGAATCTGGGAATGCTGTCCTTCCATCTCTCCACTATAATCCTTTGGGTGTGTAATCAATCTCCAATCATAGGAATAGCTACTTCCTAGTGGAAGAAGATCAGGGATTATGGGAAGGGCTTATATTTGCATGTCAAAAATTATTCAAAACGTAATGCCAATTTGGGAGGAGCTTATGCAGAAAAATGGTTTTCTTTATGCTGCCATATTTATGTGAATAAGTCTTGATTGCCAAAATAGATTTGGCCAGGCTTCCAGCTTCATCTTCCATTTTGAACTTACACACATTTACCAAACAAATTGCAAGGGCTACCAAATTCTGAATAGCACTGTTCAGCTCTTACCTTTAGGTGGTGGAGGTAGGACATATGCATTCAGTTCCACTTCATTTTTTGGCAGGGTCACCTGGACACTGTCTCCAGCAGAAACTGCCAATTTCTTAATAACTGTGGAGGAAAATTAACATTCAAACACAGAGCAGTACTGGGGACAATTCACTTTTTAAAAATATTTTATTTACTTTATTTGAATAACATGTAAAAATTCCATTTCAATCAAACAGTGTGTTGTCTGGGTACAGTTGTTTTTAGGCAATTGTAATCAAAATGCTTACAATAACATTCATCACAATAACATTGGTATTATAATAACAATAATGTTTAGCTTGTCTATTTTATCGAATTGCCATTTTAACATTTATCCTTTTTATATCCCTGCATTTCTAACTTCTGTTTTTATTGTCTAACCATTGATAAAATAAATCCCATGTCAAAAAGTATTCAGTTTCTTCTTTGTCCTTAATAGTAAGCGTTAAGTCTATCCATTTCCGTACATTCTAATATTTTCTTAATTACACTCTCATCTGTTGGGATCTCATCAGACTTCCATTGCTGAGCATATACAATTCTAGCTGCAGTTAATACATGTAAAATAAAGTATATAGTCTAAGTCTCTTCTTTCCTGTTTTCTTTGAAAAAGAAGTCCATTTCTTCTTCCATATTTTGTATAAATTATTTATCTTGCAATATCGCTTGATTCAATATCCATCTAAATTTTCTTTTTTGTCCTTTCCATACAACTTTTATCGGATTGTGATCTGCTTCTCAATTAATATGCTACAATATTCTGTACATTATGGTCTCAGGCTTTTCTCAAAACATTTTACCGCCCCACCCCAAGCTAATACAGAAGATTAAAAACTTTGCTCTTCTGGAGAAACTAGTTTGAACACTGTGCCCTGAACCAAAGAGGTTTGTTAGGAAGTGTGTAACAAACAAGACAAGCTAAACTACTGTATTTTCCTGCGTATAAGACTACTTTCTAACACAAAAATCTTCTCAAAAGTCGGGGGTCGTCTTATACGCCGGGTCTCATTCTCCTGTAACCAGGCAGACCATCCCATAAGGCTCTGACGAGCCTTAAATGGCTCTGAGGAGGGTCGTCTTATACGCCCAGTCGTCTTATACGCCGGAAAATACGGTAGATACATTTCAGAAGAGAATATGAGTTTTATTTCTCAGGCAAGGAGAGGCAGGAATCTTGATTTATTCAATGTGAACTTATTTATTTAAAAAACTTGCATGGCTGCTCATATTAGAGAACAACTTAGTGCAGTTCCAAACAATAAAATCACTAAAACACAAAAAAGAAAACAAAAAACTGGCACCTCAATCATCCTTCTGGGATGCTCTCCCAAAACTACCCCCAGGTTCTCATCACTTTCTACCCTGGTGCCTGGATCTCAGGCTTCTATAAATGTGCAAAAGGTCAGAATTCTGAGTTGGAAATTGAAAAGCATTTTAAAGTCCAAGTATGTAGTCAGCGCTCACAGAACCATGACTCTGTAGTATTTTGAATATTTGGGTATAGACAGTTAGCGCTGAAGCTGATAATCAAATCTTGTTTCAATTTAAGGAAACCAATACAAGTCTCTTTAAATAGCTCCCTTGCAACAGCCAGATGAGGAAAGCAAATAAAAGCCAACATTTGCAAAGAAAGAAGAGCAAGACATATTAATAAGAATATATCTGGATTTTAAATAGTTCAAAGCCAGGCCACCATCCATATTCCTGAGTACTGAATAAACTCATGGAGAAAGAGTTAATCTTATTTTTTTTATTCAGTGTTTTTTTTAGGAGGCTAAAACAAAGATAATAGTTGCACACAAGAATTTTAAAAACATACTGGGTCAGTAGAGACTGAAACTAGAAAATAATCAAAACATATGCCTCCTTAATTTGTCTTCAGATCTGGTACAACAGAATCAAAAGATCTGTTTTTGAGCTAAGATAACAAAATTTGCTGTTTTTATAAAAGTATTGGGAAAAAGTTATCTTCCAAACTAGCTAGTTTAGTCAGTTTAGTTTATTGATTAGCCCATAAGCCATATCAAAATTATCTTCCAAGCATTGTTGACAATACCAATGTTAAGAGAATTCAGAATTTGGATCCTGGTTAAGAACATTTAAAGAAGGAAGTTTGCTCTTACCTGGTGTAGGGGCAGGAGTACTAGGTACCATAGCAGGATCCGTCAGAACTGCAGTAACACTACCATTGATGGGAATGCCAGTTGGAACAGGGATAACCTGTGGCGCCTTCGACAAATCTTTTCCCAGAAGACTGTTAGAAGTTGGGGTGGCTTTTTCTAAAGAGAAGGTCTGGATGGAAACATTGTTGGATGGTCTGGTTTTCTCAGAGTTCCCAACAGGACTGGGGAAGATAGTTGCTGAAAAGGGATATGGCGTAGCAATTCCTGTAGGGGCCTAGAATTTATGAGAGAAACAGAGAGTTTGTGAGAATAAACATCAATTACAATTTGTAATCAATAGCAGTTCTCAATTTTTAAAAGGTAGCTTAATTCTCAATTGTTATTTTAGAGGATTTCTTCAGTTCTGCTTCCCAGAAATTATACCCCATTCATGAATTACAGAGATAATACTGCTATTAGGCAGTAAAATTATTCCTAAGTATTGCTTAGTTAATAAATATTTTGTTGTTATCAATCAGATTTCTAAAAAAGATTAATATTAAATTAAATTAAGCATACAATACAGCTATAACAGTGTATTGTAGGAATTGTAACAGAATTTGAATTTTCTTTTTAGGATTGTAGCAAGGTTAGGGTTTGTACCTTTATTTGTACTTTTGTACTAGAAATACTTATTATTTAAGCATATGGTATACAGTACATACAGTATCTTTTCAAGGACAGAGTTATAAAACTGAGGATCACCACTGAGAAATCCTATTCTGAAGACCTGCCAGCCAGCCTAATAGCGAATATTCAAATTGGGTATATATTATAGTATCATAGATGCAACATATCTGCATCAAGTGCCTGGGCCAAGTGATTGTGGACTATTACACAACAGGTGAGTTACGTAAAACTGAGGTGCTGTACAGCACACTGGTTCTCAACTAGGATTCTTAACGGAAGCTAAGAATATCAGATTGCAAATACTATATTGCTGATGTGAGAAAATGCACCAGGTATGTTCCATATCCATACCCAGGCCCTGATGGGGGACATAGGATTGAAAAACATTATTTTAGAGCATGGGGATCACTAGGATGATGATGATTAATGTTGTGATAGCAGAAGTATTGAGATTATGCTAGCTATCTAAAACAAGACAAATAAAATTTTATTTTCTATTCACTCAACATTTATCTTGCTTGCAAGCAGGATTTCCGTCTTCATGGTCAAGAATGTGAGTGAGGGGTTTGTTTTGGTAATATATATTATTATTTTACTCAGAAACTGATCAGACTGGTGTAAACTAATCTAAGGAACAGATGGAAACAATTTTCTTTCTTTCATCAGGAAATTCTTTCACAGACCTTCCCCATTCCAATGGGTTGCCTGGAGCAGCACGGACCGGACATTTCAGTTTTAACTGGGCTTATCTGTATAATTGCATATTTTCTTGATCCTTTTTATATAGCATCAATCAAATTCTTAAACTGAAGTATCCAGAAACATCTATGATCTGGGCCATGTTTATAAGGAAAAATGCAGCATATGTTATTGCGGTTGAAGAAGTTATTTTTATTACTAAACGTGTGATTTGGGAAGAGAGTCAGAAGATAAAATTCTGGGCTCTGGTCTCCTATGAAAGAGCTTGAGACAGACAGAAAAGGAGATTTGCTACAAAGGTACTACCAATTAGAACCAAAACACTTAGCACAAAACAGACATTCAGTTGCAGATTGTAGAGTAAAAAAATAGTACTTGAAACCTGCTAGCAGTTAGAACTGCCAGAATCTGATGAATTACTCCAATCTTTAATACAGTCCACAACCTATAACAGTTCATTTAATGATTGTTCAAAGTTACAATGGCACTGAAAAAAGTGACTTATGATTGTTTTTCACACTTTCAAGCATTGCAGCATCCCAATAGTCATGTGATCAAAATTTGGATGCTTGGCAACTGGTTCATATTTATGATGGTTGCAGTGTTATGCAAAAGTCATGCGATCACCTTTTGCAAACTTGTGACAAGCAAAGTCAATGGGGAAGTCAGATTCATTTAACATTTGTGTTACTAACCTAACTAGTGTAGTGATTCACTTAACAACTGTGAGAAGAAAGGTTGCAAAATGGGGCAAAATTCACTTAACAAATGTCTTGCTTAGCAACAGAAATGTTGGGTTCAATTGTGGTCATAATATTCACCACTAGCTTTAATATAGGTTTGCTTGATTAGCTGGAGCAAAAATGGTTTCTAACTTCTCTAAGATGGTATTTATCTCTCCTATCTATTCTAAGATGCTATTTATCTCTCCTATCTCTCCCATCAATACCTTGGAGAAATCAGAAATCATAGTACACTCCTTGGTTTTTAGGTGTTTGATTTCTATCTTGTCAATGTTCATAAGCAAGTTTATGAAAACCAGTCTTAATCTTTTTTTCCCCCAGTCAAGTTTATTAAAAAATTTCCAGCAAGATTTTCTCTATTTCTATAAAGAGGATGCACCTTCTCCTAGTTGGGGTATCTCCTAGTTGGGACATCAGAAATGGTGCTGATAGTGCTTTGTCTTTGAAATATATCCCAACTGTTACTGTGTGAGAATAAAACTTCCTTGCAACAGAAACATTTGAGAAAGCAAACTTACAAGAGATAATTTTAGATTGCAGGAGATTCTGTAGATAGCAACTTCCTGTTCCACACTGCTATTTTTAAAAATATTGGTCTTGCATCGGTATAATTAAAAAAAAATTAAGTACCTAACAGGATTAATAAAATAAGTCTGTCAGTATGTGAGCTTAGAAACTGATTCAACAAGAGAAATGTGAAGCATAGCTTGCTGATCAAAGTCACTGCTGTTTCACTGCAGAAGGACTGCAGAAACAACGTATTAAAATTCTATGGTTGCTAAGACAGGAAAATAGTAGCTTTAGCTTTATTCCTAACATTTATTACAGCAATCACTTCTACTCTTCACTGACTAGTTTTTTCTGACTCCTTATTGTGGGATAACAAAAACATCTTTATTTTATCCTATTTCCTTTTCCTATTTTCCAAAAGCCATAATTACACTGCATTTGTCTTTTTCTGGATACGTTAGAATGTGCATTGAACCTCTGATAATATGACAAATGACAGGGAAAACTGTGCATCCAAAAGATAATGCTGAGAAATTAAGAGAAAAGGAATTGAGTTTTACCAGTAATGAAATACTGCAATCTGAGAGCTAGAAAAATATAGTTTCTAGAAAATAAACTCTTATAAAAAGTAGTCTTTCTATTTAGTGTATGTTATATCTGCCTGTGACTTTATCAGTACAGTGGTACCTTCGTACTGCTTTGAAACTCATCAAATATGTACTCAGTGCATTTTGACGCAAACAATTTGTGCCAGTACTCATTGTTTGGTACTCAACACACAAGCTAGAACTTGGTGCTGGCTGCCTTGTGACTCACTACATTATTCCTTGTGAGAAAAAAGTGTTTGATACTCATCATTTTTGATACTCGTTGCACCTCCTGGAACTAATTAATGATGAATACCAAGATACCACTGTATCTAAATCAAAGATGGATAAAACACCCTTTTATTTTGATTTGCTCAGTTTCTTTAATAATATTAGTATAGCTTTGAACCCTAAAGCCATTTAGGAGCAACAGAAGGTTTTTATATCTTGATAAGAAGCTACAGAAAAATGGCAAAAAAGCAGTTCAAATATTTAATTCACCAAATAGATTATTTCTGTCACTAGCTCTGGATCTATATTGGTGTTTGTTCTATTGTATTGACATATCAGAGATTATCCAACTTCTCCTCCTAGTGCTATTTTCTCTTATTTCTTTGATGATAGTTTGTGTTGGGGGGAAGCAAGTGCAATTTTCTCATCTCTGAAAATTCAGTTTTCCACTATAGGGCAAAACATGATCCCTTCTGCCTCCCACCTCAAAGTAATGTGTTTATTATACCATTTTGGATATTTGTTGTATTAAGGCCATGCAGAAGCTTTAACATGACCATGATAATTAGCTGCACATATTAAAGGTCTCCCTCCTTTCTTAGGCTCATTATGTGAAGATTAGTGTCTGTGGAGTCCTTGGTATCTGTCCACTGATAACATAATAATTTTAAATTTTCTTCATTTCTCTCAATTTACAATGAGAGAGAGAGGGAGGGAGGGAGGGAGGGAGGGAAGGAAGGAAGAAAAAGGAAGGAAGGAAGGAAGGAAGGAAGGAAGGAAGGAAGGAAGGAAGGAAGGAAGGAAGGAAGGAAGAAAGAAAGAAAGAAAGAAAGAAAGAAAGAAAGAAAGAAAGAAAGAAAGAAAGAAAGAAAGAAAGAAAGAAAGAAAGACTGGCCCAAGTTTACCCAGTTGACTTGGGCAGGACCAAAACTCACCAGGTTTCTAGCCTGATTCTACTATACCAAATTTGCTCTTGAGAAAACGTTACTATGGTATTATATGTATATGATTGGTTTTAAAAAATATACATATTATTTTCTTCTCAGAATTAATTAATTAATTCTTCTTCAGAATTAAATTTTTTTCCTATCACTCCTACAGTTATAAGATGCTCAGTTTCAGCCTAGCAGCTTCTATAGCAGCCGTGTAAAGTACAGTGAGGAAAAGCAGGAACAGAAAGGTTTTTACAATCCTTCAATCACTCTTGAAAATGCTCTCTCCTGGCAACAGATCTAATTAACTGCACAAGATGCTTTTTTCCAGGCTCATTGGAGCAATGAATTGAAGAACTCTTCCTAGAACATAAAAATGGCACAATGTTGTGCTATAAGGCCGCACTTTTAAGTTACCTTGAGAAGCAAAACAGCAACCTTGCAAGACCCTTAAAAAGTCGGGATCACAACTGACTCTTACATAAGGATAAGAAAGGCTGGTTTCTACATTTTCACATTATAAAGGCTTTTGATTCTGAAAACCTTACATTCCTTCAAAGCCCAGCATTTAAGAACTTTGAAAGTGATAGAAATTTGCTATTAAAAAGGCATAAATGAGACTTTGCCAGAGTATCTTATGAACATGGGCTGGAATTGCAGCAAAATGTCATTATCAGAATATCAAGAGAAAAGTGACAATTCAGGATGCGGTTAAAAAAAGGGATGCAGTGTGCTTCAGTTGAATTCAGATGAAATGTGTATTTACTGCTCAGGCCAGGAAGGATTCAGCACAGGGAAGATAGTGTTATCTTTCTGACATACCAAAGTAACAAACTCTTGTGAGAGGCCAGATGTTTATAATAAAGGGACATGTTATTGCTAAGACAGAAAAGATGAACAACTCCTAGGTGATTAAAAAGTCAAGGGACAGCAGAGGGGTAGAAGGGACAACTAAGGCAAAGCAATGCCATGTAGCCGTTTCCCATATAAAATGGACCATTTCCAAATTTCCTGGAATGTCTTTGGCTCTGGTCTATATCCTGTTCCACAAGTTTAGCAGTTCTCCTGTCACAGCTGCAAGGTGACCAAGCCTGTAAATACTGCACCCAGCTATATGGGAAGCAGGGGTGAAATCTACTTACCTTCCCTACCGGTTCGGAAGTGCACGTGCCGCATGTCACATGCGTGTGTGGACCCTCTGCACATGCGCGAACCCTTCTGCACATGTGCAGAAGGTAAAAACGATAAAAACCAGGAAGTAACGATTGGGGGGGTAGGCGGAGCCTTGCACTGCCGTTGCTACTGGTTCTCCGAACTGAATCGGTAGCGTCGCCATCGCTACCGATTCAGCTGAACTGGTCCAAACCAGTAGCATTTCATCTCTGATGGGAAGATCATATTTCAAGAGTTACATTCTTCCTGCAATAGGTGAAGTTAAGCAGGATATGATTCTGATCCTATTGGGCTTCTCCATAATTCCAAAAACCTTGCTTTTTTGTCATGTCCTGTGATAGGAAGGAGATGTCTGCTCGTCAAGGGGAATTTTTAGTTAAGAATATCTTTGAATATTCTCCCCAATGTGCTATGGACTGGCTGATTTTGTCTGTTGCTGGCTGTTACTAATGTTTTAATGCTATTAAAGCCACCTAGAGTCATCCTGTGATGAGGCCATGCAAGTTGACAAATAATTTTATTTCCCAATTCAGGAAACTTTTAGTGAAACCTTTACTATAGAATGGTTAACACCAATACAATGGAAGAGTGCTGCACACGTAATTTACAATAAAAAGCTATATTTTGATACAATCTGTTTCAGTAACAACTATCTGCAACATTTGAAGCAATATGCCAAACAAATGGAAACATATTTATAGCTTTTAATAGTTCTGTTTGCTATTTTTGCTGTGTGAAGAGACATGTTGATAAGCAACAAGCTTTAATATCAACCTTGCAACTGCAGAGGAGAGTGGAGAGCATTCTGATGACTGCAAATTAATCCACACTTTCTCTTTACCCTAGCACTGAAAACAAACTTGGCAAATGGGTAGCCAAGAGTCTGGGTTAGGGTCAGCCTGAATTTTAGAGAGGCCTGGGTCAAATCAGCACAGCTTCCCTACTTCAGGATTTACTTATTTACTTAGAGATATGTATGATTTATCCAGTTTTGTCAGGTTGAAAGAATACAGATGCTACTCTAAAAGTCTAAGCAAACAATACCCTATACCCATGATGGAGAACCTGTGGCACATGGAGCCATATCTGTGGGCACGCGAGCATTGTCCTAGCTCAGCTCCAGCATGCATGTGTATGTCAGCCAGCTGATTTTCGCGCCTTTTGGGCTCACCGAAAATTGGGAAAAGGGTAGTTTCTGGCCTCTGGGGAGGTGGGGAAGGCCGTTTTCGCCCTCCTCAGGCTCCTAGAAAGCCTCTGGACTCTGGAGAGGGCAAAAAAACAGGTTTATCGGGCCCACCGTGCCATTACATGCCAAAAGTGGGGGGAGTGTGGGGGGGTCGCACGTGCATGCACGGGAGGATGGGGCACATTGAATTATGGATGTTGGCACACTCACGCTCGACCCCCCCGCGCTCCCCCCCATTTTTGGCATGCAATGGCAAAAAGGTTAGCCATTACTGCCCTATACATATATAGATCAACAGAATATGGACTGATGGTTTAAAGTCAAGTGAAGTAGTTGGGTAACTGTCAAGGTAGACAGACAACAAGAGGTCAAGATCATAGAAGTTCTGCACTGCCATTGGCTTGAGTAGCATTACTGCCCTTCTAGGGATTCACTTACCCCCAAGGAGCCACTCCCACCAGGGTCATGCTCTCTGTTCATGTGATCACTGTTGGAAGAAGATGGGCTTTGGGGCTTCAGTTCTTTTGAATCCTTATAATTTGGCAGGAGGATTTTTTCTACTTTAGTATGGTTTCCTGAAAGGTTTGCTTCTGGTCTTGAAGACTGCGATTCTGTAAGATCCTTGTGAGTAGGTATTCTATCCAAGGCTTCTGATGGAGCTGGATGGTTTATAGAGCTTCCAACACTGGAGTCCACATCTCGCTTTAGAGAATTTCCCCTGACATTTCCTAAATGCAATGCGTGAGCAGGCAGCTCTTTGAAGGACCTCTGTATCCTTGATTTACTCTGATGTCTCTCCTTCCAGTTCAACCATTTGGGAAAATGGGCTTGTCTCTCTTTGGCAAGTTGGGAATCGACATCAAGATCAGATTTTGTTACAAAGACCATGATGAGGTCCATCATGTCAGTTCTGATCTCTTGACACTTGTGAGACTTAGTACAGTTCACCTGGATGCAGATAGTCCCCATGAGCCAAAATGCATCACAGGCTGGGGTTTGACAACAAGCAGCCTGACAAGAGTGGATAGAGTGCAATCCTTCTAACAGCTGGAGATGGACACTATCTGATGATCTCGAATTGCCTTCTTCCAAAGGCTTTGCAGACTGGCAAGCACTTCTGCTCCAGCTTCCTTCTGTGCCAAGAGAAGTAAAATTACAATCATTTTAAAGAGGCAGTAAAAACAAAGGCAAAATGATCACCAGTGGTTGGTTTGCTCACCTGTACAGCAACAACAAAGGTGATAAATCATTCAGTTTCCCTTTTCTTATCCAAAAACATGGTGGTTGTTGCCATCATTATATTTTTGGTCAACTCAAGGTGGAGAACATACCTGGTACACCTGCCTCCTATTTTCCCCACAACAGCAACCATGTGAGTTGGGTTGGGCTGAGAGGGAGTGACTGGCCCAGTCACCCAATTGGTTTCACGCCTAAGGGAGACCTAGAACTCACATCTCCTCGTTTGAGGCCAGCAATTTAACCACTATACCAAATACGCTCTCTTATATTAAAATGTTTATGTTTAAAATAAGAGGGAGAGAAAGGAAGCAGTACACCAGCTGCTCAATGAAAACGGCAAAATGCTAAAAGATAACAAAGAAAAGGCGGAACTATTCTTGTACATACTATTGTGGAGTCAGAACACCAACGCCCACTAACAAGTCTGCTGCCCCAAATCTGATATCTGTCAAATAAAGAAATAATCAGTAAATCAACCTTGCCTAACAGTAATTAAATTTTTCTAGTAGAAAAAAGTGTTCCAGAAAGTTTATTCACCAGCTATATTCCTGAAGCTGCAACATACTGCCTCACAACACCACCTCGTGCTTGCTGTAAGGCAGGGGTATCAAACTTGATTTCATTGAGGGCTGCATCAGGCTTGTGTTTGATCTCGAGGGGGGGGGAGTAGCCAGGGTGGGTGTGGCCAGCTCGACGTCACTCCTGTCAGGGGCACCTGTGGTCACCCATCTGCCAGCAAAAACAGGCTCCTGAGCTCCGTTTTTGGCTGCCAGGGCTTCCTGCAATCCTCTGCCAGTGAAAATAGAGTTCGGGAGCCCGTTTTCGCTGGCAGAAGCACCTTGGGCTGGTCCTTCGCTATTTCCAGGGCAGCCCAGCAGGCCAGATCCGGCCCCAGGGTCTTGAGTTTGACATCCCTGCTGTAAGGCATGAAAATATTGTCAGATATATTACACTAATTATTGCAAGTCTCTGAGATATATAAGCTTATTTAGTTCCTAAATGAAACTTGCAATAAGAGCAATATATCGCTAGAATTATAATTAGTACCTTTCTGAACAAAAAAAATGTCATTGCCACTGCCATTTTTAGATAAGGTGATAAATTCCATCTATTTAGTGACAAACAAAATACCTCTTCATTGATTCGGATTTTGCATCAGTGACAAAAATATGTTTCTCTTTCCTCATTACATTAAAGAATGAGGAGCTCACAAATGCATATTTTACACTCAGTAACTACAGCCTATTTATTTGACAGAACATTGTCTTTTCTCACTGCACCACAATATTAAGAGGACTAGAATCCAAGAATAAAACTAAACATAACCCTCCTACTCTTCAATATGAATCAATTATGGCATTTCATTGTGATACATGATGTTAAATGATAAGTAGAAAGAAATGCAAGTTATCTAGGGAACTCTGACTAAACAGGGCTGGTTTGAAATCTCTTAATCTAGGCTCCATCAGAAGGCTCCTTATCTTCATGCCATCCCAGGGTTGTTGTTGTTTTTTGCAAGACCTCTAGTCTAGACAATGATTAAAAGATCATTTTGCCCCAGGTCAGGAATACTAACAACTAATTCACCTATATTCAACTGCTTTTAGGATTCTGACTGCACTACCGTAATCTGGTAATCAGATAATGATTCAGCATCTTAATAATACAACATTGTAATTAGTAATATGTAGTTAACAGGGCCCATATTTCTGGACTACAGAAGAATGAGAAATTAGACGGACATTAATAAACAAATTTAGTTCTGTTTCCCTGTTTCGTAAGTGCACTCATTAAAATAATTTGATGGAAAGTAGTATCTGATTTCTCAAGAGAATAGATCTGTTGTTCCCAACCCTGTGAAGTGACAGTGTTCTACCTCACCAACCTAATCTGTTGGTAGATAGTTTTTTCTCCTGTGCTGTCCATTTTATCACAAATAACACCAAGAGTTTTTGCAATACTACTCTTAAGAGACATTATGGGATATATCCAGAGGTGGGTTTCAGCAAGTTATGGCCAGTTCTGGAGAACTGGTAGTGGACATTTTGAGTAGTTCGGAGAACCAGCAGTAAAAATTCTGACTGGCCCCGCCTGCATCTATTCTCTGCCTCCCAAGTCCCATCTGATCAGGAGGAAATGGGGATTTTGCAGTAACCTTCCCTTAGATTGGGGAGGGAATGGAGATTTTACAGTGTCCTTCCCCTGCCACGCCCACCAAGCCATGCCACGCCCACCAAGCCATGCCCACAGAACTGGTGGTGGAAAAATTTGAAACCCACCACTGGATATATCCTCTTTGAGCTGAAAAGATGGAAGAAAAACTCCTCTCTGTGCGTACTTGAATATAAACTGATGAAAAAGTAAAACATGGCAAAAGTGCTTCCCATCTTCACCCATAAATAACTGACTGCCTGGAACACCTTAAAGTGACATCACCATTTCCCAGCATCATGTGGCATTTGTATAATCAGCCAGAGCCACTTATTTTCCTGACAAACATCCATGGTCCTGCATGCTCAAAGTAACTTTTGGAGTATGAACCTGAAATGTTGAGCTGTCATACTTGTTGCTGTATTACATATTATTATTTAATATTCTATGTATATGTAACTATATTACTACCATATAAAAGACTATTGAAGAAAAAAAATTAAGCACTATAAATTTTGAGCTGGCATGTGTCCAATTAACTGTTATGACACATCATGTCGAATTGATTAGCTTACTAATCAGGAAGTCATAAGATGCTTTTTCAAACTGACACCTAAATGTATTACATCTATAGCACTACAATAATTATCTAAAAAAAAAATAGGTGTTAGCCTCATAAGATTTTGTCTTGACAATGGAAGTGGACTTTTGGTTTTTAATGCCTGGTGCATAGTTTATTGGATTGTCCTTTCAAGATACGATTATATTTGTCTTTTCCTAGTCCCCTGATACTGTTCTCCAGAATTACTCAAGTTTGGCAAGTTCCTTACTCCCTCTCAATTAATAAATTAGTTAATTACCAGCAAGCCCTGGAGATTTAAACCCAAAGGAAATAGAAGGTTTCTGAGAGTCTCAAATTACGGTCCTAGTGGCTAGCCCTTAATCCTGTTTTACACAATTGCGTAAACTCTTCTAGAAAAACAAGCAAGAGGAGGAGTTGAGCAATTCCACATTTTCTTTCTTATCTTTTAGCATTTTGCCATTTTCACTAAGCAGCAGCAGCTGGTATACCTCATTTCTCCTCCTCTTCCATAAAATTTTGAACACAAAGGTATTTTGGTTGTTTTTCCCCTTTTGTTAAACTCAACTGATTCTGCATTCTGGCTTTTCTAGCACCTTCTCTACAAATTGAAACGTCTTCACCTGTCACTCTTCTACCTTCTGCATGTAACCAACTCATTTATTTGCAGATTAGTGCTAAATTTGTCATTGGTTTTATCTGTATTTCCTCCTCTCCCTTTTTTTGAATCCCCAGTGGAATTGGGCTTCTTAAGGCTTTCCTGTTCAAATTATATTTGGCTTCAGGTTTTTTTTTTAATTCAAACATTCCAGTGTTATTTAAACAATATTCTGTAATGTTGATGCAAACTTTTCCTCAGTTAAATCTTCCCTAACGAATAAAATGCAGTTAAGCTTGAGTTATGTAGAAGGAAGTTACAAGACATGCCAGGAATAACAGTGGGCAGCCTATACATTTTGGTAGAATATAATGAATTTTCTAGAAGGTCTGTATATGGCAGATCTTCCTTCTAATATTTATAAGGGTAATAAAAATTACCCATCACTACTGCTTCATGTCTCCTTGAAAGATTTAGTTTGGAAAACATCCTTCATCCAGGTTGTGTAAGCAATAATCGATAACAACAACCACATGTAATTTGTAAAGTACATGTACAATAATTTATACATTTTTGAAAATTCATTCATTGATTCTTTGGGGAAGCATAGATATGTTTAATGCACAGTGCAATTTCACCTCCCTTTCCATTGCTTTTGTTCTTTTTAACAGCCGTATCAGCCAACCGCGATGTTCCACAGCGCTTTCATTGCTATGAAATCATATTTACTTTCCTGCAAGCCCATCCTGCTTATTCCTTGTATTCTGAACGTACAGAAAACAAAGGTGTGAAGCTTGTGAGCCAATGTTATTCCTGACTTTTTAAAAATGAGTTAAGTAGGTCATATTAAAAAAAACGTATCTACCTTCCTATATAGAGTGCAAGGCTTCATCCGAGTTTCTTACATCACTATTTTCTTTTTCACAACACCACAGAATTCAGTTTAATGTCCCCTTGATTAAGCCAAATATATTTTTATCAGTCCTGTGAAATGCAACTCATTTTGTTCCAGCAGTCCATCAGGTGACAGGCACAAGGAACCAGAAGCAGAACGTGAACTGATTGAGAGTTATCACTTTATTGTTTCAATGTTTATTTATAAGAATCTCGCAAGGCTGATTGCATTCTCTTGGGAACAGTCAGATAAGGCTTCAGGATAAAGCCAGCCATGCTGATGCTTTCTGTGATGTACGGACTCTAAGCTCAATGCCCTCTTCATACCTCCCCACACTGTAGCTAGAGATTCCACCACATCAGAGTGTCTTCAGATCACAGTACTGAAGTCAATTATCTTCCACTAACATCACTTGAATAGTTTTAGTCTTTTACCTGCACTTCTCTTGTTTCCGAATTCTCTACTATGGCCCAGAAAGTTGAATAAGATCAGTAACTGAATCCCCTTGTTGAGTATTCTTTGCAGATCGTCTAAATCTACAGTGATAATACTATATCTGCTCTGGCAGTATCACTGATATCACATCTATTACTTAGAGCTGATAATTGGTAGTAGATTTTATATATCTTGAAATTATTCTGTTATATTCCTAACCCATGCTTTTGGAATGAGTTATCAGACGTATTTGTTCCATAGCTCTTCTCCTTATCTTCTTATAGAATAACACTGCCTCTCCTCTGTCTTTCAGAGATACATTAGCCTGGCACATCTTCAGCCAGGCCTATTTTTCTTTCCCTGAAAATTCAACAGAGCCAGTTTCTTCTCTGAGGGCCTCAGAGCTGTTCTGACTTCCAGCAGTACAGAATATTCACTAAATTATTTGTTTTCTTAACTGGGCTTGTTGCTTCTTTGATTCTTGTTCAGACAATATTAGAGTTATTACTCTTATCAGCTTATGTTGCAATACCTGCACTGTTTGAGCTAGTAAACCTCCAACCTCTCCTATGAGGTTGTGTGGCAATACGCTGCACCAGTCCCCCAACTTTTTTTTCAGGTGCCCCCTCTAAGTTGCACTTACTCAAATAAGTAATTTCTGGAGTCTGGAAATAAAACTCTGGAAAGAATGCAGAGAAGAGCAACAAAGATGATTAGGGGACTGGAGGCTAAAACGGACATTGCTTACCTGAATGTCCATTCTGAGCGCGCTGCTGGAGAATCCAAAGCGTGGGTTATCACCAGTGTATTAGCCAGAGACTGAGTGTGTATTTCTTTAAATTTTTCCAAGGTCCCGCCTCCTTCGCTCGACTGGTGTCAGTTTTGTTCACGAAGATGGAAGAAGAATCCTCGAAAGCTCCATTGGTAAGTTGAGACAGGTAAGTTACTATGTATAGAAGAAAGTCCGGACCGGAATTATCATGGGTGGGTTGGATTCTCCAGCAGCGCGCTCAGAATGGACATTCAGGTAAGCAATGTCCGTTCTCCAGCGCGCTGCTTGGAGAATCCAAAGCGTGGGATATACCCAAGCAAGTTTCTTAGGGAGGGCAGGAAGAACGGTCCGGTGAAGACACAGGGGCAGTAACAGCCTGTAGTACTCTGCGGCCAAATGCTGCTTCTGCTGATGCGAAGGAGTCTATTTTATAATGCCTAATAAATGGCGACAAAGTTGTCCATGTGGCTGCTCTGCATATTTCTGAAATGGAGGCTTGTGTACCCCAAGCTGCCGTAGTCGAAGCGCTTCTCGTCGAATGTGGTAGAATATGACCTGGAACTGGTTTCCCTTTTGCAGTATAAGCTTTAGAAATGCATGCCTTCAACCATCTTCCAATAGTTGTGGACGAGACTTTCTTGCCTAGAGTGGCTGGCAGGAATGAAACAAATAAGGCTTCCATGCGCCTAAAAGAAGCTGTTCGCCTGATGTATCTACGAAGAGCACGTCTAACGTCCAGAGTGTGCCATAATTTCTCTGAAGGATGTTTTGGATCGGGGCAGAAGTTCGGGAGGACTAATTCCTGTGCCCTGTGAAATAGAGTGTTAATCTTTGGTAGAAATGATGGATCTAACCTTAGAACCACACGATCAGCATGAAAGACGCACAGATCAGCTCTGACCGATAAGGCAGCGAGTTCAGAAATGCGCCTTGCCGAAGTTATCGCTATTAAGAAGGCCACCTTGAGTGTTAACAAGCGAAGTGACAAGGACCCAAGGGGTTCGAATGGTGGAGACGTCAGGGCCTGTAGGACTAATGAAAGGTTCCACGTGGGATATCTGTGCACGATCGGAGGGCGAAGATTAGTTGCTCCTCGTAGAAAACTCTTTATTCTCTCGTCATTTGACAGACGGCCTCTCGAAGTATCAGAAAGCACAGTATCCAAAGCTGCCACCTGTCTGCGCAGGGTACTGGGTGCTAAACCCTTCAGAAACCCCGAGTGAAGGAAGTCAAGAACCTCTCTTACCGAGGCCGAAGTTGGATCATTGTGTTGCGAGGCGCACCAGGTGCAGAAGGATCGCCATGTAGCATTGTAAATTCTCGTGGTGGATGGACGTCTAGAGGCCTGAATGATGGAGATCACGCCGCCAGAAAGGTTGTCCTTAGTCATAATGATCCGTTCAAATGCCAGACGGTCAACTGCATCCATTGAGGTTCTGGATGCAGTATGACCCCCTGGCTTAGGGACACCATGTTCTCTGGAATCCTCCAAGGAGGTTCGACTGAGAGTTCCACGAGATCCGCAAACCACGGTCTGCGAGGCCAATAGGGAGCAACAAGAAGGACGTTTGCTCTCTCTGTCATGATTTTGCGAATCACTCTCGGAAGTAATGCCATGGGGGGAAAGGCGTAGAGTAGACCCCGTGGCCATGGACAGTTCAAGGCGTCTACGTCTTCTGCCTCTGGGCATGTGTAGCGGGAAATGAACCTTGGTAGCTGTGTATTGCTTCGAGTCGCAAACAGGTCCAGAACTGGATGACCGAATATGGTTGATAGCTGGCAGAAGATTTTCGGATCTAACCTCCATTCCGAATGGTCGATTTGTTGTCTGCTCAGCCAGTCCACCTGACAATTGTCGGTCCCTGCTATGTGTTCTGCAGTTATTGATTTCGTGTGGCGCTCTGCCCAGTTGAAGAGTAGTGTGGCCTCTGCCATCAAGGGCAACGATCTTGTTCCGCCCTGGCGGTTGACGTGCGCCTTCGCAGTCATGTTGTCCGTTAGGACTCTCACATGTAGATTTTCCACCAGAGGTTGGAATTTGCGTAAGGCGAGTCTGATAGCTCGGAGCTCGAGCCAATTTATGTCGTTTCTTAACTCCTCGGAGGACCAGCTCCCCTGAACCGCATGCGAAAGGAGGTGGGCCCCCCATCCTGTCAAGCTTGCATCTGTTGTGACAGTCATCTGCGGAGGACTCTGGAACAGACAACCGTTGTTCAAGGCCGGTGAGTTCCACCAAGGGAGAGACTTGCGTACTACCTTTGAGATGCGAACCCGTTTCCTGGAGACGGCTTGATGAGATTTTTGATATGGTAGGAGGAACCATTGGAGCTGTCTCGAATGGAACCTCGCCCAAGGCACTATAGAAAAACAAGATACCATTTTCCCAAGAAGTGTTGATAGAAGTGACAGAGGAATCTTTTGGAGCGACAGGACCTGGGATACAATTGATTTGATGCTGAGTTGGCGGTCCTCTGAAAGGAAAACCCTGCCTAAACGAAAATCCAGGGTTGCGCCCAAATGAAGAATCCGGGTAGTTGGATGTAAATGGCTCTTTTTGGTGTTCAACGTGAAGCCATGTCGCTGTAGGGATCGAATCACTGTAGCCAGGTCCCGATCTGCCTGGGTCTGAGATGATGAAAGGACAAGAATGTCGTCCAGATAGCAGTAGAGACGAATTGGGATCTGTCTCAATGAAGCCGCTACTGCGGCCAGTATCTTTGTAAATATGCGAGGAGCCGAGGATAGGCCGAACGGCATGGCTCGGTACTGGAAATGTCTGTTGGCGTACGTGAATCGAAGGAATCGACGATGCGCCAAACGAATTGGTATATGTAAATATGCCTCTTTCAGGTCTATAGAGGTCATCAAATCGTTGGGTCGGATGCACGTCAGGATTGATGCTAGGGATTGCATCCTGAATTTGTGATAAACAATAAATCTGTTCAGTTCTTTCAGGTCCAATATGCCCCTCCAGTTCCCCGAGCTTTTGGGCACTAGAAAGAATATGCTGTAAAAACCGGATCCCTGATGTTCCACTGGGACCGGCTCTATGGCCCGAATATGAAGGAGATGATTGATTTCTTTCTCCATCAGATCTCTCTTTGTGGGGTTGGGAGAAACCGGGCATTGAACGAACCTGGTGGGAGGTAGAGAACTGAGTTCCAGAGTAAGACCCAAGCGGATAGTCTGCAAGACCCAGGCGTCTGATGTAGTCTTTACTCATTGGTCTAGAAATAGATGAAGACGCCCACCAATGGGAGGAACAGGTTGGTTGTCACTTTCCTCTGCGGTAGGGTCGGGATCCCGAACCACGGAGGGATCTCTTGTAAGTTGCTTGCCTGTTGCCTCTGTCGCGGGCACCTGGTCTCTCATAAGGGCGGTAGAAACCTTGAGAGGAACTGCGAGCTTGGAAGGACCCGCTGGGTCCAGGGTCAGTCCGAAAGGGCTGCCTCTGTGAGTATGGAGTAAAACGCCTTGAACCTCTCCGATAAGAGGAAGGCATAACCTTCCTCTTGTCTCTATCCTCCACAAGAATGGGATCAAGAGCATCCCCGAACAACTTCGCCCCTTTGAATGGCACTGAGGCCAATTGCCATTTTGACTTAGAGTCGGCTCTCCATTGACGGAGCCATAGGAGTCGGCGAGATGCTACCGTGGCAGTAAGTGACCTGGAAGCAAACTTGGCCGCATCCAGGGAGGCATCGGCTGAGTATTCAGCAGCCGCCACCAGTTTGTTGACATCCTGGCGCAGGCGTTTGTCATCTGGTGGGAGGCGATCCTGTAATTGGCGTAGCCAAATAAGGGAAGCCCTATTAAAGAATGAAGCAGAGGTGGCTGCCCTAATAGCCCACGCAGCTGCTTGATGGTTTTTGCGCAGGAGCATTTCAGCGCGACGATCCTCAGTTCGTAATCCATCTGCCGCATCGTTAGAAATCAGAGAAGTGGACGACAATTGGGCCACTGGATGATCTACCTCCGGAAGTTTTAGCATTTCTTGAAGATTTGGTGCTGAACAGTAAAGTTTCTTATCTAGGTTGTTGGGCGCCGATAAGGAGCCAGGTAGACCCCATGGCTTCTGAATGATGTCTGAGAAAAGTTGAGGACAAGGATCGAGTCCTGCGGTGTCTCTTGGACCGCGAAAAGGCCATCCGATGGAAGAGCAGATGTGGATGCGGGTTGCTCGGAGGGAGATGTCAATTTGGTTGACAATTTTGCTTTGTGAAGCAAGGATTTGAATAATGATGACCTGAAAAGCCTTGATGGAGGAGGTCTGTCCGGAAGAGGAGCTTCGTCCTCGGAGAACTCAGAATCCCTATGATCCTCCTCATCCCAATTTGAATTATCGCTATGATAGGAATCACGATCATAGTCAAATTCCTGATAGGTAGTTGCAGGGTTTGCCAATAACCTGGCTGAAGCGGGCAATTGCTGCGCTATTGGTTGAGCTGTTGTCACAGAACCAGAAGCTAGGAGCCTAGAAACGGTAGCTGCAACAATGGCTTGTACATCCATTGGAGCGTTGGGCTGCCACTCTTCTGTGTTGCGCAGTCCAGCAGCCGTGGGCGTAAATGTTGCCTCTGGGACCGCACGAAGCACAGGCAATTGTGTTTGGACAAACATTGCAGGAGGCAATTGAGTCTGCTGGACTTCCACAGGTATGGGAGGGCGAGCTTGGGAAGAATGAGAAGGCTCCGAGCATTCACATGATGGATTAGGAACGGGGCGCGAACCATCGGATCTCAGGGCCTTTTGGTGCGCAAGGTCCCATTGTCGTTCCAGGGCCCTATGCCTGCGTTGTTTTTGTTTGGTCATAGAAGGGCCCGGTTCCAGCTGAGTTGCCCCTGAAGAAGGCGGAGGGGCCGAAGATGCCCTGTGTCGATTGGACCTGGAAGTCTTGGCTTTTCTAGGTGGGGAGGCAACTGGTGCTGATTGCCCATCAGACTGTTCCAGATCAGATGATAGCTCTCTTTCTGCCATTGGGAGCGAGTAATCAAGCTAGGCCAATAATAAAACAATTATTATTATTAATATTGTATTAATTTTTTTTTTTTTAATTCACTGCAAGAACTCAGGTCCAAGAGGTTCCAATGTGCCCAAGGGAACTTTCGCTAGGAAGAGATCCCCAAATTAAATATGTTGTTGAATGACGTAAAAGTGAGCCTTTAATGGCCACCGCCTTTGCGCACAAACTTGCTGCCTCCGAGAAGTATTGAAGGGCGGCTGCGCTAAATTGCCCAGAACAGTACTCAAAATGGCGCCCGTTGCCTCAGGATTTCCCTCAGCATCCACTGCGCATGCGCAAGACTTCCGACTGGCAATGCGCTTGTAAGATTGAGATCGGAACGAGGATAAGGCACAAATAGCGAAAAAACAACAGATTTAACAAAAAAATTCGGCTGCTGAAATCCTGACCCTGCGATTGTCCCAATTTCCGAGGATCAATCAACGCTGATTTTAACGGGCGAATTTGCGGTCAAAATGGCGGCAGGCGGGAAAAAACCGCTCAACTGTCACTTTTCAGCTGAATGTTTGAGAGCGGTCTGTGAGGCAATTTAGATCACCGCAATGGTAATTGCTGGCCGAAATGGTGAGAAAAAGGCAGCAATAACAACGCCCGATCAGCGAGAGACTTTATTTAGGATTTTTTTCCTGTCTCTCTCTCTCTTTTCACACCCGCTAGCAAGGCAGAGGCTTCAAGCTCAGACGGGGAAATAATAATGATGATGAAATAATAATGATGATGAATTTAGAGTCTGCTCCTTGTGGTAGCAGTATCTCTAGGCCGCCTGGCAGGTCAGCGGTATTTTGGCAGTGGTGGAGAACGGTTGTACCGGCAAGCCGGGAAACCAGATGCATCCACCGGCGGCAATGGGTTCAAGAGAAATCCCAAAGGAAGGGAATCTCTGCAAGCTGACCAATTGTGGCTGGGGCTCCGGGCTAAGCCCTTTAGACTCACCACCTGATGATTAACGTGGTTCCAACCATCCACAGTAAGAAGTTAAGGATTAATTTAAATTGAGAAAATTTGAGAAAAATTGAAGAATCCAAAGCGAAGATCAATAATGTATTTTCCAGAGCAAGCCAAGGATCAGTCTCTTCAGCTCCACTGAGTGAATAAAACTGACACCAGTCGAGCGAAGGAGGCGGGACCTTGGAAAAATTTAAAGAAATACACACTCAGTCTCTGGCTAATACACTAGTGATAACCCACGCTTTGGATTCTCCAAGCAGCGCGCTGGAGAACATATAGCAACAGCACTTAGACTTATATGCCGCTTCACAGTGCTTTACAGCCCTCTCTAAGCAGTTTGCAGAGTCAGCCTATTGCCCCCAACAATCCGGGTCCTCATTTTACCAACCTCAGAAGGATGGAAGGCTGAGTCAACCTTGAGCCTGGTGAGATTCAATCTGCCAAATTGCAGGTATTCGGCAGTCAGCAGAAGTAGCCTGCAGTACTGCACTCTAAACACTGTGCCACCGCAGCTATGAAAAATGGTTACAGGAATTGGGATGTCTAGTGTAGTGAAAGGTAGGACAAGGGGTGACATGATAGCAGTATTTTCAATATTTGGGGGGCTGCCACAAAGAAGGGGGCGGCGGCAATCTATTCTCCAAAGCAACTGAAGGCAGGACAAAAAGTAAGGGTTGGAAACTAACCAAGGGAAGACGCAATCCAGATCTAAGGAGAAATTTCCTGTCAATGAGAACAATAAATCAGTGGAACGGCTTGCCTTCAGAGGTTGTGGGTACTCCATCACTGGAGGCTTTTAAAAAGAGACTGGACAGCCATTTGTCTGGAATGGTAGTCTCCTGCTTGAGCAGGCACTGGGCCAGAAAACCTCCAAGGTCCCTTCCAACTCTATTATTCTGTTAAAATATACTGCAAGGTTGGTTTCTGGCAAAAATATAAACACAGTGCAAACACTACAAGTCATGATTACAGAATCATATCCATTCATCTTTGGAGCACCTTTGAATTCCTATCACTAACAGGAGGACAATTAGATCTTGTTTTCTACCCAGGCTCCCAGGATAGCCAATTACACACTGAATTTGTGAGTGGAGAGAAAGACTTAGTAATCTTATCTTGAACTTCATTGTACTGCCAAATCCCCACTGAACCAACCTGGGATCAGTTTTCACCTAACTCTAAAAGAGAGGAAAGGGATTTTTTCCCTTAGTTTAAAAGAACTAGAAAGCACCTGAATGTTTCTCTCTTCTCCAGTCCTGCAGTCTTTATTTCTGAATAACAGGCATTTTCCTTCTTTGCCACAGAAATAAGCATTATAGATTTTTCCTGCAGTTTTCAGGGGAAAAAAAACACAATTACTAATTAGCACAATTAGTAATTGTGCTAATTATTTCACCAGAAGTTAGCTTCAGAAGATTTTGACTACATCAAAATGAAAGGCAAAAATAGAAAGGCAAATATTAAATAGAAGGGCACAGTTTCTATGCTTATGTTTCTTTGCATTTTTTTTCTTTCCTAATCTCAAATATGCCATTGTAATGAACTGGGAAATTATTGTAATAAAATGTTACTTCAATTAAGTTGTAATTGGGAAAATCTTTCAGTATCATCCTTTATCCTCATTGCAACACTTAAGAATATGTATTTTGTTTATATCTCACCTTTTGATAGACAAATCAAAGTGGCTAACATACCAATAGCAATAGCACTTAAGACTTATATACAGCTTCATAGTGCTTTACAGCCCTCTCTAAGCGCTTGACAGAGTCAGCATATTTTCCCCAACAATCTGGGTCCTCATTTTACCAACCTTGGAAGGACAGAAGGCTAAGTCAACCTTGAGCCAGTCAGGATCAAACTCCTGGCAATGGGCAGAGTCAACCTGGAATACTGCATTCTAACCACTACACCACCAAGGACTTTTAATACTTAATATTTCCCCTTCCCATTTTCTCCACAACAACGACCTTTTCAATTGAATTTGGCTGAGAGTGACTGACTCAAGTCACCCAACTGACTATCATGCCTAATGTGGGACTAGAACTTTTTTTCCTAGTTTGTAGCTTGGTGCCTTAACTACTACTTAACTACTAAACTGGCTATTATGACAATAAAACTGAGGAAGTAATATAAAATGAAGAAGTTAAAGTGCCCTGGGACTTGGAATTCCAATAGACAGGCACCTGCCACGTAACGCCCCAGACTTAACTGTCAATAAGAAAGACAAAAAAGTCTGGATAGTGGATGTGGCAGTATTTGGAGATGGTAGAAGAGAAGAGAAAGAACAGGAAAAGATAACAAAATAAAAAAACCTGCAAATAGAAATAGAACATCTGTGGCAAAAGGAAGCAAAGGTAGTACCAATAGTAATAGGTGCCTTAGGTGCCATCCCAAAACAGCTGTGAGTCCTCTTGAACACCATCGGCAATGACAAATTCACCATCAGTCAATTGCAAAAGGCAGCTTTACACGAAACAGCTTACATTCTGTGATGATATTTGTAACACCTTAAACATCAACATCTGCCAATTATTGCAGGTCCTTGGGAATGCCTATCTGTCCTTGGGAAGGACTCGATAGGCAGACAAAAATGCCAAATCTAGTCTGAACATCTGATTGACTGCAATGAACCATAAGAAGAAAATATAGTCAATATCTTACAGGACTATTTTAAGGATGAAATTTTTTTAATGAAAAGCATTTGAATATAGTATGCGTATAGTGTGCTTAAATATTGCAAAAGAGTACTGTGAAATTCATAAATTTATTAATATTCATTGGTCAATAAGTGATCCATAACCTTTTTCAAAACAAGGAAGGAAAAGAAAGGAAAAGAAAGAGGAAAGGAAAGGAAAGGAAAGGAAAGGAAAGGAAAGGAAAGGAAAGGAAAGGAAAGGAAAGGAAAGGAAAGGAAAGGAAGGCTGTCTGCAAAATTCATCCAAGACAATAGTAGAACTATAACAAAAGAATGCTCTTAATATTGGGGAAACAGACAGCTAGAATTTATTGCAAATGCTCTTTAGAGATCTCTCACACCAGGGCCCCAGCACACATAGAGGCAAATTTAACTTGCAAGAGTTAAATTTAAGAATTTAAATTCTTACAAGATGTTGTATTTGCCAATTGCATTGATTAATCCATCAAGCATCCTAACAATTCATTACAGTGTAATTAAAAAAAGGACACAATATTCTTGCCAGCTTGAAGAAGGAATGGTAGGGAGGAAATGAAAGGAAGAGCATTTAACTTCTGAATATAGTTAGGCAAAGCATAATATTCCTAATTATATTTTCTTGCCAGCTGCCTCATATTTAAAATGCTTAATTTTAAAGTTTTCGATTTGCGGCCATTATCTGCTGTGCTTATATTAGCATTTATCTCACTAAGTTCCAGTTTGTTTTGCACTATGCTCTCTAAGTGAAATTTATCAATACATGAGGCAACAAGGGGGTTGTTATTCAGAGGGCTTATTCCAGATCTGATGCTGATTTAGGGATGAGAGAAGATGGCTGGCACAAGGTCACCCAGCTGGCTTCTGTACATAATGCTGGACTTCAACTTGAGTTTCTCTGCTCCTATTCCAGCATCTTAACTTTTTAACTATTTGGCCACAACAGAGAGTATTTTTTATCTTGTGTTTTGGCTGAAACAACATAATAAACTACAATTATATTGTAAAACAAATAAATTTCTGAAATTTGCTCTGGTTTTGAAAAAGATGTTCAACAAACACCAGAAGAAAATTCAACAATTTACAGAGTTGGTCTGTACAGAGGAGAGCATCAGGATGGGAAGACTGGTGTAAAGGAATCTGTGAATTAATGTTCAACTATATCTCATCAGGATCTAATCTGGGTCAATCACCAGGACCAGAGATTTTGTCTTCCAAGCTTTCTGACTTGTGCTGGAGTCCAACTTCAGGGAACTTCGCTCTGTTAGAAGAAGCTCAGAAGACAAAATGTCTGGTCCCAGTGACCGACCCAGATCGGATCCTGCAACATTATCCTGGGACACCTATATTCGCCTTATATTTCATCACTCCACCAATGATGTGACTGATTTTCAAGCCTTATGCTTGGACTGTAATAGTATTTAATTTCTTACGTAAACTCTCAATATGCTTTAGAAGCTTCTCAAACTAAAGCAGTTTTGCTTGCTGTAATATGCTGCAATCACATAATAGCATGTTAGACGTCCTGAATAACCACCAAGCAGGAAATAAGCTTGTCTATAAAAGAGTCACATCATAAAATCTCTACAGATTACGTGACAGCTTTAACATAGGCCCTTAAAGGAGAGATACTGAGGAATCTTTTAAGCACTGAGGTCTACATAAGATATGGGGTCAGGTTTCAGGAGCCTCATCTGCAAGTATGAATGTTCAACCTGAACACAAATGTATACTACTATTTGAGGCTTCTTACTCATTTTTAATTATAATTATGATATACACCTCTACTGGGATCAATTAAAAACCTAGCTCAATGCCTACAGGAAAATCCAGAATTTTACAGCCATCCAGAAGACCAAAAGGATTGGGGCTATTCAGATCTCTGGAAGGAGAGCAAGCACTGCACGATTAAAATAAAATCATCTTAGAGAAAAAGCAGTTGGGCATATTAATAAATTCCTCCTTCACATAAGTATATTTAATTTCAAGAGAGAACCACCTGGAAAAATACTGATTTTAACAATTTAGAATCACATCACTGTTTGAAAACAATCAGGACTTTTTAATGTGCAATATACTAAGCGCTAGACAATATCCACTTGTCCAGGAGGGAACAGAAGTTTGTCTGTTGCAAGAATAATTTATTCATTTTGAAAGGAGAG
Organism: Masticophis lateralis; assembly: GCA_030761175.1. Taxonomy (NCBI): domain Eukaryota; kingdom Metazoa; phylum Chordata; class Lepidosauria; order Squamata; family Colubridae; genus Masticophis; species Masticophis lateralis. The sequence continues at coordinate 9,922,652 of JAUDYJ010000009.1, read as the reverse complement.
AGGTTGAGACAGACTGTGCCAGTACAATCTGCTAGAGAAACCCTTCTCAAGTATTTTTTTTAAAAAATTGAAACTTTATGAAAGTTTCCTGGCTTGTCAGAAAACTTTTGGTATATATTTTGAAATGTGTACAAAATTTGGAACATAGTAGTCTAGAATAAAAATGTCATTGTAAGAATTTTTTTTTTCTAAATATGAAACAAGATCATAATGTTGTGAACATCTTCCTCACAAAAGCTTAAATGTTTACAGAGGAAGGGGAAGAGTTAAAGAAAACAAGGAAAGGTGTACCGTATTTTTCGGAGTATAAGATGCACTTCCCCCCCTTAAAGAGGGTGGAAATGTTGGTGCATCTTATACAGCCATTTTTGGCCTCCTGAAGCCCTGCCCATCCCATTTTTGCGAAAAATGGGCCTATTTTTTGCAAAAATAGAGTGCACAGAGGATTTGGGAGGCCTGCAGAGTGTTCCTGGCGGCAGGGGAGGGCAAAAACGCCCCGTTTTGGTGAAAAATGGACTCGTTTTTGCGAAAATGGAGCACGCAGAGGGTTTGGGAGGCCTACAGAGTGCTCCTAGAGGCCAGAGAGGGCAAAAACCATTTTTTTCTTACTTACCTCTTCAAAAACTTGGTGGATCTTATATACCAATCAGTCTTATAGTACGAAAAATACAGTATTTGCAAGATAAGAATTATGACAACTCTTTAATACAAACAACATGCTTGAGAAGCAGGCAATAGCCATTGTATTACAGGGTACTTATTCCTTCAATTGTGTCTTAGTTCTGCATTTAGGATATTCCTGAAATATGATAATTGCTTTACATTTTTTTTAAAAAAATCAAGAAAAAGACAGCACTGAAACATAATTTTGTGGAATTTAGGAAACAGTAAACTAATCTCAAAGAAACAGAGGCATTCAAACTAAATAATTTGTGATTTCTACTTTTACTGTGTATCCCAACCAAAAATAAAGATAATAAATGTAAGACTTTAAAATCTACTGTTTTTGTACATGCAATGCTAAAGATCAATGACTCACTTACTGCATATCAACTTAATCAATTTTACCAGTTATCAAATGTCAAAAAAGAAACCAGAAGATTTACCAGAGATTAGGAGGAAAAGAGAGATTTTTCCATACTAACATAATGAGTTCAAGTATAACAGTGTCAGTTTAAGAGCCTTCTCTAAAGATACCAGTTTTCCAGTTGATAACAATTTTTTTAGAAGAAATATTTTTGAAAAAGCAACTAATTGAGATAAAATGCTGCACTATTTTGAAAACGGTTTAACAAATTATCTTAGCAATTTTCCATAGGCCATAAAGTTGACTTACCATATTCTCCAAGAGTTCTCCTTGCAATACCTCTTTAACCTTGCAAATACAGGCTAGATACTAAAGCTCCTTCTTTTTTTTCCCCTGAGTCACTGATTTGTCTTCTCTGACTACTTAAAGAGAAAACTTTCTCCCACTGAGAAGTACCTACTAAATAGCATGTGATACAAGCTCCCTCCTTCCATTTTCAGGACCACTTTGGAAGTCACAGCTTACAGATGAGCTTTTGAACCCAATGGCATTCTATAAGGAAGTTTGTATCAAGAACCTTCAGCCAAACACAACTATTTAGCCATTTTAACTCTATTCCTGAATCATATCAATGTAGCTCTTTAATAACTAATTACAATTAAGTCTTTATACAATGTCCTTATCATTACTAAAAGAACCTGTTAACAACTTTTATTTAGATATTTCATCTAATTTCCCAATATTTCGTATGTGCCTTAAAGCTTTTTAATCTCTTAGTTATATCAAAATTATTTACATGAGAATGTAGAGGTAGCAAGTGTCTATGGTATCGTTCTAAGATTCTGGAATTAATTTGAAAGTTAAGTATTTACCTTTTCTATTTCTCTCTAAAACAATCTTACATATCCCTATAGCCCAGGGCTGTCAAACTTCAGCCCACGGGCCGTATGTGTCACGCTCTGGCCATGCCCATGCCGAGTTTAGCAAAGGGGGGGAAAGTTACGATACATCACGTGACACCACCGTGATGATGTGAGTTTGACACCCCTGCTATAGCCCCTCATCAGAGTTTTGTCTGGCACATAGAACTACCCTGTCCTACTTAGAAATGGTGTGTGTATGTATGGGTGTATGTGTATGTATGTATGTGTATAGATAGATAGATAGATAGATAGATAGATAGATAGATAGATAGATAGATATAGGTATAGATAGATTATAGATAGAGAGAGAGAGAGATAGAGAGATAGAGATAGAGATAGAGATATGAGATAGATATTTTAGGATAGTTCGATACATACATACATACATATATACATACATTATTGATTTATTTATTTATGGAAAGAAAAAAGTACCTGGTATAGAAAAGCACTACACATTAATTACATACAACATACATAATTGGCATCATTTACCATGTATTTTATATCGGAAGATGGGCACCCAAACGCTCACAAGAAGCAGACATGCTCATTTAGAGCTTTGTATTTCAAAAGGAGAAAAAACACTGTGTGAAAACTCAGAGCACACAGATGGTCCGAAGGCGTAGGTAGATAAAGTGCCAACTTAGCAAACCTTGGCTAAAAATCATATAATGTGGGAAGCTCTATGTCTAACTCCTGCTTAAAAGTATTTCAAGAGACAATTTCCAAGATAATGATATTCAAGGTGCAGTCAACATTTATTAAAAGGCAACAGCTTTCAGGAACAACAGCTCACTTTAAAAAACATATGTATATGCATTTAATAAAATTTCTTACTATAAAAAGATGCTACCAGATACTTCTGATTTTGACTACTAATAGACCAACATGGTTTTTCTCCTATAATGTCAATCTTAGCGATTGGTGTTCATAAGCTTTACATTGATAATTCATAGAACGTAAATCAAATATGTTTACATTGCACAGATTGATATATACTTATTCATTCACAATTGTAAGTATCCTGGAAAGAAGCATAGAGTCTCACCTGTGCAGAAAGAGAGGGCACTGAGGCAGACAAATATGTAGATTAAAGGAAGATGGCCCAGACACTTGGCAGATTTTCTAAAGAAGAGTACCAGTGGATTCAAAAAGCTGATGCTGAAACTGCTTTTCAAACTCTTCTCCATGGCCTTTGCAGACAGGCACAGAGCTCTCTAAATATAAAAGACATACAATTTCCTTTTAAATATTCTGATCTCCAACTAGAATCACTTTTGGAAAACAATTATACCTATGTATTGAGACAATGAATACACACCAAGCATAAAAAACGGTTTCTACTATTTGTCATTAAGTTCTAAGATTTGCTCCTGAATTTAACTTTAAAAATCCCATGCAGCTATCTTAACTGGTATATAATTTAGAGGTTAAAGGCAGGGTCCCTTATGGCCACATGATGACTTATAAAAGCAGTTAATCTTCAGACATGAAACAAATACATGAAAGGAAAACTACATGTGGCAAATTCTAATTTTTTCAAAGTAGTTGCCTACATAATTCTCAAGGCTGCCTGCTTGACATTTGTTTACTGATGGCCAGCTGTGTTCACATATCAAAATACTCAGTATTGAAACCAGCCCACATTTGGAAACAGTAGCATATTATGAAATTATGCAATGCAAGCAAAGCAAACTCAAAGCAAAGTATGCAAATTCAATGGCTTTTAAATGGAGGCTTTAGCCACAGTTTGAAAGTTAAAAACATCCATTCAGAGACTTCTAGTTCCACCTATGCTTCAACAAATGCAGTCCATCTGCTAAACAGGTGGAACTAAATGTTACCACTTGTTTATTGGTATTTCCTAGCACCAGCCAGAAAACAAGATAGAAATTGGAGCAAGCAACCAGTTGAAAAAGTAATCTCAGCCAAGTAAAACCTGAGCTTTCTTTCTACTAGCAAAATGAGAAACTGAAGGTTAAATAAAGTTGCTATCCTTTGCTTGTGGCTACAGGCCACAATTGAGCCCAGAATTATGTTGCTAAGTGAGAAATTTGTTAAGTGAGTTTTGCCCCATTTTACGACTTTTCTTTCAACATTTGTTAAATGAATCATTGCAGTTGTTAAATCATGGTTGTTAAGTGAATCTGGCTCCCCACTGAATTTGCTTGTCAAAAGGTTGCAAAAGATGATCACATGACACCCCCCCCCAGGGACACTGCAATTGTCATAAATATTAATCAGTTGTCAAGCATCCAAATGTAAATCATGTGACTATGGGGATGGTACAACGGTCATAAGTGTGAAAAATGGTCATAAGTCACTTTTTATTGTTGCAACTTCGAACAGTCACTAAGTGAACTGCTGTAAGTCGGGGACTAACTGTACTGTATAAATTGTATTGATTTCAGGCATGTTCCTTTTATTAAATTTAAATGGGATTCTGCTTAGCTTGCACCTACATTTATTTTAAACTTACATTAGAGGTTTATATCTTACCTTTTCTATGTATTCATTACAAGGGATCTGAAGAACAGAAAGAATCATTCTATCAAGAATGATTCTACCTTCATTTTAACTCTTGTATAGTCTTATGCCTATACAAAAAATAACTACAGTTAGTCCTCAATTTACAACAGTTCATTTAGTGACCATTCAAAATTACAATGGCATTGAAAATTGTAATTTATGACCATTTTTCACAGTTATGACCTTTGCAGCATCTCCATGATCACGTGATCAAAATTCAGATGCTGGGCAACTGGTTCATATTTTTGACCGCTGCTGTGCCCCAAGGTCATGTGATCACCTTTTGCGACCTTCTGACAAGGAAAGTCAATGGGGAAGCCAGATTCATTAACAAGTGGGTTACTAATTTAACAACTGCAGTGATTCACTTAACAACGGTGGCAAGAAAAGTCATAAAATGGGGCAAAACTCACTTAACAAATGTTTCATTTAACAACATAAATTTGAGGCTCAATTGTGGTTGTAAGTCGAGGATTATCTGTCCTGAAATAATGTACAGAAAATAGGATTAATACCCAATAAGCAGTAAACAATCAAGGAACTCTACAGTGCAATCATGAGCTATATTCTTTTCTATTGGTAAAATAACCACAGTACAGTCCATGTGTTACAAATGTGTATACTTTGGTGACTAGATCATAACATAGATGAAGAGAATATGCCCCTCCACTTTTTCTTGTACCACAACGGCTTGCATTGTCTGGTAGGATCACTAGCAAAACTGTGGTATTTAGTTGCTTGAACCAAAAACGTGATGTAACTTGAAACTTTGGCTCTTTCCCAAAATAAAGCAAATTTTATAATCTGGTTTTTGTAGTTCACTGTGGAAAATGAACAGTGAAGGGAAAAACAAGGCAAAATTATAATAAGAGGCAGCTACAATCTTAGGGAACTTCATTACTGCATTTGAACTGCCTCACTAGTAAATTCTGCTGTTTCCAAAATCCACTAGCAATTTAGCTCTGGATATTGTTAAATCAATTTAAATACTGAAACATCATAAAATTCCCTTTTCTTTCCTATAGAATAATGTATCCACATGACAATAAGCACTGGGTTAGATTGGTATTATTATCCTAGAAAAAAACATAGAAGTTTGTTCCTGATGACTTGGATAGCCTGTTCATCACATTATTGGATTACATAAGGGATCGGCCATGCCAGAATCAGTGCAAAGCTTCTGCAGTGGCTGCACATGGAAAGAAAATTCACCTGAAAAGCTGCTGAAATACTGCAGAGGATTCTAGGGTACATTTTCAGCTTGCATTAGGAGTCAACAATGCTGGAAGACATGTGACAGCCTGAACTCCCATGTATGGCAGGTAGTCATTAAATTATGACAGCGAGCTGTCTAGTCTACCTATATCATAACACTGCTGAATTCATCTATGCCTTGCATCCAATTTTACGTTTTGCTCTAGGATGACTAACAGAATTAGGTTACTGCTACTATGCTTGCCTTAAAACACCTTGAGAACATAGGAAGAACAGAGAACAAAGTTCAATTCTGTCTTCTGTAAATGTGGAAGTCTACAGTATTTACGTGGCACAATGAATATAACTTTGTTGCAAAACCAGATATTCATCTGGCATAATACCATAGTTCATATACTTACTGTAGGTTACATAAAAAGGCCACATTTAGGTATTAGTTGCAATCATATATCTAGACCTTTACTGACTGCAAACTTTAACTCCAGCTGTTTTTTTAACTCTTTTTATTACTAACAAGACAACAGGCTGTTATAAAAATATCAGTTGTTTGCTTCTTGCAATTAAAGAGTTACAGCATGGTTTAAAGATACACATAGGAGGACAAACTGCAAAAGAACTCTTGGAGGATTTTTTTGTTTTGTTTTGCTGCTGCTGGATGTTTTTAAGTATGGGCCATATTCTAAATTACTCAGTATTCATTCAATGTATGAATAACTTAACACCAATTTTTTCTTAAGTCACTTCACCCTACATTACTTTGCTGGTGAAAGGCACCAGCAAAAAGAAGTTGCTACTAGAACTAAAGTGAGGAGAGAATCACTGAGACCTTTTAACAAATAAGAAACAAACATGCTGCTAAGTATATTTACACATTCAATGCAGGGTTTTAAAATTATATATGCAACTATAGCAATAAAGTTTTGGCTTCCTTTTTAAAAATAAATGTAATAATGACCTGTCTGTGAAACAAATGAATTAATGCATCACTGACCTACCAAGTACAAAACAAATACTTCAAGCATGGTCTTCTATTACAATTTTCTATCCAAGTAATATTGGAAATATCATTTATACTCACTGCTGATTCAAAGGAGATGTTAAATATATTCACTGAAGATATATTAGATATACACTATTTCACAATGTAAAGGTATAGTTTCATATATAGCATATGAATATCTGTTTATCAACATGCCAGATTTTTTTAATAAATGAAAAGGACTTGTTATGCAGTTTAAAAGCTTCCCTTAGTGTCTATGCAAATGGATGCATATTCATTATTCATCAATATATTATTGCTCACTTGACTTAATTTAGGTTCATTACTGTTTTAGCAAAACACTCTTTCACAATTGTAAAGCTCTTAATACAGCAAATATAATTTACTGTTCAGTTATCAAAAAAACCTTTCCAAGTTAACTCTTTTAACTAGCTTTTAACACTCTGAAATATTTAACCATAAAAAGATATTTGTATCCAGCAAAATATCCTTTTGAAAGGTTCCTCAGCTGACAAAGTTAACATTTGAGAGATGCTACTTTGAAATTTCTGATATTCAAAGTGATTTTTCTCAGAATTTAAAATAAAAGGCTAACTTAAAACCAAGAAGTTCCTTCCTTCTCATGGGAAATTAAATATTTTTTTTTAAAAAAAATCTGATTTCTAAATTAGAGCTGGTCCTGTCTGGCACAGAATCTTCTACTAAGGTCTCTATGAGAAACTATTTGGATAAGCTTTGATAAGATAAATAGAAAGTCCAGAAAAGTAGCTCATAAAGAAAATCAAAATATAACCCCATTGAAAAACTCTACTGTGACAGGAGTGGATAAATTTTTCCAGTCAAAATAGTACTATCCACCTCCAACAGATTGCTTGGACAAAAGCAAAGCAAAATCAACAGTCTACAGAGACATAGTCTCCTTTCATAGGTAGGTACCTATCTAGCTAAATAGGTACCTACCTATCAAAATAACAGTAGACAGTGTAAGAGTTATATAGCTAAAAGAAAAAGCAGGCTCAGCTATTAAATCTGATAATTTTAATCCATAAAAATAAGGTCTCAGCTTCCAGCCAGTGTACCCTAGCACCTCTGAGGACATAGAGCATTTCTGTCTTCGTACTGATATTCAGCTAATAACTACATGGATTATATTAATCCACTCAAGATGGAGCACCAGGAGGAAAGGTTGCATATATATTAAGGACCTCCAGACTTTTCGTCGGGCCCTGAAAACTTATCTTTTTCAGCTTGCCGGTTTAGCCTTATCCCTATTGAATTTTTAAAATTTTTAGAGTTTTTAGAGTTGATGTATTTTAATATTTACTTGTTTTTAATTCTCAGCCAAATTTATATGTGTTTTAATATTTTAACTTTTATGTACTGATTTTTACTCGGCTGTTCACCGCCCTGAGTCCGTAAGGAGAAGGGCGGTATATAAATCAAATAAATAAATAAATAAGGAATAAATTATATTTGTTAGAAACAAGTTCTCATTTGACTGTTTATTTTAGTATTTATTCATTTGAGTTATATAGCCAACCATCTCAACTGCATGACTCTGAGTGGCTTACAATTAAAAAAACTACAAGAAAATACTATCCAACCATAAAAAGAACATACATAAACTAATACAAATTAACAATATCCATAGCATGGGCCTAAAAGCAATTTATATCCAACATAACTGCTGTATGAGCTCCTTACAGGCTATTCCTGTTTTTCCTAATTGTTATGCCAACAAGTCCAGGTTCAATTCCTTCCACTTGTAAGAAAAAGAGTACCAAATTAAATTTCCCATATTTTCACTTTAGTAAAAGACAAACACAACATGTGATATAGACATCAGTGTTTTGCACTAGTTCAGTTTTATACAATAACTTTAATAGGTTGTAGGAGCTGTGTTCTCTATAATACATTTGTTAAATATCTGACATAGCATCCAAGCTTATTGTTAGTTCTGTAATTACCGTAAGAACTATCCACTCTTCAGTGGCAACTATCCTATGTTTAATCAGGTCCCAAACTCAATCTTCAGCATCTTTTGCAAGAGGGATACTGTAGAAACAGGGGCCCTGAAAACCTTGGAGAGCTGATTAACCAATTTCTGAGTTTCTAAGTTTGCATAATGCTTTGCTGTAGTGCAGGAAGCTGTGGCCAGGCACATCTGTCTCTCTACCCATGACTATATATATAAACTTTTTAGTTTAGACATTGCAGGTCAAGGGTGACCATCATCATCACTTGCATATTCCTTTGTTGGTGAAGTCCAGGTGGGTTCGTTTATTTAATTACAAGACTTATAAACCGCCTCGCTCCAAAGTATTATGAGTGGTGTAAAAAAAATCAAGTTAGGGTATGGAAAGCAAACAGAACAATAAAAAAGAATTGTAAACTGTATTCATTAACAGACAATAATGGTGAGAGCAACATAATCTAAACAAATACTTAATTGCCCCAAGAGTATACATGATGGCATGATACCTTACTCTTTTACACACACACACACCATTCTTAAACTGAACCATTTTACTTGTATTGTTATACGATGTAATAGACGGTTTAGTTCATTTCTGTGCTCTAGAGCCTCTACTGATGTTCAGTAAGCGAGGCTGGTTCTGTTTTGCTGGTCAATAACAGAAATAAACTTAGAATTTAGAATGGAGCTGGAAGGGACCTTGGAGGTCTTCTAGTCCAGCCCGCTGCTCAGGCAGGAAACCCTGTAACATTTCAGACAAAGGTTTGTCCAATCTCTTCTTAAAAACCTCCAGGGATGGAGTGCCAAAGACCCTCAGGGGGAAACACCCCCAGGTTTTAATTCTTCCGGGGGGGAATCAAAAAAGTGGGGGCCACTCTTGTTTTGTGGGGGGGGGGGGGGGGAAGAAGCGGTTCCAACGAGGGGATCGGCCTCCCACGACACGAGCTTCCAACTGCCCTGGTTCGATCCCACGACAGGCCGGTGAGGTAAGTAGGCAGGCTCCGTGAAACAGTCGGCCCTAGATCTCGTTGGGGACGGACGGGACAGGTGAACTTGGACCTTCTCCCTAACCACAACCGCTCCGGGGATCCTTAATCCCCGGCGCTCCCCGTCACGGAGGACCCGGGAGCTGCCTTAAAAGGGAGCCGACTAAAAACCTGAGGAAGCGCAAGGCAACCCAACCCAGCAGGCGCTACTTACCGGGAGGGCCGCGGTGAGGGGGACAGGTGTTCTTGGCCGACAGGTGAAAAGGCGGGGAGAGAGAGAGCCCCTGAGGTAAAACTGATGGAGGGAGCCGTGAGCCTCGTCAGGGCTGCGGCTTTACCGCCGACATGGCCCGGGAAGGTAGGCCGCAGAAGCTCCCTTCCCTCCCCTCCCCTCCCCCCAACCACCAAGTTTCTTTTTTTTTAAACAGCCCCCCCTCCCCGCTCTTCTAAATCCTCCAATTTCGGAGGCAGAGCAACCGCAACGCCTCACGCTCCGTCCCACTCCTCCTCCGCCCCCCTCCCTCCGCTTCTTTCCCTTCAGCCGGAAACGCAAAAAAAAAAAAAACCCCACACGCACGCACGCACACACACACATACACACACACACACACACGTACGCCTTAGCCGGCCTCTCCAACCAATCGGCGCTCCCGACCGTCGGGACTAGAGAGGGAGGTGGGGGGAGGAGGGAGGAGAATTAAAAAAAAAAAAAGAACCTCCTCTCGCCGTTGCTATGGTTGCCCGAGCGCTTTTCTTTCCTCCCGCCCTTCGTTTCCTCAAAAGGGAAAGCGGAAAGAGCCGGGGTTGGGAGGGAGGAGGGAGGGGAAAAAAAAAAACCCTGTCGTTGCCTTTAGATGGCATGGCGGTAGCGGCTTCGCGAACAGGTCGCAGCAAGGCGAACGGTGATTGGGAGGCCGGATTAGCAAGCCGTCAAAGAATTGGCTAACGCGAGAGAAAAAAAACCAAGTAGAGGTGAGGCGTGGGGGGGGGGCGGAGGAGAGGGAAAGCCAACAGGCGTTGCGTTGGAGAGAGCGGCAGACGGTCCTTCGGCGCGCGCGCTCGCTTGCTTTGCTGGCAGATGCCATCCGGGAGAGCCGGAGGAGAAGCACGCTGGTCGGCTGGGAGGTAATGAAGGGAAGCGAGCGGCCATTCGGAAGGCAGAGAGTCAAGCAGGAGAGGAGCCCGAAGGCGGCGGGGAAGGAAAGGGACCCCAGGCCAAGCCACCCACCCGCCCCCTCCCTCAAATTGGGGGGGCTGAGAGGAATGAGGTGGGGGGGGGGCGCTGAGCCTCCCAAAGGGCGCCCTTTCATAGTCTCGCGCACGCCGTTTGCGGCGGCGCATTTCAGGGAGGTGGGGGGGGGGCGATTGGAACGTGGCTTCTCCCGCCTGATGTCGCAGTTAAGCGAAGGCGTGCTGGGGCTGGGGCGGCCCCTTTGCAATCCCCCTCCATCCTCCCCCCACAAGCAGCCCCCACGGTCGGGTCGGGCTGAGGGACAGCGACCGTCCCGTCCCGTAACCGGGGAGGGGGGGGGACAGCGAGTACTACGCGTGGAGCCTCGCTCCGAACTATGTCGATATCCCTTTTTGCTGCGTGGGAAAATCTGACCCCCCTCCCCACCGCCTGCTTGTATTGAATGGAAAGAGTTTTGCGGTGGATTCGTGCTGTCTTTTCAAATACTGGGTGATGTCTTCGGGGGGGGGGCTTCAGCTGTGTTTCAGAAGGGCAGTTTCTCTCCCCCCGCCCCCCCCAAAAGCTCTACTGCTTCTTGGGCAGAGTTTGCCCTTCAGCGGCACTGGTCCGAGCTTTTTTGGCTGCCTCTAGTTGGCATCAGTTTTGACAGCGGTTCATCCCTGCTGGACATCTGTGGGGCTGGTTTGGGTGGCCGGGTTGTGGGCTCTGCAGGTGAGCTCCTGGGGATCCGGTGGGGCTGGTTGCCAAGGTGAAGGAAGGCAGCTTTGGAAGGGTGGGTGGCTAACCCTTGCAGCATGCCACGGTGGGCCAGGTTCTTGGATTGCATGAGCCGCTGCCTGCAACAGCATTTAGGAATCTGTTTGCACCACTGATAACCATCCCTCCTCTCCCACCACCACCACCTCAGATCATAACTGGAAGAGAAAAAGGGAGCAACCGGGCTTTTCTCCTGCAAGCTAATTGCAATTAGCTGCATTCCTGCTGCGAAAAATTGGTGATTTTAATTAGGGTCACCGAGTAAAGGAAGAGCAGCCTCCCACCAGGCAAATCTGTTTAAGATCCCTGATTGCCTGCTGGGTGAACAATGGGAATGCAGTGGTTTTGCATAGAGATGCTGGAAGAAAAGGATGATTTTCTTTCTGTCTTTGCAGGCTTGCCTGTAGTTAATCTAACCATCAATAACCTATTTGTAACTAGCCACTGAACTATAAGCGGTGGTTATTATGAGTAGGTTAAAACACAATTGCTAGTTTGTTGCTCGTAACTACCATTACTGAGGCGTCTTCCAAGCCACTTGGTACAAATTGCTGATTTTTTCCAGCCCTTGCCAACAGTAAACCAGCAACCCATTTTTGACTGCTCTGCAGAGCAACTATTTGGAAAAGTGAGCAGAGGCTCTGCACAAAGGAAATTTTTTTGCAGTCAAGGGCTGGATCTAAGCTATAAAATTACTCCTGGGTTGTTCTTACTTGAATTGTCCAGTCCCTAACATGGATCTCGGCTTCCTCTTAGCCCACCAAAAATCTGATCAGAAACATTAGTACCATGGACAGCAACTCCTTGTGATGGTTTCATATTTGTGACATTCTGCTTGTCCTATTTTTCTATGCGTTTCTTAAATACTTTCCCCATAACACATAATTGTTCTTACTGTTGACCCTGTTATATATACGTGTGTGTGTGTATGTATGTATGATTTTGCTTGTATTGAATAGTTTTGTTTTTAAAACATTTAAAGCATTTCCCTTCTGCGAGCTTCCTTTAAAGAAGAGTAAAAATCCACTAAATGCAAAGGGAGAAGACATACTTATTAATTTATTACTGCAATTTATATGCTGATTAGTTCCAAGAAGGCTCTAAGTGGCTTAGAAATTATACAAAATTATATAGGGTGGGGGGGGGGGAACACCAGGAAAAAAAACATTAACCCAATAACAATCAATCTTGCTTGCCATTAAGGCACCAACTCAAACATTCATAGCAGTAACAGTTGCCTGCTGCAAGGAAGAGACATATCATAAATCTTCAGAGGATCTCCAGAATAGGTGATGATGACTTTCCTGAGCAGCAAATAGGGTCAGTGCTGACCTGTTCCAAATTGGAGGTGGGGAGTGGGGGACATGCTTACATAAAAAGACCTCTGGTCCCTCAAGGATGGGGTCTCCCTACCAGATCTTGTTGGATGAGCAAACAGCTGGAAGAAAATGGTTCTGTAAACATGCCAGCCATATACAGCTTTAAAGGTGAAAACCAGCACCTTGAATTGCACCTAAAATCTAATTGATCACCAGTGCAGTTCTGACAGATGAGCTGTGACTTGGGCACATCTGCAGATGCCCTTAATTACATGATACAAGCATGTTCCATTGGTTCCTGTTAGGTTGGTAGAAACAACCTAATTAGAACAGGATGGTCCAAGGTTATATATCCTCAGCAGCTCCGGTTTGAATCTAGGTTTGATTCAGGCCACGGATGGAAGACTTTCTGCCTTAATTACTCTCTTCATCCTTTTTAGAAGCCATCCTTCCTGCCAGAGTCTGGATTCTGGTGTTAGAATAATAATGTTGGTGTTTATTTCTTTACATTTTGTGAGCCTAGAAGCTGCCAAGCATTCATATTCTGCATGGATAGATATTTTTATCATCTCTTAATGTGTCACATGATTATTCGTTCGTTCTTTTCAATTAGAGGCATCCAAGAATAAAGTGTGCGTGTTCTCACACCTGGATTGAGCAAATAACAACATTTCCATCTTCCAAGGGCAAAACCTATTTTAAAAATGGGCTGGCGTTTTACATTCCAAATTTGTCATTTCATTTCATTTCATTTATTGAATTTGTATACCACCCTTCTCCCTGGGGGCTCAGGGTGGTGAACAGCCGAAATTAAAATACATACAATATAAAAGTTAAGATAGCTAAAATAAATTGTCATTAAATTAGCAACGATAAAAAGACCAAAAGATTTCCTTTCTTGTCTATTTAGGGTTTTATGCTTTAATAATCTTTTTAAAAATTTAATTTATATGCCGCCCTTCTCCGGAGACTCAGGGCAGCTTACAATGCATTAAGCAATAACCTTCATACTTTTGTATATACCTCCTTAGTATGGCTCCCCATCTCCCCCCGTACAGTGTTCTTTTTTATACAAAGTCAGCTTATTGCTCCCACAATCCTGGTCCTCATGTTACCTACCTCGGAAGGATGGAAGGCTGAGTCAACCTTGAGCCTGGTGAGATTCGAACTTGCAATAATTGCAGGCAGCTGGTGTCACTTAACATCACTTTAATCTGTTGTGCTACCACGCAATAATAATGTTGATTCGTTATGGTTTAGGCTTACATTCAGTCTTTCCCTGAGACATAAAGGTAGCATATCTAATACTGCCTCTCCAGTGTTTTAAAGCTATATTTCACAAATTTCATTCATAAAATTACAGGGTTGGAAGGGACCTTGGAGGTCTTCTAGTCCAACCCTCCACCCAAGGCAGGAGTCCTCCTACTATTTGGACAAATGATTGTTGAATCTTTTGAAATCCTCCAGTGATGGAGTAGTCACAACTCCAAGGGGAAAGCTGTTCCGCTGCTTAATAGTTCTCACTGTCATGAAATTCCTCCGTATTTCTAGGCTGGATCTTCTTCTCATGAGCTTCCACATCTCTTCCATGCTCTGTTCTTAAGGGAGCTCTTTCTATTTTAGTTGGTCTGCTGTGAAATATGCTGCAAAACCATTATACATTGTAGAATATTTTATAGCGTGCACTACAGCAAGGTTGAGAGAAGCAAAAGAAGAAAGAAGGTCTTAAATATTAGAAAAAGAACATTTTTATGTTTCAGTAGACATTCACTAGCACAGCTTCATTCCTCATTTGAGCTATGTTAAAATGTTATTTTGTCTTAAATGTTGACTTAATTTTCCACCTTATCAGCCAACAGTGTCACTCAAATGTCTGAAATGAAACCGTTTATTGCAACTGTATATTGCTGTATTTTGCAATTTCCCAAATTGTGTTTGACGGTTTTCAAACAATATAAATCAACTTGTTCTGAGAACATTATAGTGGCTAAGGCCCAATATATTGGCAATATTTTATATGTAAAGGGAAATGAAATAGAATCAGAATTCTATGTAGCAGTGATGACAATTCTTAAACCTTAGGCTGGTTTTATTACACTGTTCAGTGGTTCACATAGAACATCATTTTTAACAATGTTTTGCAGACGTTTCTAGGTGAGGAATGGGCAGGAGATCAGAAGTGGCAGATCAGGGTGTCTTGCAGCCAGTGCAAAAGTTTATGACTCATGGTTGTCTAACAATAGAACCAGTTGAAAAGCTCTCTCTCTTCCTCCCCACCCCCCAATTATTCACCCCCTGGATTAGATTGCCGGAAAATAACTATTTGGGGGGAAAAACAGGAACAGATTTTCTGGATAGCCACATTCTGCTTCTTTTGATAAATTCCTGATTTCCTGAGTATATAAATATTTATTTATATATAAATATTTAAAGGCCATCCACTTCTGAGAAGCCAAGGCACTTTTACAGCCAAATGAAACTGTAATAGGCACAAACATTACATGACTCTTATCTAACCAACAGAAGGCAGCCATTTTGCCTTCGGTATCCAAATACCCTGTGGAATAGTAAGATTGTTAGTGGCTTCTGAAAGACCAAGAGGTTGGGTGCCTTCTTTGTCTTGGCAGGCAAGAACTTTTAGAAAATGAAGAAAGCCACGGAGAAAGTACCTTCCACTTCCCGCCACACATTCATTTGGATGGGAACCTGCCATTCGTGTGATGGAGTGTGCACTTACAGCAGCAAAGGGGGAGGATTTGACCAACTCCAGAGTTTTCCCAGAAAGAGACTGTGCAGCCGGTAGTTGGATAGGGAGAGGAGGAAAGGAGTTCAGGGTAGTCACATCCTAGAACCGTGATGGCGAACCTATGGCATGCATGCCACAGGTGGCACGCATAGCCATATTGGTGGACATGGAAGCTCAGCTCCAGTGCACATGTGCACGCCAGCCAGCTGGTTTTCGAGCCTGCCGGGCCCACCAGAAGTAGGGAAACAGGCTGTTTCCTGTCTCTGGAGGGTCTTGGGTTGGTGGTGGGGAAAGCCTGATTTTCTCTCTCCCCAGGCTCCAGAGCCTTTCTAGGAACCTGGGGAAGGCAAAAATGACCTTCCCCACCCACCCCGGGAGGCCCTCCTAGAAAGGCTCAAGCTTGGAGAGAGCAAAAAATGGGCCTTCTGGTCCCACCGGAAGTTGGCAAACGGGGCATTTCCGGCCTCCAGGAGGGTGGGCAAGGCCGTTTTCGCCCTCCCCAGATTCCTAGAAAGGCTCTGGAGCCTGGGGAGAGCAAAAAATGGGCCCACTGGGCCATTGTGTGCCAGGATTGGGGGGGCACATAGAATTATGGGTGTGAACACGCACGCAATCCCCCATGCTCACCCCATGCTCCTGGCACGCGATGGCAAAAAGGTTAGCCATCACTGTCCTAGAATCTGTCGGGACAATCTAATAGCTTAGAAAGCTATATCTTTAGTTTGGCAAGATTCTGTCTACTAGCTGTAAGTAATTAAAAGACTGGACTCAACTGGATCTCACTGTCTCTTCTCGGGGCTTGGGCCTGACAACAGGCCCACCTTTAAAGGCCGCATGGGAGAGACTAAGCAAGGGCAAGAAACAGTCCTGCAAGTGTCAATTTGTGACGAGCTTTAAAGATGGCAACCAGCCATTTGAACGGAACCCAGAAGTAAACCAATAACCAGTGCAGCACAATAAATTTACACTGCTGAACCTACTCCCTCCAATTAGCAGACCAAGCTGCTAGTTGAAGCATCTGAGTTCTCTTCAAAGGTGTGGTCCTACATAAAGCGTGTTACAGTAGTCTACCTCAGTGGTGCTTCAACTGGTTCTATCCAGTTCAGGAGAACCGGTAGCGGCGGCTGCGGGAGGCTCCGCCCACCCGCCCAGATGTCATCATGTCCCGTTTTTGATGCTCTGCACATGCGCAGAAGTTCCTGAGCATGCACGGAGATGGTGCACACACGCTGTCCCATTTGCAAACCGGTAGCGAAGATAACTGAATACCAGCCCTGGTCTTACCTGCATGGAGAGAAGGGCATGAGTCATGGTAGCCAGGGCTTTCTGGTTTAAAAAGGCCCACAAACCAAAGAAACTCAACCTTAATAAATGAGGATGGGAATCTTCTTTCCAATTCATAGGAGGCCTTCCTGTCAGCCCTTTAAGGAAGACTAAACTAGGAAACCAATGCCATGTAGGTCAATGCTACTTTTATTGGAAAGATATAGTAATAGGACCGAATGCACCTCCCTCCCTTTCATCTTTCTCCATGCCTTTCTTCATCTGCCAAGACACAAAAGGCACTCAACCTCTTCAGTCTTTCACCTCCTTTATGTGTTTCCCTAATTTTCATGAAACCAACCCCACACGCCCCGCCCGGCTGCATGAATAGTCCAGTAGGATCACGAGTCAAACTTGCAGGTGGCAGAACTTCTATTGCCACAATCCCACTCCATATCCTTGGTCTGCGCAACGTCTAAAGAATCCCTTGCCAGAATCTTTTGCCAAGATTCTTTCCAGGAGGAAACCAGCTGAGAAGAATACAAGCAATTTTATCTGCCAAAATAATTTGTAAATATGTCACAGCAGCCTCCCAAATCAGAGGCTGAACAGAGTCACTGGATAAAACTCTGCAGACCCAGGAAGTTAAAACTTCCCAATTTTTATGGTGCATTCACAAATGTAATAATAATAATAATACTCATTGTCATTCGGGGCACTTGGTACCCTGTCCAAGAATTTTATAAGATACATCAACAAATTGCAGCTTCCTTCAATAACACCAGCGGAACTGCAAAAAACTGCGCTACTTGGAACATCGTACATCTTTTTTTTTTTAATTTATATGCCGCCCTTCTCTGGAGACTCAGGGCGGCTTACAATCCATTAAGTAATAGCCTTCATACTTTCGTATATTTTACAAAGTCAGCTCATTGCCCCCACAAACTGGGTCCTCAACCTACCTTAGAAAGGATGGAAGGCTGAGTCAACCTTGAGCCTGGTGAGATTCGAACTTACTAATTGCAGACAGCTGGAGTTAAATTACAATGCATTAGTCTGCTGAGCTATCCAGGAACTTAAGGAGGTACTTGGTTGATACCTAGGACGCTGGCAGCAATCCCTATCAACCATTAGCACCAGTCAATGGTATTTGTGATGCATTTTTTTTAATGTTCAGTTGACTGAGTTTCATGTTTAATAAATAAAGTAAATAATAATAACTTTATTGTTGTATGTATACACAGTGTACCCAAACAACAAGATTCACCTAACACCCAAAGACCAGGTCCAACACACACAAGAATCCCCAAACATACACCCCCACACCCACCACAAATTTTTCACCCCTAAACCACCCAAACATCCACACAACAGACCAAGTAATGCTGTCCATGTGGACATGCACCCATGAGCCATTGGATTTACTCTGGTTTTGTCCACTCTCACTGCAATTCCTCAGTAAACAAGGAATTTACTGGGGTCTGCGAGGAGAGGCCACTTGGGGACAATCCTTACCTACTGCACTTGCCAATACCATATTCCAGAGCTTGGTGAGGGGCAAGAGTCCTGGGAAATTCCAATGAGACCTCTGAAATCCCGGGGGGGGGGGGGGGGGCAGGGGAATAGGCACTGGGATGAACAGTTTAACTGGGCCACCACACCTGCAGAGGACTGATGAGCTGGCAATGTGCAGGTGATCCAGAAAGCATTCTGACATGACAAAAGGCTGGTCCTTCACCTTCAGTTCACATTGCAAACAAATAGTGTCATCATGTTCCTTAATCCATAACATAAATCTGTCTGCACGATCTGCAGATCCCCAGATCTATTTGTGGACTCCACGTTGAAGGTTGGGCATCCTAATCATCTCTATTTAATGGACAGTGTGCACCGGCACACTCACTCAAGTCTGATAACCCAAAACTCTTTTGTCATTGTTTTTTTTTAAAAAAAATGGGGCCATTGTTTTTCAGAGCGGCTCACATCAAAAGAGAGAAAACCTCCATCATCAGGCCTGCAAACAAAAGTCTAAAAGGAAGAAGGAGGGAAAGAGCAATTCTTCAAAGCCGGATATAGTGGTGAGCTATAGGTTGTTATTTAAGGCAATTTGGGGTAGGCTGCCCTGCTTTTCCTTGCGTTGTTCCTTAAAATAACAATTGACAGTTCTTGTTCCTTTGGCAGATGGGTGAGAGACCAAAGTGCTCTTTACTTTGACAGTAGTAGGATTGTGGGTTGTTGGAGCTAAGTGTTCTTTCTGGCAGGATGGAAGAGGCAAGCTGCCTGCAGCTGCTCCTTCTCCTGATAATAGCTGGGCCAAACTTGATGTTGGTTTGATGGCCGTCCCAGGAGATAAAAAGGGCCACTTTCAGTTGGCACTCAATTCCTTCCTGACAGTGAAAGCCAGATTCATGCTTGATTTTCCAGTATTACTTTGGAGTGGAGCCTCTCTGTCTGTCTTTCTGAGTTATTCCTTCTTATTTTTATTTTTTTAACAGTCAACGTTGGCACCATGGCCTCAAATTCGGGAATTGTTGTTGATGATGGTGAGAGCAGCAAGAATTGTACCCTGGAGAGATGCCTGAATGTATTTCGCGATGCAAGCAATGATAGTGAACAATTTGCAGCTCTGCTCCTGGTAAGTCCCTGACCCAGTGGAGGGAGGGAGGAAGGAAGGAAATCCTTGTTTGCTTTAGCTACTCATTAGTAATTGGCTAACTATCTGAGAGACAAACTCACCTGGATCCCACCTGTAAAATGTGGTAGTAGTGATGATGATGATGAAGATGATGGGTGCAGCAGTTTTTGAATGTTATTTAGATCATTTATTGAATTATAGAGTTTAATCTTCTCATATAAATCAAAGACTGAGGGACGTGGTGGCTCAGCAGCTAAGACACTGAGCTTGTCGATCAAAAGGTCAGCAGTTCAATGGTTCGAATCCCTAGATCCGCGCAACAGGGTGAGCTCCTGTTACTTGTCCCAGCTTCTGCCAACCTAGCAGTTCGAAAGCACCTAAAAAATGCAAGTAGAGAAATAGGAACCACTTTGGTGGGAAGGCAACAGCATTCCCAGCTTCATGCCAGCCACATGACCATGGAGACGTCTTCGGACAGCACTGGCTCTTCGGCTTTGAAATGGAGATGAGCACCGCCCCCTAGAGACAGGAACAACTAGCACATATGTGCAAGGGGAATCTTTACCTTCTTATAAACCAAAGATGGAGAGCATGAGTGGAGTGGGTTATCTAATTCACCTCTTAGCCCTGGCAAAGACCTGGACTCTGCCTCCACCCCACCACGCTTTGATACCTCCTGCTACTTTTTTTCAGGTGACCAAAGCGATAAAAGCAGGAGAAATCAATTCCAAAGCCCGTCGAAGGATTTTCGATGCCGTCGGCTTCACATTCCCAAACCGGCTTCTGACTTCCAAGGATCCCCCCGAGGGCTGCCCCCAGCACACTTTCCAAGCCCTGGGTCTCACTCTGCTGGCCTGTTTCTGCACAGATCCAGATTTAGCCCGGCATCCGCAGATGCTGAACAAAATTCCCATTTTCAGCGACGTGGTTTCAGCCAAGACCAGAGATGCTTCTTACAGTGCCATGATTGACGACGCCTACCAATGCCTCAGAGCCATCTTGGCTACCCCCAAGGGTCCCAGAGAGTTGATCAACAGGGGTGCCCTCTCTGCCCTCTGCCAGGCCTACGTGAACCACAGCTACGGCTACGATCAGGCCCTTCAGCTGCTGGTGGGACTCCTGACGTCGGCAGAAACCAAGTGTTGGCAAAGAGCTACTACTGACCTCATTGGCGTGCTTAGTGTCCTCAGCGCGGAGTTCCAGAAGGCCGAAGACATGACCAAATTCCAGCTGTGCGAAGTGCTGGCCCGCTTTGTGCCTCCTCTTCTCCCCCCTGGCTCTGAATGTCTCTTGCCCCTCTACCGAGGCCTGTCGAGCATCTTAACAAGCAAGCTAAGCGCCTCCCAGCAAGACCCTGCCTTGAAGCTTTCGGCCTGCCTCTCCCAAGCCTGCAGCTCAGCCTGGATCCCAGCCGGCAGTTCCGGCAGCAAATTTTTTGCTCTCTTGGTCAACTTGGCTTGCGTGGAAGTCCGCTTGACCTTGGAGGAGCTGGACCTGACGGAAGTGGATAAGAAGCGGGAACTGATGGCTGCCTGCTATATCCTGATGGAGCTGGCGATTGTGGAATGTACCCGGGAGAAAGGCTCTCTCCTGCAAGAGACCCAGAAAGTGCAGCTGGTGGGGATCCTGGAGGAAGCTTTGGGGGCTGTCATACATTACCTGAGACAGGTAAGAGAAGAGCCTGTTGCATGGGGTGATTAATTATCCTTTTAAATGGGAGGTCGAGGCTGGGAAGGGGGTCAGCTTAGTAAGGTGCACCTTATCTACAAGAAGCCGTTCTGGCCGTGTAAAAAGTTTAGCACACAAGAGAAATATATCACAAGAGAAATATATCACTGGGTGGGAAGGGGAATTTTAAGTGGCGTTCTTTGCCAGTTCTTCCCAAATGTGTGCCGTTAGGACTTCGGTTTCAGTTAAATTGTCAGTTAAGAGCCATTTGGGTCCTGAAAAATCACTCTAGTTCAGGGGTCAGCAACCTGCAGCTCTGAAGCCGCATGTGGCTTCTTCACCCCTCTGCTGTGGGTCCCTGTCACTCAAAATATGCGTCACAACCGCCAATGTGCGACATCCACCAGCACATGATTTATTGAGCTTTTCAACCCCCGGTAGGCCCACCATGGATAAATCAAGAAAATAAAAGTTTCAGAAGAAAACAGAACATTTAATTCGACTACATATGCTAGTTTTGTAGCCACTCAAGAAATAGTCAGGCACGAGAAGGGTTTTGTGGCTCCCGCTGTTTTCTTTTCTGTGGGAAATGGGTCCAAATGGCTCTTTGAGTGTTTAAGGTTGCAGACCCCTGCTCTAGTTAAAGCAGAAAGCTGGGAAAGTTCAGTTGTTCTTCTTAGCTGAGTGCCTGAGCTGTCCATTCAAGAAAATGTTTGCTGCAACCACTTAACTTTAGTAAAACATCCTGTTACTTCAACCCAATGGAGTCGAGGATCTTTCTTTCCTAAAGACCTAAGTTGGGGCAGGTCTGACACTTACGGTCCAACAGTTGCCAGTTCTTTCACCCTCCTCAGGGCGGCCTTCCTCGTGATTCAGGTTTCGCAAGCCCTTTCCTGCCTTGTCAACGTGGGATTTGTGGGGGGTGTCTTTTCTTCTTCTGTGACTCAGGTTGGACAGAAGAAGCTGGAGGATCCTTTCATCTTTGCCTCTGTTCGAATCCTGGGCGCCTGGCTGGCTGAGGAGACCTCTTTCCTCAAGCAGGAGATCTGCGACCTCCTCCCGTTCCTCATTTATTATGCCAAGGTGCAGTTCGAAGAAGAGAGGAGAAGCCGGCGAAGCGCTTCACAGTCTGAAAAGGAGCAGGCCGGACAAGGCCCCATCCCAGAGCCTCTTTGGCGGGGAGACGCTTTGAGGTAAAAAATACCGTTGGTTGCTGAAATGCAAGAATTGTTAGGGTTTCTCTCCAAAATAGGGGTCTCCAACTTTGGCAACTTTAAGACTTGTGGACTTCAACTCCCAGAATTCCTCAGCCAGCTATGCAAAGCTTTTTTTTTTTTCCCGCAAAGCTGGCTGAGGAATTCTGGGAGTTGAAGTCCACAAGTCTTAAAGTTGCCAAAGTTGGAGATCCCTGCTCCAACAGATCAGTACACCTTCTGTGCTTTTGATTCACGAACCCCTTGTTCCCAGAGTTAAAATTGAAATATAGGTAAGTCCTCGATTTACAACCACGATTGAGCTAAGTGAGACAGTTGTTAAGTGAATTCTGCCCCATTTTATGAACTTTCTTGCCCCAGTTCTTAAGTGAATCATTGCAGTTTTTCAGCTAGTAACACAGTTATTAAGTGAGCCTGGGTTCCCCATTGTCTTTGCTTGTCAGAAGATCGCAAAAAGGATCACATCATCCCCATGACAGTTGAGGACTGCCTGCAGTTCTGTTCTTGTTTACATTTGAAGATCAAATGGATCGTCTTTGAAAAACAGAAAAGACTCTGGTTCAAATTTGCAGGGTAAAACTCACAACTTCTCAGTCTCAGTTGTACCCTTTATAGCACGATAAAGCTGCACGCTACTCTGTTTTTGAAAAAAAAATTCCCAAACGTTTTGACAAAGGTTTGTTTCTTGAGGAGAGTAAAGTTTCTTTTTAGAATGTGAATAGAATAGAATAGGACAGGACAGAATTGAATTGAATTCTTTATTGGCCAAGTGTGATTGGACACACAAGGAATTTGTCTTGGTGGATACACTCTCAGTTAATTATGGATGATTTGCTTTGCCTAGTCCTGGTTCCATCCTGTGCTTTGCAGGTTGCCCAGAGTGGTGATCTGAGAGATTTGGCTGTCCTCCATGGAAGAAACAGGGCTGTCTTTTACATTGACAAGTCATTTGGTTGAATCTCATGGGATTCAAATGCTTTGGCATCTGAACACCATGGATATTGCATTGGATGTCCAATTTTGTATGTCCACTACTCAGATTTCTCATCCAATCCCAGGGCAGATGGTCATGCTGATGTTGACTTTTATGGAGAGCCTTCCTTCTATTAATGTCGCAACTAAAATCTGTGTGCCTGGTTCCTCTTCTGAATGTAGGATGAGGATTACATGTCCTTCTACCTCATGCCGACCTACAGCCCTCAATACTCCTTGTCATTGGCCTAATTTTGTTTTGCAAAACATTCAGAGCATTGCTTAGTAATTTCTTCATACTAAGTTATCAGGCTCCTTATGTTAAGGCAGCAAGACTGGCTAGGGAATTCTGGGAGTTGAAGTTCACGCAACTAAAAGCTGCCAAGATTGAGAAACAGTGTATTTTAAAGATACCTAATAGTCTTGCTTCTATTAACTACAACAGCTTGTAATCACTAGCAGTGGTTGTATTATAAAGGCAGAAAGCCTCAAGAGGATTGTGTAGCAATTTGTAATGATGATGCCAGACCCACATATAAAAAAAAGTCAGGCATTTATTTCTGTATCCTCCATATACCCTCCAATTTCTTGCTGTCTCGCCGGCACTCTGTTAAGAGCTGGATTGAAGAAGCTATGTCTGTAATGATTCCACTAACTTTTGATTTGTTTAATTTCAACTCCTGCTAGTTTTCTCTTCTATTGCAACTGAGAAATTCTCCAGTACTGTTTTATCCTCACACCCCTGAGATGGAGGTCCCATAATTTGACTGAGCAGGTTGCCAACACACCTTGCTTTGAAACACTCAAAGGTCCTTTAGCTTTGCCTTTAAATCCAGAATGAATGTCCATTTGGAAGGCTGGCTTTGCAGGCTTTTTGGATCGAAGAATGACATTCAAAACTCTCTGGCTTTAAATTCACTTCCAGGGCCTTGTATTTCCACCTTCTAGATTCCTGTTGCCTGGTTTGAGCCACCTGACTGCCGAAGATCGCCCTCGTGAGATCCTAATTTCGGAGGGGGCGCCAGTTCTCTTGTGCCAATATTTCCTGCACCGTTGGGAGACCTTTGTTTCGAACACCGAATCCCAGTCTGCCTCAAAAGTTATTGAAGCCAGTCTTCAAACCTCCTGCGAGATTTTCCTGAATTTCGTTGTCACCGCTCCCAATCTAATCAGGTAATATGTATGTAGGTGGAGGTGTAAGCAACTCCTTCCCTTGTTAGAAAGGTTCGCTTCGGTTTGTTGCTTAAGCGAAGCACCCTGCAGGGAGTTGATGCTAATTGCTCCTGCGTAGGCGTTTGCCAGCAATCCGTGAGAGAGGGAGAGAGAGTTAAGTGGGCACACGACTCCCCATGTGCCTAGGCTGCTCTTAGCGATCTTTGCACATTGAACACAGAGAGCTAAAAAGCATTTGTAGCACATTCGGCTGCTGTGATTATGAAACTCTGTGTTTGGGGCTGATGTTTTGCAGGGTTTCTGACAGCAGGCAGTTCTGCAAGCCCCATCAACTCCCTTTTGCGCTGAAAGCATCGGGACGTGTTCCTCTGAACACCTCCGTCCCCATGTATAGAATCGTAGGCTAGGAAAGAACAGTGAGATCAACCTGTCCAACTCCTTGCCAAAAAAAGATCTAGACTGCAGCATCTGGACATGTTCCTCTGAACACCTCCATCCCCATGCACAGAATCGTAGGCTAGGAAAGAACATTAAGATCATCCTTTCCAGCTCCTTGCCAAAAAAAAAAAGAAGAAGATCCGGACTGCAGAATTAGTTAGTCCTGACAGATAGCTACTTTGAATATTTCCAGTGAAAGGGGGAACACCCTGATGGGTAATTTGTTGTGGGGCCAAACAGCTCTTAACAATGGGAAGAAATTACCAAGGGTACCAAGAAGAGCAATAGAGGTTATTGGAGCGTCTGGAGACAAAAACTATGATGAACAGTTCCAGGAACTGGGTATTTCTAGACTAACAAAGAGAAGGATTAGAGGTGACATGATAGCAGTCTTCCAGTACTTGAAGGGCTGCCACAAAGAAGAGGGAGTCAATCTATTCTTCAAAGCACCTGAAGGCAGGACAAGAAGCAATGGGTGGAAACTAATCAAGGAGAGAAGCAACTTAGAACTAAGGAGAAATTTCCTGACAGTTAGAACAATTCATCAGTGGAACAACTTGCCTCCAGAAGTTGTGAATGCTCCAATACTGGAAGTTTTTAAGAAGAGGTTGGATAACCATTTGTCTGAAGTGGTGTATGGTTTCCTGCCTGGGCAGGGGGTTGGACTAGAAGGCCTCCAAGGTCCCTTCCAACTCTGTTATTCTGTATTCTGCATGATGGCCTTTAAACTATTTAAAACGTTTGAAGGCTCATCATGCCTGCCCATAACTGCCCTGTCTTTTATAGAACTTGGTTTCCACCCAACCCTGCATCCTGGTGGTTTTTCCCTGGAAGTGTTTGACTTTCTGAGATTCTATTGAAATGCGGCCTCTCAGGGGAAATGCCAATGTATTTGGTTGCTTCTAAAAACCCATCTTCCTGTTTTTTTCCTTGTCACTCGTGGCATGAGTTGATCTATGTGCGGTCCAGAATTAGGTAGGATTTCAATATAAAGATAAAATAAAAAAGCATGAAAAACCAACTCAAGATTTTAAACTTTGGATTTCAGCTGATGAAATTCCAGCAAGGACTGGCTTTGGGCCTGTCTTTTTTAACCTCTTTTTTTTTTTTAACCTCTTCACCAAGTCCTCCTAGTGCTGCTTGAAGCAGAGAGCAAAATTTAGAAGTCCTAAGAATATCGCGCAAGAAGGAGGAATTGCAAATAACTCAGGAAACATCACCTCTTCTGCTCTCCCCTTCCACAGCCGAGAAGACTGCTTCTCAGCCTTGATGGATACGGTGCTGAAATCTCTTTCGTCTCTGCTGCCACAGAGGGAACATCTCATTTTGAGTGCCAACCTGGCCACGCTGGGGCTAATGATGGCCCGAAAACTGTTCGCTTATCCAGGCAAGTGGTGATACCTCCGATTCTACTGATAGAACTAAATCATTTGAAGCCGAGGGGGAACCAAAGCAGTGGTGGTTTTAAACTTACTTCAGTGCTTAGTTGGCTGGGCTCCCATTAATGTGGGTGGGTTCTTGCATAACCAATACTCATTCCTTGTATTTAAAATAGTGCTGAAGATCACCAAGGCAGTGCCAAGTAGAGTGCTGCCCCAGATTTCATATTAATCAGTTGCACTTTTTTTCCCCACCGCAAATAACAACTGTACAGTTGTACAGGTAGACTTTGACTTATAGCCATTCATTTAGTTACACCTGGGCAGAAAAAAAACCAAAGGTACAAGTACAAATTAGGCGAAACCTGGCTCCAAAACAGTCATTGTGAGAAGGACTTTGAAGTCTCAGTGGACAATCACTTAAACATTAGTCAGCAGTGTGCAGCAGCAACCAAAAAAGCCAATTCAATCCTTGGTTGTATTAACAGAAGCATAGAGTCAAAATCACGTGAAGTATTTAGCACCACTTTATAAAGCCTTGGTAAGACCACACCTGGAATACTGCATCCCGTTTTGATCACCACATTACAAAAAAGATGTTGAGACTTTGGAAAGAGTGCAAAGAAGAACAAATAAGACGATTAAAGGCTTGGAGGCTAAAACATAGGAAGAATGGCTGGAGAATTTGGGTTTGGCTAGTCTAAAGAAAAGGAAGACTAGGAGGGACATGATAGCAGTATTCCAATATTTGAGGGACTGCCACTAAGAAGAGGAGGTCAGCTTATTTTCCAAAGCACCAGAGGGTAAGGGCAAGACTAATCAAAGCAACCTGGAATTGAGGAGAAACTTCATAACAGTGAGAACAATTAACCAGTGGAAACACTTTGTTTTTTTTAATTTTGATTTATACCCCGCCTCCTCGAGAGACTCAGGGTGGCTTACAATGCGCTAAGCAATAGCTTTCATACTTTTGTATATTTTATACAAAGTCAGCTTATTGCCCCCACAAACTGTGTCCTCAATTTACCTACCTTAGAAAGGATGGAAGGCTGAGTCAACCTTGAGCCTGGGGAGATTCAAACTTACAGTAATTGCAGACAGCTGAATGTTTTCCTTCCTTCCTTCCTTCCTTCCTTCCTTCCTTCCTTCCTTCCTTCCTTCCTTCCTTCCTTCCTTCCTTCTTTTTTTTAAAATTAGATTTATATGCCGCCCTTCTCCAGAGACTCAGAGCGGCTTACAATGCGTTAAGCAACAGCCTTCATACTTTTGTATATACCGTATTTTCTGGCGTATAAGACGACTGGGCGTATAAGACGACCCTCCTCAGAGCCATTTAAGGCTCGTCAGAGCCTTTTGGGCTGGTCTGCCTGGTTACAGGAGAATAAGACCCGGCGTATAAGACGACCCCCGACTTTTGAGAAGATTTTTGTGTGTTAGAAAGTAGTCTTATACGCAGGAAAATACAGTATATACAAAGTCAGCTTATTGCCCCCACAAACTGGGTCCTCAATTTACCTACCTTAGAAAAGATGGAAGGCTGAGTCAACCTTGAGCCTGGAGATTCGAACTTACTAATTGCAGACAGCTGGAGTTAAATTACAGTGCAATAGTCTGCTGAGCTATTCCAGGCTCCTGAAGACTTATCTTCAGAAGTTGTGGGTGCTCCATCACTGGAGGTTTTTATGAAGAGACTGGACAGTCACTTGTCTGAAATCGTATAGGGTCTCCTGCTTGAGCAAGGGCTGGACTAGAAGACCTCCAAGGTCCCGTCCAGCTCTATTCTGATTCTGATTCTATTTAAGGTTAAAAAGTGGAAAAGGTGACTGAGGAATTCTGGGAGTTGAAGTCCACAAATCTTAAAAGTTGCCAAGATTGGAGACTCCTGCTCTAGAGATCAGAATGAAGGCTAAAAATGAGCAAAAAAAAAAAAAAAGATTGTGCTGGAACAGCGTCGTTTCCCACATTCCGCCCCCCCAGACAGAGACTAGAATCATCTGATTTCCACATTGATGGAAGTGGATGATCTAGAGCAGTGTTTCTCAACCTTGGCAACTTGAAGATGAATGGACTTCAACTCCCAGAATTCCCCAGCCAGCTATGCTGGGAGTTGAAGTCCATCTTCAAGTTGCCAAGGTTGAGAAACACTGATCTAGAGCAAAATAAAAAAACAAAAAACACAAATTAACCATGTTCCAGAATTAGGCGCGCTAGTTATTTCCAGACTGGCCAATTCAGGAGGGAGATTGGGACTGAAGCCAGATTGCTCTAGCTTTTTGCACTTCCCTAATTCCGACAAAAATACTGTTTTTGTTTTGCCCCCAGTTAATTATGTCTTAAATCCAAGAGATGCTTTCCTCAAAAAGGATCACTTTCCGATGTGCTTTTCCCAAACAGGATTGCTTTTCCCAAATTGCTTTTCCCAAGCAGGATCCCTTTCCGATGTGTGCACTCCAACTCCCATGCTGGCTGGGGAATTCTGGGAGTTGAAGTCCACACATCTGAAAGCTGCCAAGGTTGAGATTCAAATGAATGTTGGAAATGTAAAAAGTAAAGAAGGGGCCTTCTACCACTTATGGTGGATCTGTGACAAAGCAAAGAAAAATGGGGAGTTAGGATTCCCATCCTAATACAGAAGATTCTCAAAGTGAATATAAAAAATTTGGAACTTTGATAGTAGGACAGCACCAAGATTTCTTTATGCACAAAAATGAAAAGATACTTCGATTCCCACAATGGATGAACGAATGGCTACAGATGGTGCAGAGGGTGATGGAGTTACCGGAGTTTAGTTTAGTTTAGTTTATTAGATTTATATACCGCCCTTCTCCTGATGGACTCAGAGCGGTGAACAGCCAAACATTAAAACATTTAAAATACAAGCAATATAAAAATTAAAAATAATCTAAAAACGTAATTAAATCAAATTTTGGCTTCCCCAAATTTAAAATCCCTCCTAAAATTCACCCATTAAAATCTACGTTAAGCCGGAGAGGCCCAAACAGACTGCTTTAATTAAAGGGGAGGGAAAAAACACAATTTCTTTTTCTACTTGAAAACCGCTTCTGGGCTTTGTGCTTGGGGTGGGGGAAAAAATGAAACTTTGATTTTGGGTTCTACCGATTAGAGATAGGCTTCTTGTTATAAAGGTGGCTAATTTATAGTACTGTGTAAAAGTAAAAAGTTGAGGTTTGATGTTATTATTTATTTATTTATTTGATTGATATGCTGCCCTTCTCTGGAGACTCAGGGCGGCTTACAATGCGTTAAGCAATAGCCTTCATACTTTTGTATATACCTGCTTAGTAGGGCTTTTGGGTCCCCCTAAGCGGTGTTCTTTTTTATACAAAGTCCGCTTATTGCCCCCACAATCCGGGTCCTCATTTTACTTACCTCGAAAGGATGAAAGGCCGAGTCAACCTTGAGCCTGGTGAGATTCAAACTTGCAATAATTGCAGGCAGCTGGGAGCTAAGTGCTACTTTAACAGCACTTAGTCCACTGCGCCACCAGGCTACTGCACCAAAAGGAGTCAAAAGTAAATGCCTTGTCTTTCTCCCCCCTGCCCCCTTTTGCCTACACTTTTCCCTTCCCTAACTTTCCTACTATTTTATTTTGTATTTTTTTGTATTTTATATTTTTTTTAAAGGGGGGGGAGAAAGAAGGGAAGAAACAGAAAGAAAGAAAATGAAGAAAGAAAAAGGAAGGAAGGAAGAAAGAAAGGAAGAGAAAGAAAGACGCGCTAGAACCATCTAATGTGCCTCTTGCATTTTCCCTTTCAGGTCTCCAGGGGACCCCTGAAGCAGAGAGTTTTTTCTGCGCTGCCATCCGTTTCCTTGGCGAAGCTTACGTAGCCCAAGCCAGCACCGAGGGGGGGATCGTGACCCTTGGTGTTTCGCCCACCTACAAGGCCGCCTGGCCAGCCATCCGCGAGTTGTGGTTTTTGGGGATGCAGGCCTTTGCTAGCTGCGTGCCTCTCTTCCTGTGGCTGCCCCAGGACGTTCTGCGTTCTGGCTGGCTGCAGGACCTCCTGGCTTTGCTGGGCCGCGTCGTCCCGTCCTCGGTGGATATGGAGGTGACGAGGGCTTACCAGGGGGTCTTGGTGGAGCTGGCCAGAGCCAGCCAGCCATGCTTGGAGAGGATCCAGCAACACCGGGGTTTGGAGCTGGCCAGCCTGTACGGCATGGCCGCCTTAGAACAGTGTCTCTCCGAGCAGTGAGCATGCTTGGGAATAGGTGGTGGGAGAAAGGTGCATTCTCCCGGAATTCGCAGCTTCCTTCTGTGTCCTGCAGGGGGCAGCTCTGTGGTAGGGGGAGATAGTGTATGTCCAGCCTCTCTTCTTCCCAAGTAGCTTGCACAAAGTTATACCGTGTAATAGGGGTTGGCTTATTTCTTTGCCATTCTTTGTATTTTATTTATTTATTTATTTATTTATTGGGGGGAGGGGTGTCTTTCTGCCTTCTTTCCAGGTGGCAGAAGACTCCCAAGGCAGCTCAGATCTATTATACACAGACAGACAGACACACACACACACACACAGGCAAGCTTTTGCAAAGTTTAAAGATTATCATAAAGCGACTCAAAATCCATTTTAGGGATGATGATGATGATGATGATGATGATGATGATGATGATGATGATGATGAAGATCATGCAGCGATTAAACTACCCAGCCCCCCAACATGGTGTTCATTAAAAGATTGGGGCATGGTGTATGTTTGTGTGTGTTGGTGGGGTGGGGGAGTCTTTAAAGCCCTTTTTTTTAAAAAAAAGAAAAAGAATAAATAAGTAGCTGAAGAGGTGCCAAATATTTGTTGCTCGGAGTTCCATGAAGACTGGGACCACCACTTTAAAAAGGGGGGGGGGAGAAAGAGGGGGTGGGAAAGGGCAAACAATGTCTCCGTGCATGTTTTGTAGCTCTCTGTGATCTCGTAGAGTAATATGAAGCAAAAAGTCTTTAACTTGCTGGCAGTATTCAAAAAAGAAAAAAAAAAGCATCGAGCATAATGTATTGCAACGCACATTAGTACTGCTCCATTGACTCTTAACGCACTGTGAAATGAGATAGATTCTTCTCTGGAGAGAGATTCAACAGATGCTAAAAGGGAGTCTGGATTTTATTTTATTTTATTTTTATTTTATTTTATTTTTTCCTAGCGTGAAGATGTAAAAGATGACCTCGGCATAATGTTTGAACCCCAAGTGTCCTTTGCTAAACCTCTGTCATATTTGGATAGGCTCCAAGAATTTCCTTTTTAAGTGCAGAAAGGCCTCAAAAACAAACCAATTCTCGTCTCAGGACTCTTGTCACGGTGGAAGCTTTCCTCTTCAGGAAGAGGGGAAAGGCAGCACACCTATATTTGAATGTAATTACGTCTATCCCACTTCGAATAGTACAAATCTTTCCAAAATAATCTGCAGGGAAAAAAGAAATCAAATGACCAAGAATGATGCTACTTTTCTCAAAAGGCAGCTGGTGCCAAATTATATTTTGTTCGGGTTGTGGCAGGGCAGGGGGGTGGTGGGTGGGGTGGGAGGGGTTTTTCTCGAATGTTTATAATAATAACTTGCACACAGCAGCTTAGAAAAATTTAAAACTCTGTGTGTTTTTCAAACTTGACAACTTTAAGGTGGGTGGACTTCGATCCCCAGAATTCCCCAGCCAGCACTTGACTGGGGAATTCTGGGAGTTGAAGTC
The DNA here is from genome assembly GCA_030761175.1 of Masticophis lateralis. NCBI lineage: Eukaryota > Metazoa > Chordata > Lepidosauria > Squamata > Colubridae > Masticophis > Masticophis lateralis. The sequence continues at coordinate 9,890,546 of JAUDYJ010000009.1, read as the reverse complement.
CCACTCCACCTTAAAAGTCACCAGGTTTGAAAAGCACTGATTTGAACCAAGAACTAATCTACGGAAAGCAATCCTGATGTCCCTTCCTTGCTTGGGACTTGGTTTTATCAATGAAAAGTAGGATAAGAGAGATTTTTTTTTTTTTTGGTTTTGTTTTTTTTAAGAAATCATCCTACAAAGAAACGGTGAGCAATTTGGGGGAGATGGGTGAATACCTGTATTTTCCCTCCCTCTCCTGCTCCACCCATAAGGAGTCCGGGTGGAGGAGGGAGGTTGGGCACTAAAGGATCAAAGTGGCCTTCCTGCTAACGGATCCCCAAACTTGGCGGCTTTAAGACTTGTGGACTGTAACTCCCAGAATTCTCCAGCCAGCATGCTGGCTGGAGAATTCTGGGAGTTGCAGTCCACAAGTCTTAAAGCCGCCAAGTTTGAAGACCTCTGTATTAAAAGAACAAGATGGGTTCCTTAGGGCCAACATATCAAAGCGGGATTTAGACTCTCTGGATTGTGGATGTTTGCTTCTTTGTGTTCTTCAGCATGTGAGCTCTTGCATGCAGCTGGTAACTATTACAGTGCCGTGTTCTTGAGTTGGAGGATGGTTCAGCCTGTGAAGCTGTGGCCTTGAGTTCTCCTGGTGTTTTACCAGTTCCGTAAATAAAAAGTGGTTTGTCTTGTTAACGACCGCCTGTCTGTCTTTCTCTTCTTCATCGGGGAGATGTCTCTGCAGTGCCGCCACGCCAAACTTTTGAAAAGTTTCAAGGGGTTTGTTAGATTCTTATCCCATTTGTAACTCGTGGGGTGGGGGAGAACAGACATAACGCAAATAGCCCTCGATTTACAACAGTTCACTTAGAGGCCTTCAAAGTTACAATGGCACAAAAATTCAAAATTTTTACTACTGGTTCTGTGGCAGGGGAAGGATACTGCAAAATCCCTATTCCCACCCCACTCCAGTGGAAGGATACTGCAAAATCCCCATTCCCATCCCACTCCAGCAGAAGGATACTGCAAAATCCCCATTCTCTCCCCACTCCAGAGAGGGGTATTGCAAAATCTCTATTCCCTCCCCACTCCTGGGGGAAGGATATTTCAAAATCCCCATTCCTTCCCCACTCCTGGGGAAAGGATATTGCAAAATCCCCATTTCTTCCTCACTCCAGGAGAAAGATACTGCAAAATCCCCATTCCCTCCCCACTCCTAGGGGAAGGATACTGCAAAATTCCCACTCCACTTCAGCAGAAGGATGCTGCAAAATCCCCATTCTCTCCCCACACCTGGGAGAGGGATATATCAAAATTCCCATTCCCTCCCCACTACAGGGGAAGGATACTGCAAAATCCCCATTCCCACCCAACTCTCGGACCAGCCAGAGGTGGCATTTGCCGGTTCTCCGAACTACCCAAAATTTCCGCTACCAGTTTGTCCGACTCTTGCAGCCTCCCTGTAGTCACGTGATTTTACATCTGGATATTGGACAACTGGTTCACATTTATGATGATTGCCATGTCCTCAAGTTCATGCGTAATCCCCTTTTGCAACCTGACAAGCAAAAGTCAATGGGGAAAGCAGATTCACTTAACAAATGTGGCAGGAAAAGTCGTAACACGGGGCAGGACTCACTTAACAAGTTTCTCACATAACATACACATTGGGCTCAATGGTGGTCGTACGTTGAGACCTGTACTCCTCGGTCCTCTTTTTCTCACAAGCTCAACCCTGTGAGGCAGGTTGGACTGAGAGAAGGAGTGGGCCCAATGCCACTCAGCCAGTTTCACACCAAAGGTGGGACTAGAACTCAGAATCTCCTGGTTTCTAGGCCTAAATCACTACACTAAACTGGCTGTCTCTTGAAAAAGCTTTGCTAGAAGCAACTAAAGGCCCCAGGCCTCCAGTGCTCTCTTCCAGCAGCACCCAAATTATTATTCCAAGGAAAATGGACAAAGCGATTTCCAGTCCCCACTCTGGGATTCTTCACCGCCTTCTAGATAAGTTGGGCACTCCAGTTTTTTAACTCCCAGCCAACATAGCTAAAATATTATTAGTTTTTCTTCTGTTCAATCATCTCTGATTCGGCTAAGCAAATCCCTGCAGTTTCCTTGGCAAGGTTTTTCAAAATTGATTTGCCATTCCCAACTCCTTAGGGCTGAGAGAGAGGGACTGGCCCAAGGTCACCCACCTGGCTTTGTACCCACGGCAGTACTAGAACTCCCAGCCTCCCAGTTTCTAGCTTGATGCCTTCACCGTTACACAAGGTAAGGTAAAGGTAAAGGTTCCCATTGCACCTATGTGCTAGTCGTTCCCGACTCTAGGGGACAGTGCTCATCTCCGTTTCAAAGCTGAAGAGCCAGCACTGTCCAAAGACATCTCCGTGGTCATGTGGCTGGCACATGACCATGGCATTAAGGCGCACGGAACACTGTTACTTTCCCACCAAAGGTGGTTCCTATTTTTCTACTTGCATTTTTTACATGCTTTCGAATTGCTAGATTGGCAGAAGCTGGGACAAGGAACGGGAGCGCATCCTATTACACGGCGCTAGGGATTCGAACCGCTGAACTGCCGACCTTTTGATCGACAAGCTCAGCGTCTTAGCCATTGAGCCACCGCCTCCCTTGCACAAACTGTTACACAAGCTGGCTCTCAGTTAGGGCAAGAATTCAAGTACAGAGATAAAGAATAACCCCTGCCCCATGCACTGCTTTCCCTTTCCCTTTTTATATTTTATATCATGGACATGCCATTTTATGGGTGCATTCTAGCATTGTCTTCTTCTGTATACCTGCTTTTGGCCTTGTGCAGAGTTCTCTACCTTCCCTTTAAAAAAAAATTCATGCCCTTTTCACCAACCCAGCCTCTTCCCCTGGCTGGGCACTTCGCCCTGCCCATGCTACTGACTGCAGCAAGGACCCAAGACAAAAGGGTGTTTGACAGCATGTAAGGACCCATGGTAAAGGTAACAGTTCTGCCCTTAAACTGAGAGAACATTTTATTTATTTATTTATTGCCATTTGTGAGACCCTGTTTATTTTTTTAAGAAATCAATGAGCTTACCTCAACTGATCTCAAAAGCTAATAGGTAGCTCTGGTTAATTTGGATGGGCAGGTATGGTGGAATTCCAGACCAATCATCATCATAATCATAAGTTTATTTGTCAAGCATATATAAAATAACTGAGCCTTGGTGGCGCAGCAGATTAAAGTACTGTTAAGTAACACAAGCTGCCTGCAATTACTGCAAGTTCGAATCTCACCAGGCTCAAGGTTGACTCAGCCTTCCATCCTTTCGAGGTAGGTAAAATGAGGACCCGGATTATGAGGACAATAAACTGACTGTCAGCACTACAAGCCGCATTCACTCTAGTGCTGACATAAGACGGAGAAGAAGGGCATCTGGAAAGTGACGTTTTGACTTTTCACCTACTTATTTTCCCTGAAGATAATATCCCCTAGGAGATGGGATGGGAGGGGGGAAAGTCCTTTGAGCTGGAGCAGTAGATTAGGGAAAGAGTGACTTGGAAGATGGCCAATGAGACCAGAGGAGTGGAGACAGGAAGGGAGGGGTTGGCGCCGGGAAGTCAGTGTTGGCTACGATGAGTCGGTGTGCTCAATAAATGAGAGTTTCTTTTCATCAAAGACTTTGTTTCAAATGCAATTAATTTGAGACAACCTCGAAACCTGACACTGACTTTGTATTAAAAAAAGAACACCGCTTGGGGGGCCCGAAAGTCCTACTAAGCAGGTATATACAAAAGTATGAAGGCTATTGCTTAACGCATTGTAAACCGCCCTGAGTCTCCGGAGAAGGACGGCATATAAATTGAACCAATATAATAAATAAATGAATGAATAAATAAATAACAGGTAAAAGTATAAACATAATTTGAATACGTGAAAAGAGTAAGTAAAAAGGAATATTAGGACAGGGATGGTAGGCACGTTGGTGCACTTATCCACACCCCTTACAGATGTCTTAGGAATGGGGTGAGGTCAACAGTAGACAGTCTAAGGTTAAAGTTTGGGGAGTTTGGGAAAGAAACCACAGAGTCAGACAGTGCATGCCAGGCATTGACCACTCTGTTACTGAAGTATTTTCTGCAATCGAGTTTGGAGCGGTTTACCTTGAGTTTGTCTCTATTATTTGCTTGTGTATTGTTGTGGTTGAAGCTGAAGTAGTCATTGACAGGAAGGACATTGTGGCAGATAATTTTATGTACTATGCTTAGGTCAGACTGAAGTCGGCGCAGTTCTAAATTGTCTAAGCCCAACATTTGGAGTTTGGTGGCATAGGGTATTTTATTGCAGTTAGAGGAATGGAGGACTCTTCTCATAAAATATCTCTGGACTCTCTCGATTGTATTTATGTCTGATATGCAGTCTGGAGATGTTTTTTTTTAAAGTCCTGACACAAATCCAACCTTAACCAAGCTGACAAACTAAGCAGCACCTGCCTGGATGTGATGAAGAAGAAAAAGGGGAAACACTAAAAAAAAAAAAAAAGATGGGAAGCCTGTATAAAAAAGGATCAAGATTGACTTTAAAGGTACTACCCCTAACCCAAAAAAAGCTCGGTTGGTACCCAACTGTTTGAACTTGGCAACAGGAGCTAAGAAACGTCTAGCCCAGAGTGGGAGAAAGGAAAATGCTTTTGGGCTGTTCATGTGAGGATGGAGGTAAAAATAGGTTGCACGTCATCTTGGTTGCTGTACCAGTGAGAAGGGCAGGAACTTGATTTTTTTAAAAACAACAGTAAAATGATACCACAAAAGAGATAGGAGATTGGAAAGCCTGTTCTCAGTGGCTAATCAAAGTCTCCAAGCTACAACTGCAGGAACCAACATACCTGGCTAGAATAGAATAGAATAGAATAGAATAGAATAGAATAGAATAGAATAGAATAGAATAGAATAGAATAGAATAGAATAAGGAGGGGAGCGGAGGGGAGGGGAGGGGAGGGGAGAAGGGGGAAGGGAAGCAAAGGGAATTAGGAATGGAATGGAATGGAATAGAATAGAATAGAACAGAACAGAACAGAACAGAACAGAACAGAACAGAACAGAACAGAACAGAACAGAATAGAATAGAATAGAATAAGGAGGGGAGGGGAGGGGAGGAGAGGAGAGGGAAGGGAATTAAGAATGGAATGGAATAGAATGGAATAGAATAGAATTCTTTATTGGCCAAGTGTGACTGAACACACAAGGAATTTGTCTTTGGTGTATATGAAATGAGAAGAGAAGCAATGATTCTGCAACCAACTTTATTTTACCTTTGACCAACTTGATAAAAATGTGGGCTGGCTCCCCAAGTAGCAGCAGATTAACAACCATGTGGGCCTGTTCTTGGCCTCTAAGCTATGTAGGCAGAAAGTAACAACATTGTACAACAGCAGCATAGAACATAAAACCATGGTTACTATGGAGCACAAAACAATAACAGTTTATTAGTTTCCAATTATAGAAAATGAAAACTACCGTAAACCAACACTTAGTCTAAAACCAATAATTGCAATAAAAACAACGAATAACAAGAATACCTCAAAGCTAAAAACATTAAGAACTATGACACTAATAAAGGACAGTATCAGATAACAGATATGGGATCTATCAAGTCTGATTAATACTTTCTATCATCCATTCCTGCGGGATTTTGCCTGAATCTAGCCAGACGTTAGCAATCCTTGTGAAGACATTGTTCTCAAAAAGTAAATAATGTAAAATTTGTCTTTGTGGCCTGAAAAGTAATAGGAAAATAAGAAAGCTATGAAAGATAGATCAGGAGTGAAATCCAGCAGGTTCTGACAAGTTCTGGAGAACCGATAGCGGAAATTTTGAGTAGTTTGGAGAACCGGTAAATACTACCTCTGGCTGGCCCCAGAGTGGGGAAGGAATGGGGATTTTGCAGTATCCTTCCCCTGCCATACCTACCTAGCCACGCCCATCTAGCCACGCCCACAGAACTGGTATTAAAAAAATTTGGATTTCCCCACTGCCTCAACCCAAAGAAACCACATCAAAATAATCTTCACCTTACAATGGCAATCGGGACCAAAATTTCCAAGGTTAAGCAAAGCAGTTGTTCAGCAAGTCGTGACTCATTTTATCACCTTTTTTGCTATGATTGTTAAGCAAATCACTGCAGTTGTTAAGTGAATCACACAGTCATTAAGCGAATCCGGCTTCCCCCATTGATGTTGCATACCAAAAGCTGTCTGAGAAGGTTGCAAAAGGCAATCACATGAAGATGGGACACTGCCAAACACTTGCCAGTTGCCAAGGGCCCACATTTTGATCATGTGACCACGGGAATGCTGGAACAGTTGCGTGAGGACTAGTTATATAACTCGCTTTTTTCAGGGCCACTGTCACTTCAAGAAGTTGCTAAAGGTATGCTCTAGCTGTACAATTTACAGTGTGGGGGAAGCCAAAATCTGCATGGTTCCCCACCCCCTCTGTGAATTGATGCTAGTAACAAAGAAGGAAAGAAAGAAAAGAAAAGAAAAGAAGGGAGGGAGGGAGGGAGAAGAGAAAGGATAAGGATAAGGATAATTTATTTCTATACTGCCCCTCTCCCGAAGGACTTGGGGCAGTGTATAGCCAGGTAAAAACACAATAGAAATATCACAATTTAAATTTAAAAATTATTAAAAATATTAAATTTAAGGCCGAAATTTGCTAAAAAACCCAGAAATTTTAGAGTTGCAAAAATTTAAACTCAATTATGAAGTTAGCCCTGCCTGTTGGAAGAGCAGGGTCTTAAGAGCACAACGGAAAACTCGGAGGTCAGTGATTTTGCGTATGTCTGGGGGCAGTTCATTCCAAAGGTCAGGGGCCCCCACAGAGAAGGCTCTCCCCCTGGGTGTTGCCAGCTGACATAATTTGGCCGACGGCACCCTGAGGAGTCCCTCTCTGTGGGAACGAACTGGTCGGTGGGAGGCTATCAGTGGCAGAAGGCGGTCTCGTAAATACCCAGGTCATAAGCCATGGAGCACTTTAAAGGTGGTAACCAACACCTTGAATCGCACCAGGAATTCTGGGAGCCAGTACAGCTCGCGCAGAAGAGGTGTTACATGGGCGCAACAAGTTGCACCCATAATCACCCGCGCGGCCGCATTCTGGACCAGTTGGAAAGAAAGAAAGAGAGAAAGGAAAGAAGGAAGGAAGGAAGGAAGGAAGGAAGGAAGGAAGGAAGGAAGGAAGGAAGGAAGAAAGAAAGAAAGAAAGAAGAAAGAAAGAAAGAAAGAAAGAAAAGGGAGAGAGAGAAAGAAAGAGAAAGGAAGGAAGGAAGGAAAGGAAAGGAAGAAAGAGAAGGAAAGAAAGAAAGAAATTAAGAAAGATGAAAGGAAGGAAGGAAGGAAAGGAAGGAAGGAAGGAAAGAAAGAAAGAAAGAAATAAGGAAAGAAAGAAAAAAGAAAGGAGGGAGGGAGGGAGAGAAAGAGAGAGAGAGAGAAAGGAAGGAAGGAAGGAAGAGAGAAAGAAAGAGAGAAAGAAAAAAGATGGAAGGAAGGAAGGAAAGAAAGAAAGAAGGAAAGAAAGAGAAGGAAGAGAAGGAAGGAAGAAAGAAGAAAGAAAGAAAGGAGAGAGAGAAAGAAAGAGAAAGGAAGGAAGGAAAGGAAGAAAGAGAAGGAAAGAAAGAAAGAAATTAAGAAAGATGAAAGGAAGGAAGGAAAGGAAGGAAGGAAGGAAAGAAAGAAAGAAAGAAAGAAAGAAAGAAATAAGGAAAGAAAGAAAAAAGAAAGGAGGGAGGGAGGGAGGGAGACAAAGAGAGAGAGAGAGAAAGGAAGGAAGGAAGAGAGAAAGAAAGAGAAAGAAAAAAAGATGGAAGGAAGGAAGGAAAGAAAGATGGAAGGAAGGAAGAAGGAAAGAAAGAAGGAAAGAAAGAGAAGGAAGGAAGGAAGGAAGGAAGAAGAAAGAAAGAAAGAAAGAAAGAAAGAAAGAAAGAAAGAAAGAAAGAAAGAAAGAAAGAAAGAAAGAAAGAAAAGTTCAGGAGACTCAGCTTGGTCTAGGGGTTAAGACCCCAGGCTAGAAACTGGGCAGCTGTGAGTTCTAATTCTTCTTCAGTCATAAAAGCCAGCCTGCTGACCTTGGGCCAGTCCTCCTCTCTCAGCCCAACCCCTCTTACAAGCTTCTTATTGTGGGAAAAATAGGAGGAAGAAGGAGTATTAAATACTTTTGCCACCTTGAGTTATTTATAAATATAATAAAGACAGGATTAATAAAGTTACTTACCAACATTGACCACAAGAGGTCACTCTTATGTTAAGTAAACGCAAATTCTTCCTTTGTAAACCATTGGCCAATTCCACCATGCAGGAGGAAGCTTCACCCAAAGAGAGAACAGCTTCCATAATTCACATCTTGTTGGGAAAGGCTGTCCCTGACTTTCTGCAGATTTCCTTAGTTGCCATGTCTTCCCTGTTCAGAGATTTACAGCAGGGGTCTCCAACCTTGTTAACTTTAAGCCTAGAGGACTTCAACTCCCAGAATTCTGGAAGTTGAAGTCTACCAGGCTTAAAATTAACAAGGCTGGAGACCCCTGATTTAGAGACAGAAAGGGGAGAACTGTGAACTCTACCCTGACATTTACCTATGGCACAGCTGAACTCTTTGCATCTATGGTGGGTCAGCTCAAAACTTGGTTTATTGTGGCTGAGTAAATTTATTTATTTATTTATTATATTTCTATACCACCTTTCTCCCGCAGGACTCAAGGCGGTGTACAGTCAAGAAAAAATAAAAGATACATAAACATCATAAAATTGATAATTAAAATTATAGCATAGTTTAGCCCAAATTAAATAAAACCCAAAATTATATAATATTTTAGTCATTCCCAGTTAACATGCTTAGCCCCGCCTGATTGAACATCAGGGTCTTGAGGGCACAGCGGAAAGCACAGAGATTAGGGATGTTTCGTATATCAGGGGGCAGTTCATTCCAAAGAGTTGGAGCCCTTACAGAGAAGGCCCTCCCCCTGGGAGTCGCCAGTCGGCACAATTTGACTGACGGTACCCTGAGTAGTCCCTCCCTGTGAGAACGAACTGGTTGTGTGAACCTAACTCCTGTGCTGTATAAACCACAGTTTCTGCCTAAGTGGGATATAAGAAGCCAATTGCTACATAGCTAACCCATCATACCAGGGGTGAAATCCAGCAGGTTCTGACAGGTTCTGGAGAACCGGTAGCGGAAATTTTGAGTAGTTCGGAGAACTGGCAAATACCACCTCTGGCTGGCCCCAGGAGTGGGGAGGGAATGAAGATTTTCCAATATCCTTCCCCAAAAGTGGGGAGGAAATGGGGATTTTGCAGTATCCTTCCCTTGCCACACCAAGCCACACCCAGTAGCAAAAAAACCCCTGAATTTCACCACTGCATCAATGGCGCAATCCAATCTGTAAACCAGGGCCCAAGCTGAAATCACACATGCTATCAGCCACAACATGATTTGTGGCTCAATATACTTGCAGGCACCTTGCTATTGTGGTCTGCAAACTATAATTTGCAACTTTTTAAAAATTTTATTTTATTTTTAATTTGATTTATATGCCGCCCTTCTCCAGAGACTCAGGGCGGCTTACAATGCATTAAGCAACAGCCTTCATACTTTTGTATATATTTATACAAAGTCAGCTTATTACCCCCACAAACTGGGTTCTCAATTTACCCACCTTAGAAAGGATGGAAGGCTGAGTCGACCTTGAGCCTGGCTAGGATTGAACTCATAGAATTACAGGCAGCTGGATGTTAATTGCTGCCTTTAGTAGGAGGCATTAGCCCCCTACGCTACTCAGGCTCTGAGTCCACTAAGCTTAGTCCACTGGCTGATGTTTGCTTAGATATTTGGAGAACCTCAGCGAAGGTAAACCATCATTTGGTGCAATGGATAGAATGACAAGATCTAGTCCCAAAAACCCAGAGGGTCGCAGCTTGGGCAAAGAGACAGGATTTAACTCGTTCCTGCCATCTTGTGGTCCTCTGAATTTTGAACAGCAGATCTGGGAGCCTTGGCGCTACCGTGTTTCCCCAAAAATAAGACCCTGTCTTATATTTTTTTTGAACCCTGAAATAAGCACTTGGCCTTATTTTCAGGGAGGTCTTATTATTTTGGGGCACGTGAAGGAAACCAGAGGAAATAGCAGAGACCAGCTGCGCAAGCATTTAAATATTTTCGGGGAGGGCTTATTTTCAGGAGAGGCTTATTTTAGTGCATACGCTCAAAAGCTCAATTGGGCTTATGATCAGGGGAAGTCTTATTTTAGGGGAAACAGAGTACTGCAAAAAAAAAGTAAACCATACATCAGGGGTATCAAACTCAAGGCCCAGGGGCCAGATCCAGCCTGCAGGGCACTTAGAGCTGGCCCACAGGGCTGCCCTGGAAACAGCGAAGGATTGGCTCACTGTGCTTCTGCCAGAGAAAACAGAGATTGGGAGGGTCGTGTTTTGCCCTCCCAGAGCCTCCACACGGGCCCTGCACTTACCTTGCATCCAAAATGGGCCCAGTGGAGACTTCTGGGAGGGGAGGGGAGGGGAGGGGAGGGATGGGGTGGGTGGACAGGCCCAGCCAGTCTTTGAACTACCTGTCTGGTGAACCAGATGTAAAATTAGCAATCAGTTCGCCCGAACCTGTCTGAACCGGCTGAATCCCACCCCTGCATCACTCACTACCTTCTGAGGGCTGAGAAAAGGGACTGGCCCAAAATCACCCAGCTTAGATTTGTGCCTAAACCGGGACTAAAACTCATGATCTGTTTCATTCAGAAGAAAAGCATTCTGGACAGTGGTGAAATGCGAACCGGTTTACTACCAGTTTGATGGCTGCACGTGCGCAATGCGCATCATGCACCAAATGCGAAGTGCACGCCAAAAGGAGGCATGGGGAGGAGGGGTGAATAGCTGTGGCACGAGATTTTTTTTTTTACTTTTAAAAGCATTTTTTTTACAACCCATTTGGCCGAATAGGTTGTAAAAAATGCTTTTGAAAGAAAAAAAAACAGGCTCTGATGATCAGGCAGCTCAGCTGGGATCATCAGAGCCTTTTTTAAACCTTTTAAAAGCATTTTTAAAAGGCTCTGACATTCAAGCGGCTCAGCTATTATTGTCAGAGCCTTTTTTTTACCTTTTAAAAGCATATTTAAAAAGAACCGGCAAGTGGGCAACCGGGCGATTGGGTGGACATGGGCAGGGTGGGCACGGATTTTTGCTACCAGTTCTCCAAACCACCCGCCACCATCACTACCGGATCAACTGATACGGTCTGAACCGGGAGCATTTCACCCCTGATTCTGGGAAAAACCCTCCTCAAGATTATTAGCTGCCTAACCCGTTTCCCCTTGTCACAGCACCAGCACATTTTCTGGTTCAAATCATGTCTTCAGTCAGGAGAGATTGAGAGAGAGCACACCTTTCTCCTTCTGTCCTGGCCACTTTTTACAGTGGCGCAACTGAGAGCTCTTTAACAAACTGCATCACTGTTTGGTTTGGTGGCAGCGGTGCCTCAGATAGAAAGTCCATACAGAGAGTGGTAAGGACAGCAGAGAAGTATTAGGAAGCTCGCTTCCTGTTATTCATGATACTGCTTATAATCGCTATGTGCTTAGAGCTTAAAGCATTGTTAGATCTCCAAGTTCCCTTCCAACTCTGTTATTCTGTTATTGAGCTACCAAATCATCTGAAGGCTAATTTAGAATGGCTGGAGATAGATAGATAGATAGATAGATAGATAGATAGATAGATAGATAGATAGATAGATAGATAGATAGATAGATAGATAGATGATAGATATATAATCTTGGCGACGTTTCGACGAAGTCTCATTCGTCATCTTCAGGCTGGTGTTCTCGGCTTGCTCCTGGAAGTACGAAGCCGAGAACACCAGCCTGAATATGACAAATGAGACTTCGTCGAAACGTCGCCAAGATACTTCCAATTCTACACGGGAGAAGACCCGAATAACCAAAGACCTACATACAAACACCTGCGAAAACCTCAGAAAATATATATATATATATATATATATATATATATATATATATATATATATATATATATATATATTCAGCAAACTGAGGTTAAATTCAGGACTGACTTAACACAGACATATAAACACATATAAGCAAATACGAGGTTTGAAGGTAGAGCCACTGCATGGTTCTCCTAAGGCACCAGTTCCTAGGAGACACCATGGGTATCCAATAACCATATTCACATGCTAAGCCAGCTAAACTAAACCATGGGTATCCAATAACCGTATTCACATGCTAAACCTCAGCAACTTTAAAGTGTATGGGCTTCAAGTCTTAAAATTCCCTAGCTAGTGTTGGCTAGGGAATTCTGAGAGTTGAAGTCCACACATCTGAAAGGTGCCAAAGTTGATAAACACAGCACAGCTTAAAAAGCTACCAGTTCGGGCAAACTGGTAGTTTAAAAAAGCTACCGGTTTCTCTGAACCGGTATTTCCGACGATCAGCTGTGCAACGGGGTTTAGCTTTGCTAGAAAGCAGGATGTCCTGTTTTCCAGCAAAACTAAATCGTGCACCACAGCTGATCCCCCCTCATTGTTCTACTTACCTTCCCAAGCCTCCTTATGCTGCACATTTGCGCACACACAGCACGCAGCAAAAGGAGGCTTGGGAAGGTACGTAGAACAGCGAGGGCGGATCAGCTGTGCCACATGATTTAGCTTTGCTAGAAAGCAGGAAATCCTGCTTTCCCAAGCCTCCTTTTGGCACGTGCTGTGCATGTGTGCAAGAGCACATTTGGTGTGCACTGTGCATTGGCATGCAGCACGCATTTGGTGCACAGCGTGCATGCACAGCCAGCAAACTGGTTTGGATTTCACCACTGCCCTACTTGGCTGAGTTGACACAACACACTAAGCTAAAACTGAAACAAAGATGCCAAATTTGACTTTCTTAAAAATATAAACGTGGCTGCCTTTTCAGGAAAACACACAGTAGCGACTTTTGTGGAAAGCATCCTGCAGGTAAATAGCCTATCAAAGAATGAATTGTTTGAACACAGCAGAATTTAAGAGTCAGTTTCTGGACTGCATCATCCTTTCTTTGTCTGGGAATCTAAGCCAGCCACAGAATTAAGATGCCTTCAAAATTGCTCTCTACATGGGGCTCCCCTTGGGGTGTACCCGGAGGCTCCAACTGGTCCAGAATGCGGCCGCGCGGGTGATTATGGGAGCGACAGGGCGCTCCCACGTAACACCTCTCCTGCGCGAGCTGCACTGGCTCCCAGTGGACTTCCGGGTGTGCTTCAAGGTGTTGGTTCTCACCTTTAAAGCGCTCCATGGCATAGGGCCAAGGTACTTGCGAGACCGCCTGCTGCTACCGATAACCTCCCACCGGCCAATACGTTTGCACAGAGAGGGCCTCCTCAGGGTGCCATCAGCCAAGCAATGTCAGCTGGCAGCCCCCAGGGGGAGAGCCTTCTCTGTGGGGGCACCCGCCCTGTGGAATGAGCTACCTCCTGGAATATGATTGATCCCGGACCTCCGCGCTTTCCGAAAGGCCCTGAAGACTCACTTATTTCAACAAGCCGGCCTAGTTTAATTGGTTTTAATGGGGTTTTTAAATTCTTGATTTTATTGATTTTGGGTTTTAAATTGGGTATTTTTCGATTTGTAGATTTGGGATTTTAAACTGGTAATGCCGATGATTTAATTTATTTTAGTTTTTCTTAACTTTTGTACTATATGTGTTTTAAGTTTGGCTGTTCACCGCCCTGAGTCCCCTCCGGGGTGAAGGGCGGTATATAAGTTGAAATAATAAATAAATAAATAAATAAATAAATAAATAAATAAATAAATAAATAAATAAATAAATAAATAAAAAATAAATAAATAAATAAATAAATAAATAAATAAATAAATAAATAAATAAATAAAAGCTCATTGCTCCAACATTCCACCTTGCAAATGTTGGGCTCCAATACGGTGCCAGCCATGCATGTCTAATTTCACATAACAGAATAGCTTATATCTTGGGAAAAGTTTATTTTAAAGAGTGCTGGGTATTATTTTTTTTCCCCTATTTGCACCAAGGATGTCTGCAAGGTATGGTCACAAAGGGCAGCTGAAAGTGACTGCAATGGTAAGACTGAAGTTCCACCCATTCTAATTATTATTATTATTAGTGTATGGCATTGTTACATTAGCCAGGAGACCAGAGTGCCCTTGTAGAGTAGTAGTTTGGCTGCCAAAGTTACCAGCTCTGTTGTAGGAAATGCTTGCATGCTTCCCAAAGTGAGCCACAGGAGGGCGAGCTGGCTTAGCACTAGAAAGAAAGATGAATGCAGCATCATCCAAGGCCCCCAGAGCAACATCCCAAAAGGTGAAAGTTCAGAGCTTGCTCCTCTCCCCACCAAAGTGGTACCTATTTATCTACTCGGATAGAACATGCTTTCGAACTGTTGGGTGGACACAGGGGTGGGCTGCTGGGGGTTTGGGAGAACCTCTAGCAAAGATTCTGTGCAGTTTGGAGAACCCTCAAATCCCACTCTTAGCTGGCTCCGCCCACCCTGCCCCTCCCCTCCCAGGAGTCCCCACACGGCCCGTTTTGGATGCAGGTAAGTGCAGGGCATGCACGGAGGCTCAGGGAGGGCAAAAAATGGGCCTACTGGAAGTTCGGGAAGGCCAGAAACTCCAGAGGACCTCTGGAGCCTGGGGAGGCCATTTTCACCCTCCCAGAGGCTTGAGGAAAACCTCTGGAGCCCAGAGAGGGCAAAAATGCCCCTCCCCACTGTGGTGCAGGAGGCCAACTAGGCCACACCCACCATGGCCACACCTACCCAGCAACCGGGCAGAGAACCCCTTGCTAAAATTTTGGAAGCCCAACCCTGGGTGGACAAAAGCTGCAGCGAGTGACAGGAGCTCACCCTGACAAACCGCGTCAGGGCTCGAACCACTGGAGCAGAGATCATTCCAGCATTATTAAGTCACTGAGCCACCGTACCTTCCACCCATTCTAACATACCCTACATAACTGTGGCGGAATGTAGTCTGGATTCCCAGGAGGGAGAGCCTGAATTCCAGAGGATAAAGAGACAGCAAAGCTTAGGTAATTTGGTCGGGAGATAGAGAGTTAAGAAGGCTCCTCCCTAGCAATGCTCAGAGTACACCTGTAGTGATGCAAGTATCATGTTTCCCCGAAAATAAGACCAGGTCTTATATTAATTTTTGCTCCAAAAGACGCATTAGGACTTATTTTCTGGTTAGGTCTTATTTGGGGAGGGGGGAATACGGTACTAAGTGCATCCATCTGGCTGACAATCTTAACTAGGGCTTATTTTGGGGGGTAGGGTTTATATTAGTGGTGGGATTCAGGCGATTTTCACCACTTCGGGAGAACCGGTTGTTAACTTTCTGAACAGTTTGGCAAACTGGTTGTTGGAAGAAATCATTAGGGCAGACAACCGGTTGTTAAATTACTTGAATCCCACCACTGGTTTATATTATTTATATTATATATTATTATATTGATATTTTTGCAGACCACCAACATTTTCTCGTGGACCACACCAGTTGGTGACTGCTGCTCTAGAGCCTGATATTTAAGAGAATACTGCTCTTGCATATGGAGGCTCTGTGCAGGAATGTAAGACAATCTGGAACAAGCAGAGAAAGGTGTCATTTTTGGTTATTGTTGCTTTGATATAGTCGGCTTTTGTCTTTTTCAAGTGAAAAAGTGATTGCAGGGATGCCTCCTTTGTGGTTTAGCTTACGCAGGACGCCATCTTGACTTTTCCCCCGAGGCCTCCTGTGCTACAGCTCCATCCATCCCCTTTCAAGTTCATTTCAGCTCTTCCCCAGTCAATAAAGATCAGCCTTTATGCAGCCTAAATGGGTAACGGGTTTTAAGAATGATGTGGAAAATCACTGCAAAATATAGCATGGCTGATCCAATTTTACCAAATGAAATGGGGTCTGCTGGAAAAGAGACTTCCACGGGCCTCCCTTGGAAAGCCATTTCTTTTTCAGAGGAAGAGAAGAGACGTGGTAGGAACAGAGCTAAGGCTTTTCTGAATGACACCCCCCACTCCACACACACCCCTGGTGTGGCTGTTCCCCCCCCGCCCCCTTCCCCCAGCCAGCATGCTTTCGTGGTTCCTTACAACCCCATATTTAATAGAAATAAATTAGAATAAACAGCCAGCCCTCCATGTCTAAAGACAGGTGGCAGAGTAATATTAAAAGAAAGGAATAAAATTCATTTAATGAGCATTGTTAATTAAACCTGGAATTCAAAGAGGCTGGAGTTGTGGGAATTCAGAGGGGGGGAAAATGAAAATGAAGGGAATCGTTGCTCGAGGCTGGCAGAGTGGAATGAAATTAAATTTAATGCGGGGTCCTATTTGCTAATGTCTATCACACATCGTGCAATATTACAGCCGAGGAGATACTCACACGTACACAAACTCCATGAACAGAAAGGAAACTCCACACTGTTCTCTCAAGCAGGAAGACGGCTGGGATGGAGGGGGAAGTCTGAAGACATCCCAACCAGTGATGAAATCAAATTTTTTTACTACCGGTTCTGTGGGCATGGCTTGGTGGGCATGGTGTGGTGGGTGTGGGTGGCAGGGGAAGGATACTGCAAAATCCCCATTCCCTCCCTACTCCTGGCCGAAGGATATTGCAAAATCCCCATTCTCTCCTTACTCCTGGGGGAAGGATATTGCAAAATCTCCATTCCCTCCCTACTCCTGGGCAAAGGATATTGCAAAATCCCCATTTCCTCCCTACTCCTGGGCGAAGGATATTGCAAAATCCCCATTCCCACCCCACTCCTGGGGAAAGGATATGGCAAAATCTCCATTCCCTCCCTACTCCTGGGCGAAGGATATTGCAAAATCCCCATTCCCACCCCACTCCTGGGAGAAGGATATTGCAAAATCTCCATTCCCACCCTGCTGTGGGGCCAGCCAGAGGTGGTATTTGCCAGTTCTCCGAACTACTCAAAATTTCCGCTACCAGTTCTCCAGAACCTGTCAGAACCTGCTGGATTTCACCCCTGGCTGAAGACTAAATGTAATGAAGCAGACTTCTGCTATGCCATCTTTGTTGACTACAGGCGGTCCTCTGCTTACGACCATTAATTTAGCGGCCATTCCAAGTTACGACGATATTGAAAAAAGTGGCTTACGTTTATGGTCCTCACGTTTATGATTGTCTCAGCATCCCCACGGTCACATGATCAAAATTTGGGCAACTGGAATGTATCTACAATGGTTCCAGCATCCCAGAGTCATGTCCACTTACAGATTTAACAGAGTTGGAAGGGACCTTGAGATCATCTACTCCAACCCCCTGGCCAAGCAGGAGACCCTACTTCTGCCTCTACCTAAGACTGAACTCACAACCTCCTGATTGTGAGGCAAGAGCTCAACCTCTAGGCCACAGCAGCTGGGTTTTGCAATGGGATTGCAAGTCACAACCTTCCCAGCTTTCTGACAAGCAAAGTCAATGGGAGAAGCCAGATTTGCTGAATGACTGCCTGACTCAGTTAAGAACGCAGTGATTTGTTTAATACAAGTGGCCAAAAAAGGACCGTACAATCGTTCTGCAAAATATAAAAAATGCCTCTAAGCACTTATGGGCAACCATAACTGGAGTTGTGCTTAAGAAGTTAGAACCAATATTTGCCTCTCCCTCTCCCTCTCCCCCTCCCCTCCTCTCCCCTCCACTCCCATCCTTCCTTCTCTTCCCCTCTCCTCCCCTATTAAATTTATACACTGCCTGTCTTGCTGTCACATGAAACAGCCTGAGCCACTGCAATTGTCCCATTTTTCAAGATCAAGCACTTTCTTAAGAAGTCCCTAGACCAGACATTCCACTCCAAAGGAACCCGTTTTTCCAAGAGAGGGAGAGAGAGAGTGAGAGAGAGAGAGAGAGAAGAGAAATCTTTCCAGAAAATTCCCAGAATATCATCGGACTCCAGCTACCAGCCCTGGACAACATCTTCGCATCTTGCTGCTTGAGGAAGTTGCATAACATTCTCAGAGACTCTTCCCATCCTGCTTACAATCTTTTTGGACTGTTGCCTTCTGGCAGAAGATACAGAACAATGAAAACTCGGACCACACGTCTTCTGAATAGTTTTTATCCCAGAGCTATAATTGCACTCAACAATGAACTAAAGGGCCACCATCAGTGAGCTGTTGCACAGCATAACTTGGGTCTGTTGCGTGGGTGTTTGGGTGGTTTAGGGGTGGGGAATTGTGGTGGGTGGGAGTGTGTTTGGGGATTATGTGTGTGGGACCTGGACTTTGGGTGTCAAATAAATTTAATTGTATGTGTATTCTGTGTATACACATACAATGACAATAAAGTTTATTCATTCATTCATTCCAGAAAGTTTCCATCTGGTCTGGCCAGGCCCATGTTTGGTATGAGCCAAAAAAAGCAAGACAAGGCTCGGGGTTCAATGCACAACTTACCTAAGAGGGCCTTCCCAGGTGCTCTGCTTTCCAGGTGATGGCCACCCCTCCCCACACCGGAGGGAGAAATGAAGGACTGAAATACGCGCCTTTAGCACCGCCGTCTTTTGCACCCTTCTTTTAAAAAAATTGATTTAAAAATTTTTTTTAAAAAAATTGAAGGCTGAGTCAACCTTGAGCCTGGTGAGATTCGAACTTCCAGTAATTGCAGACAGCTGGAGTTAATCACAATGCTTTAGTCTGCTGAGCTATCCAGTGCTGTCACACTAAACAGGCTGAGCCGTCTGCAAAGCTCTGCTGGCATCGACAATAATGGAAGTGACCCTCCGGGACCCCCACCCTCCCCACAGGGGTCTGGAAAGGCAAACCCAGCTACCCCAAGGAGCCTGTCTCCCATTGGGTAACAGTAACAGAGTTGGAAGGGACCTTGGAGGTCATCTAGTCCAAATCCCTGCTCATGTGGGTGACCCATACTAGGGATTTGAACCACCGAACTGCCGACTTTTCTGATTGACAAGCTCAGTGTCTTAGCCACTGAGCCACCAAGTTCTTCTGTATCCCCCCCGCCCGATGGGGTTAAACAATGCCAGTATATCAGACTCTGATGCTACATCCTCTAACCCCCAAAACCTTTAACCTTAGACTGTTTACCGTGGACCTCACCCCACTCCTAAGAGGTCTGTAAGGATTCTGCATAAGAGCACCAGCGTGCCTACTGTCCCTATCCTACTGTCCCCATTTATTTGTACTCATTTCTCATGTATATATTTATACCTGTTTTTAAAAGGTAAAGGTTCCCCTTGCACATATGTGCTAGTCGTTCCCGACTCTAAGGGGTGGTGCTCATCTCCGTTTCAAAGCCGAAGAGCCAGCGCTGTCCGTGGTCACGTGGCCGGCATCACTCAACGCAAAGGCGCATGGAACTCTCATACCTTCTCGCCAAAGGTGGTCCCTATTTTTCTACGTGCATTTTTTAATATGCTTTCGAACTGCTAGGTTGGCAGAAGCTGGGACAAGTAACGGGAGCTCACCCTGTTATACGGCACTAGGGATTCGAACCGCTGAACTGCCAACCTTTTGATCGACAAGCTCAGTGTAACAGTAACAGAGTTGGAAGGGATCTTGGAGGTCATCTAATCCAACCCCCCCTGCTCACGCAGGAGGCCTATACTTAAGGGTTTGAGCCGCTGACCAAGCTCAGCGTCTTAGCCACTGAGCCACCATGTCCCTATAGCTGTTTATACTTATATGCTTATATCAGGGATGAAATGCTCCCGGTTCAGACTGGATTGGCCGAAGTGGTAACGATGGTGGTGGGTATTTCGGAGAACCGGTAGCAAAAATTCCTGTGCCCTCACCACAATCATGCTCAGCTGAGCCGCAGGATCATCAGAGGCTTTTTTTTTCTTTTAAAAGGATTTTTTCCACAACTTCTTTTCTACAACTTCTACAACCTCTTCCCACGAAAAAATACTTTTAAAAGTAATGATGATTTTAATAATAAAACTGATGATCGCCAGAGGCTTTTCAAAGCATTTTTTTCTCCAACCTCTTGGTGGAAGAGGTGGTAAAAAAAATGCTTTGAAAAGACTCTGACCATCCCAGCTGAGTTGCCTAATTGGCAAAGAGGCTTTTCAAAGCATTAGAAAAAATGCTTTGAAAAGTTTTTTTAAAAAGTTAGCCACACCCACCCGGTCACATTAACCCCCCCCACCAAACCACGCCCACAGAACCGGTAGTAACAAATTTTACATTTCACCCCTGGCTTATATGTGATGTTCATACATACTTGTTTTCTCATACATGCTTGACAAAACAAGCAAACAAACAAGCAAATAAATAAAAGAAATAAATATAGCCTGGCTGGGAGGGGGCGGCTGGAGTGAACCTCCTCTCCCCTCCCCCTCCCCAGCCGCCACTGTTTGGGACGGCGGAACAGCTGCTGTTCAATTCCGGCGGCAGCTGCGGAAGAGTTTCGCAGGACGGCTGCACACACACACACACACACACACACACACACACACACACACACACACACACACACAGAGTCAATGGGCAGAGATAATCTTTGGCCAGGGGTCTCCAACCTTGGCCACTTTAATCCTGGCAGACTTCAACTCCCAGAATTCCCCAGCCAGCAAAGCAAAGCCTTTCCTTTTTTCTTTCCTTCTTTCCTTCCTTTCTCTTTCTTTCTTCCTTTCCTTCCTTCTCTTTCTTTCTCTACTTTCTTCCTTTCCTTCCTTCCTCTCTCTCTTTCTTTCTCTTTCTTCCTTTCCCTTCCTTCCTTCTCTTTTTTCCTTTCCTTTCTTCCTTTTCCTTTTCCTTTTCCTTTTCCTTTTCCTTTTCCTTCTTTCCTTCCTTCCTTCCAGTATCAGGGTTACGAACAGGGAGGACACAAGGCGTCTATCATGCCTTTAAGAGGCACTTTCCTTCCTCGTTAGCTTTTTTTCCCTGAGGCTTTGACAGGAACCACAAAAATCTCTTTCCTACAGACTTTCTGGGTCAGGATTTCTCCAGCCGAGGAGGCAACATTTCTCCCGTGAATTGATATGGAAAACCAGGTTTTGTCTTCACCGCCAAACACTCAGCGGAATAAGAAGTGTTTTGTTGTGAAGTGATGCCTCCAACCGCTCGCCAAAGCCTCTTGCCCCTCTGGCTACGCCCCGCTGAGTCTCTTCCGCTCCCCACCCCACCTCCCCAGTAAAGGGGGGAGACCCTGAAAATCCCCCCCCCCGGGACTTGCCTGCCCTCCAAGTTCCTCGCGACCCAGCGGGTCTAAGATCAACATTTTCTGAAGGGGGGGGGGGTCTCCTCTCCTACTGGTAATCAAGGCTGGGCATCGTCCGAGCTACTTTTCTCCCGAGCTTGGCCCTAGTCCAACCTTGGCAACTTTAAGCCTGGCGGACTTCAACTCCCAGAATTCCCCGGCCAGCTTTGCTTTAAACCAGGCTTAAAGTTGCCGATCTTTGGAGACCCCTGTTCCCGTCTCTGTTCTGCCTTCAAAGGGGTCCAGAGAAATGCAGAGAGTGACTTTATCGTCCCCCACACCCGCGCCATGCCTCGTTTTTCCGAACTAACTTATCTTCACTAACAGTAACAGAGTTGGAGGGGACCTGGAGGTCATCTAGTCTCCATCTCCGAGGTTGACTCAGCCTTCCATCCTTCCGAGGTAGGTAACATGAGGACCCGGATTGTGGGGGCAATAAACTGACTTTGTATAAAAAAGAACACCGCTTGGGGGCTTCCGAAAGCCCTACTAAGCAGGTATATACAAAAGTATGAAAGCTATTGCTTCACGCATTGTAAGCCGCCCTGAGTCTCCGGAGAAGGGCGGCATATAAATTGAACCAATAAATAAATAAATAAAATCTAGTCCAACCCCCTGCTCACGCTGGAGACCTGTACTAGGGATTCGAACCGCCGAGCTTTCTTCATCGACAAGCTCAGTGTCTTAGCCACTGAGCCACCTAGTCAGAATAACTTTCAAAACTTATCACCTCTTTGTCGCTGTGCCTGATTTTCACCCATCACAGTAATTGTTGTATTATTATGGGTATCTGTTTTGAGGTCGGCTGTGCTACCAATATTAATTCGTGTCATTAATTCTTGATGAATGAATTTTATTCTCCTTATATACACTGAGAGCATATGCACCAAAGACAAATTCCTTGTGTGTCCAATCTTGGCCAATAAAGAATAAAGGGTGCCATCAGCCAAACAATGCAGGCTGGTGACCCCCAGGGAGAGGGCCGTGGGGGCACCGACCCTCTGGAATCAGCTGCCCCCAGAGATAAGGAGAATCCAAGACCTCGGTGCCTTCCGCCTTGCCCTAAAAACTTTCCTTTTTAAACAAGCCGGGCTGGCTTAATTTATATATATATATTTAAATATTTTTTATTGGTTTGTTATTTTAAATTGGAGCCAAATTAATATATTTCTTTTTAATTGTTTTTAATATTTGTATTGTATGTTTTTATCTGGCTGTACACCGCCCTGAGTCCCTAGGGAGAAGGTGCGGTATATACATTCGAAATAAAATAAAAAAGAAATAAAAAAGAAAAAGAAAAAGAAATAACGATAACAGAAATGAAGGGAAACCAGCAGCCGGGCGGTGATGCGTTTCCCCACCCCCCTCTCTTTCAGCCCGTCGACTCCCGCCCACCTGCCTCTTTTTCTGCCCGGCGCAAGAAAGCGCCCAGCTGCGAGCAACGCCTGGCGACCCCGGCCCGAGCCTGGTTCTGATTTATTGACATGGGACGAGAGCCTCGGGGAAGCCCCTACAAAGGAACGGAAGGGGGGGGGGGGAAGTTGAGGATAACCAACTGGCACAAAAAGCGCCCGGCCCACTGACTTCGGCGGAGATTGTCCGGGTGATGGCGTAGATCCGGATTGCCAGCCCCGAGATCGCTGCGTGGTGCTTGTGCCTATAGAAAGAGAAGTCTAAGGAGATTCTCAGTCATCCCGGTCACGGTTGTCCGAAAAAGGTTTTTTTTTCAAAAGACAACTGAGCTTTGTTTTTTTTTTTTTTTGCTTGCTTCTGATCCAAGAAGCTCCTTCCGGTTCAACTGAACTGAAGAACAGAAGAAGCTTCTTGGATGAGGAGCGAAACGTCTTCGAGCAAAAAACGAAGAAAGTCCAGTTGCCACTTGAAAAAACACCGTAAGGATCGAAAGAGGTTTTTATTTGATTTTATTATTTTTAAGGAAACCCTTCGTTTTCGCCCCAATTCCGAAACAACGTTTGTTTAATGAGGTATCTTGACATTTTTACCATGGGTAAAATGCAGGGAAAGCGCCGCTGGAAGGAATCCGCTTATTTCGAAAGGGATTCCGCTCGAAATGGAAACTGGGCTTCTCCTTCGGGCTATTCAAGGGGGCCTGGAAGGACCAGAACGAAAGAACTTTCGGAGCTTTTCGGAACTTAAGTTTTCTTTTCTTTTTCTCCCCCGTGTCTTGTTCAGCCGAAGCTTAATTTGGATCCATAAATCAGACTCTGCGCATCTTTTAGGGTATTTCGGGCGCTTTCTCCGAGAAGATCTCAGGATGACGGTGGCTGTTGGTATTATTACCGTACTTTGTTTCCTTTTCGTAACGAAGAAATTTGGATTACGCTTTCTCAGATACAGGATTCCCCTCCCCTCTCCCCGCAGGTGGAGCTAATTGAAAGAGCTGATGATTTAGCCCGCGCCAACCTATTGAAATGGAAACACATAATAAGGTCGGGAAAGGTATAAAGAAAAGCCATCAAAAGACCCACGGATAAAAATTATCTAGGAGAGAGCGAGCGAGAGATGGAGCGAGAAATTATTGTAAAGCGTTAGGTGCTGTTCAGAATAAGGGGGAAATGTGGAAATCGAGGCCAGGTTTACACCGGAGTGTAAACTAGTTAGTTAGGAGCTCATATTCCGTCTTAATCACCCCTCACTGGTCTTTTCGTACCTCCAAACCCAAACCAAGATTGAAGCAGCTGGGTGCTGGTTCTCCAAACTCCCCCCCAAAGTAAGCAGGTTTCCTACTCAACGCACCGCAAAACTTCATTCTGCTTTCCAATAACCCCTCACGTGACGACTCAGCATTGATCCACCAGTGCTGAACCAATGACTGGGGGGAGGGATGTGCCTGCCCCCCCCCCCCGAGGAGAGGAGGAGGTGAAATACAACCCATTGGCTATTTATCACCCAATCAGATTCTTCAAATTCTCTCTCTCTCTCTCTCTCTCTCTCCCTCTCTCTCTCATCAACGTCAGGACAATATATTTTTGTTAGCCAGTCGAACCAACCGGGAAGTAGGCGTTAACTTCAGGGCCCGCTTAGGAAAGACTTCTTGGCTTAAACCAAGCTCACTTAATAATGCCACGCTTATTTTTATTTATTTATTTATTTATTTATTGCTTCGATTTATATGCCGCCCTTCTCCGGAGACTCAGGGCGGCTTACAATGCATTAAGCAATAGCCTTCATAGTTTTGTATATACCTGCTGTATATACCTGCTTAGTAGGGCTTTTGGCCCCCCCTAAGAGGTGTTCTTTTTTATACAAAGTCATCTTATTGCCCCCACAATCCGGGTCCTCATTTTACCTACCTCGGAAGGATGGAAGGCTGAGTCAACCTTGAGCCTGGTGAGATTCGAACTTGTAGTAATTGCAGGCAGCTGGCAACTAAGTGCTATTTAACAGCGCTTTAGTCTACTGTTCCATCAGGCTCCTGATTTTGATGCCATTCATCAGGTCACTAGCTGGGTTCCTTCACCAAAACATGCCAAGGTCAAAACTAACCGAGAGGGGAATATTGTAAAAAACGCATTCACTAGGAGTTTGACAGGTCTAGCTGTGTGCTGCCGAATGAAAGCATGCTGTACCAATTTCAAGGAACCTCCTGGTCAGTGAAGGACTGAAGGCTGCATTACAATCTATATCTAAAAAAGGTAAAAGGTTCCCCTCGCACATATGTGCTGGTCGTTCCCGACTCTAGGGGGCGGTGCTCATCTCCGTTTCAAAGCTGAAGAGCCAGCGCTGTCTGAAGACATCATGTAGCCGGCATGACTCAATGCCAAAGGCGCGCGGAACGCTGTTCCCTTCCCACCAAAGGTGGTCCCTATTTTTCTACTTGCATTTTTTACCTGCTTTCGAACTGCTAGGTTGGCAGAAGCTGGGACAAGTCACAGGAGCTCACCTTGTTACTGGCACTAGGGGTTGGAACCGCTGAACTGCCGGCCTTTCGATTGAGGAGCTCAGCGTCTATATCTACTGAGAAGTAAATACCTCCCTGCATAAGCCTGCACCCTATTAAATTCATTGGGACTTCGTTTCCATTGGGCAATTTTATAAAAGGCTTCTGGGAGAGGATGGATGGTCTTTTTCTCCGTTCTTCCAATCCGGAAATCTCTGCTTGACGTTTCAAGACTGTTCCTGGGAAATCCCCGGTGATTTTTAATTCAAAATCCAAGCAGAATTTAATTTCTGAGGCTCCTCGTTAAAAGGAAATAGTGGGTACCCATTACCTAAGAGAGAAAGAACCCTCGGGGTGTGTAACACCATTGTTTCTCCCATTTGCTGGGTTGTTTGTAATTCAGCCATGCTTACCATCCCTGCCTGCTAACTGGAATCTCCATATTAAATACTATACCTCAGTATCATCATCATCATCATCATCATCATCATCATCATCATCGGTAAATCTGTAGTGAGATTCACAGTCTTTGAGGCTGATTAATAGCTCAGCAGCTCGAGTCCTAACCAAGAACCTAGGAACTGTTAAGGTATCCTCGGAGGATGTAAGCTGTTCCAAGTAAGGTGGTTTTTTTGTAGAGTCAAAATGTTCAAGTCCGGTAAATTTAGAATTTCTAAATAGCGGGGTAGCTCTTTGGGTATTGCTCCAAGGGCTCCAATTACAATCAGGACAACACAGTCGCTCAACTTCAATTTGCAAGTCCTGGTACTATTGCTATTGCTATTGCTATTGCTATTATTTGGCAGGAGGGAGTCATCTCTTGATCTTCCAGATAAGTTGAACCCCAGCAGGCACACCAACCAGGGATGCTATTCAGCAGGTTCTGACAGATTCTGGAGAACGGGTAGCAGAAATTTGGAGTAGTTCAGGGAACTGGCAGATACCACCTCTGGCTGGCCCCAGAGTGGGGAGGGAATGGGGATTTTGCAGTATCCTTCCCTTGGAGTGGGGTGGAAATGGGGATTTTGCAGTATCCTTCCCTTGGAGTGGGGTGGAAATGGAGATTTTGCAGTATCCTTCCCTTGGAGTGGGGAGGGAATGGAGATTTTGCAATATCCTTCCCTTGGAGTGGGGTGGGAATGGAGATTTTGCAATATCCTTCCCTTGGAGTGGGGTGGGAATGGAGAATTTGCAGTATCTTTCCCCTGCCACTCCCGTCAAGCCACACCCACAGAACCGGTAGTAAAAAAAAATTGGATTTCACCACTGACACCAACCTATAATTCATCCCAATTCTGGTTGGCAAAGACTGGGCCAAAATATCTTTAAGCTCTCCTGCTTTGTAGATTTGGAGCCTGTTTTTGCTGAGGGCTGAATTAGTTTTGAATCTTCGGGGGGGGGGGGACACCCGGATAGATAGATGGGTGGGTGAGTGGGTAGAACCGAAGGCTATTTCAGTTGGACCCAGACAGAGAAATTGTGTAACTCAAACAACTAACACACAAGCTAGCAGATGACTTCCCATCGAGGGCTAATTTTGGCTAGTTTAAATTTTAAATCTCTATGGGTTGGGTGAGACCAGCCCCCCCGGTTAGTTTACGGTTTTATGGCTTGTGCAATTCCAGAAAATGATTAAATTCTGGAGTTAGATTACACGCTGAATGCGTGTCAGTTCCTGCAGCGTGAACCTCATCACTCTATCTTCACCAGTGAAGGAGGACAGATTATCCCCTCCCCTCCCAGATGGGGATACAGGAGCCTCTTGGGTAGCTCGACCTACCACTGGCTGCCTCTTAGCCCGCAGATCACACACCTGTACAATTCTGTACACGTCTGTAGGTGCAAATGTGGTTGAAAAGTTGTTGACGTGATAGGCTGAAGATTTCAACCGACAAGGCAGGCAGCCTCAGGACTGGAGACAGGCTGTTTTGCATGAAAATCGTTCTTAGATGCAAATTGTGGTTTTTAAACATTTCCTCCTTCAGCTGTCAAGACAGTATTGTCTGAATTGTCTTTATACAGTTCGTTTTCCAGCACTTAAAAAAAAAAAATCAAGCATCCAATCAAAATCTTGCCCCTTTTAAAATTAAATTTTGGAGCCTTTCTCCTCTGTGCTCAGAAACTCTTAAACGCTTTCGGACCCTCTAGCTGATTTTACCCATTAGACAGATTTGGATTCCCTGCAAGAGAGAGAATGAAGAAGGAAAAAACACATTCCAGCTCGGGAATTGGGTTTCCTTGTTTCTGTTTCCCTCTTATTGTTGACAGATAACTTTCCTTTCTCCCTCCCCACTTCCTTCCCTACCTGTCATTTCCTTCCTTCCTTCCCACCTTCCCTCCTTCCTTCTTCTCTCTGTCTCTTTCTTTTCCTCTCTCTCTCCCTCCCATCCAATATCTTTCTTTCTTTCTTCCTGCCTTCCTTCATTTCTTCCTTCCTTCCCTCCCTCCTTCCTTCTTTCCTTCTTTCCTCCCTTCCTCTCTCTCTGTCTCTTTCTTTCTTATTCTCTCTCTCTCTATCTCTTCCATCCAATATCTTCCTTCCTTCCTTCCTCTCTGTCTCTTTCTTTCTTTTCCTTTCTCTCTCTATCCCTCCCATCCAATATCTTTCTTCCTTCCCTCCCTCCTTCTCTCCTTCTCTCCCTCCCTCCCTTCCTCTTTCTCTGTCTCTTTCTTTCTTATTCTCTCTCTATCCCTTCCATCCAATATCTTCCTTCCTTCCTTCCTTCCTTCCTTCCTTCCTTCCTTCCTTCCTTCCTTCCTTCCTTCCCCTTCTAGTCAACTGCCATAGAAACAAAAGGCACCACACATGGCACAGATCTCCAGTTTTTTGCCATTTTCTAACCTAGGTTTAGATGTGCAGCCTAAAGCTAGCTAACTGTGTTTGATTCTGTGCCTTGTGTGTCGGCCCTTCCTGGTCCCAAGTCATGCGTAAATTGCACCTTCTTTGAGTACCATCCCCTCTCTACTATATGGCTAAAATAAGCAGGAATCATATGGTTCTGAAAAGTAAATTGAGTTTGAATCGAACTGAAGCTAGGACTTTTCTATATATTTTGTCTCGAATAAGGTCTCTCTCCTTCCCCAAAAACCTTTAACGACGATTTCTCAAAGCACATAAAGCTGGGTTCCCATACAGCTCTAAATCGGGGTTTACTTAAGTTTGTTGAATAAGCCCCAGCGTTCTGTCCTAACTTAATGGGAAAGCCATATATTGTTAGTTTCAAAGCACAATAGCAAAGCTCAGACACTCAGCCAAAGCCCACCACTCGCCACTATGATGGCTTGATCCGATGTCGAACCCAAAGGACAACGAAGATTATTTCCATTGGAAAGCAGGTTCCCAGGACAGCAGATCGCTTCTTCTCCTACACCAGACGTCTCCAAACTTTGGCAACTTTAAGCCTGGAGGACTTCAACTCCCAGAATTCCCCAACCAACTTCAATTCTGGGAGTTGAAGTCCTCTAGGCTTAAAGTTGCCAAGGTTGGAGACCCCTGCCTTACACCCCTGCAATTTAGAGCTACTGTGTCGGTTCCTTTTCTTTTAATAACCCGTCCCGTGGCGAGGGAGTTGGGAACGGGAGAAACTATTAAGTCCCAAAGGATGTCCAATAACTGAGAAAAATATCAGCGGAGAGTCTCAGTGGCCAGGAGGTTGAGCCTGTTGCCTCTCTCGGCATTTTTTCTGGGGTGGTAAGAATGAGTAAATGGGACTTTCTCCAACAGAAATGACTCAGGAAGGAAAGGAAAGAGCAGAAACGATTCAGTGGATGGGGAATTTTTCAGTCAAGGTAGGAAACCCAAATCTCACCCAGGACGTCGGGTATTTTGAACTTCCTCCAGGCGCAATTGCGTTGACAAGCTTGTTGAATTCCACGGTGGGAGGAAGGGGCTGATGATCGTTAATCTTGAGATAAGAAAGAGAAAAACTCCACAGGCAAACCTAGAGGCCCCGTTCGCGCAACTTGGTGATAAACACGGCATATTTTTAACCTTGGTTGTTTTGTGGGGAGGGAGTTTAGTGTGCTGTCCTAACCCAGCCTGTTTGTAGTATCCGTGGACCTCACCCCATTCCTAAGAGGTCCGTAAAGGGGACGTGCGTAAGCGCACCAGCGTGTCTATCGTCCCTGTCCTATTCTCCCCATTTATTCGTACTAATTTCCTGTTCTTTCTTTCTTTCTTTCTTTCTTTCTTTCTTTCTTTCTTTCTTCCTTCCTTCCTTCCTTCCTTCCTTCCTTCCTTCCTTCCTTCCTTCCTTTGATTACATTTTTATACCACCCTTCTCCCGAAGGACTCAGCCGTAATAAAAACAACAAAGACGCAAAAGTTAAAAGCAATTAAAACAATTAAATAATTTGGCCATGCTTATAACCCCCAAAACTAAAATACCCGTTAAAACCTATTAAAAACTTATCGCTCCCTCAGACCAACTTGCTGGAATAACAGGGTCTTAAGGGCACGACCGAAGGCATGGAGGTTGGGGATCCTTCCTATCTCCGGGGGCAATTCATTCCCTAGGGCAGGAGCCCCCACAGAGAAGGCTTTCCCCCTGGGGGTCGCCAGTCGACAAAGTTTGGCCGATGGCACCCTGAGGAGACCCGCTCTGTGGGAGTTTACCAGCCGGTGGGAGGCAGTCGGTAGCAGAAGGCGGTCCTGTAGATATCCAGGTCCTAAGCCACGGAGCACTTAACATGTTTATACATGTTCATGTGTTCGTGTCCATGTTTATATATGTTACCTCGTACATGCTTGATAAACTAAATTAAAGAAATAAAAATAAATAAATAAATAAACTATTCTTTAGTGTATCTTGCCAATCCACACACTGAGTTAATTCCCAAACCAAGTTTGTTTTATTCATAATATCCTTATATTGGCCATTTCTGGGAGCGCCCTACAGGACTATCGGCCGCTGATTAACATCATTCAAACAGTTTAGTAGTGGGTCGTGTGAACCCAACCCGAGTTTGAGAAAGGCCTCAAGCTCCCTAATGCAGCGGGGCGATCCTCCACCTTCAACGCCGGGTGAGAAGCGGAGCTTGTCAGTGTCACCAGCTTCTCGCAGGGAGACCGGCTTCGTCCCAGAATTGCTCTGAAGCAGCTGGGCAGAATCGAGCCCTCCCTTCCCTCTAGCCCTGCCCTTCCCCCCCCCCCAACACCCCCTTCGCCATGAAAGAAGCAGGAGGATGGGGGGGGGGGATTTGTCCCCCTTGTGTCGAGTAAGATTGAACCCCGTCCCTTCGCCTCTCTCTCTCTCCCCCCCGCACTTGTCCTCAAACCCCACAGCCGAACTTTGGGGGGCTCTACCTGCTGAAGGCTGGTTCCCAAGGCGGACGCGCTTCCCGGATATGAATCCAGCTGGATCTGCAGGCAAAAGGGAACATTTTTTTTCTAGCCCTTTTCAGTTTCAGCCCGGCGCTTCTTTTCTTGGCGGCGAAATAATTGAGAAACTGAGACACGGGCGCAGACCGCAAAATGCTTTGTCCTTCATACCAGGGCCTGAGTGACTGGAAAAAGAAGGAGGGGGCGGCGGCGGCGGCGGGGGGGGGGGATAAATGCGCTGTCATATTGAAGGAAAGTAGCCAGAAATGATCGATGTACTTTTCAGATCTCGGGAAAGGAGCTGTCCCCGTTCGAAAACGCCACGTTCTCGCACTGCCAGAGTGAAGCAATGACTTGGGGGGAGGGAGGGGGGTGGCTCGGGCGGGAGGGGGGGATCCGGAGATGCGTAGCAGGGAATAGGCAAGGAAGAAAGAGCTCCTTCTAAATGCGGGGGAGGCAGGACCGGTTTGTTCCTTGGCTTCTTTCTTTCTTTCTTTCTTTCTTTCTTTCTTTCTTTCTTTCTTTCTTTCTTTCTTTCTTTCTTTCTTTCTTTCTTTCTTTCGCGGGCCTCAGCAAAAGAAATCGGCGGGTGATTCTCCGCCACTGGTGATTCACAGCCAAAACCGACCAACAAATCGTTCTTTCAAGTTCCCGTTTAAGCGTGTAGTCAGGAAGCTTCCTTTCGTTCCCCGCTTGGTCCGAGAGATGCAGGCTGGGAGCCCGGCGTGTTTACCCGAGAGAAGGTCGCGCCAATCTACGCCTTCCTATTTGCAGCTCCCTCCTTGGAGCCATCCTGCGCGTTTTCCACCGCGTCCCAAATCAATCGGCAAATAAATAAGCGTAGCCTGGCAGCGCGGCGCTCAGAGGGGAAGGAAGACGGAGCCGTCGATCCTTTTCTGCCTGGGTTGCTTTCGGAGCGGGCCGCGGGGGCTGAAGGCGCCACACACCTTGGGGGCACCCTGAAGAACTAATCCGGCGCGCGTGGCAGCGGAGGGGGAGCGCTCTTCCGCCCTCCGCCCTCACCACAAGGCCACGCGCACTGGCGCTTTCGCTTTGAAGACGGCTCCCGGAGTGCGCTCTGTCTCTTTAAGGCGCGCTCCCGGGGCTCAGCGCGCGCCCCCGCCTGTATAACTGGAGTCCATGGAGTTGTATTGAGTTCAGAGGGAGGAAGAGCTGGGAGCCAAGCAGGCTTCGAAGGGGGAAAGGTCGGCGGGGTTGTTGTTTTTTTTTTGAAAAGGAGAAGCCGCTGCCCGTCCAGAGCTGGCTTTTGGCTACGCGCTTGGAAGTGCCCTGGATGGTCGCGCCGCCGCTCGCCGCTCGCTTTTAACGGATACTTTTCCTGGGGGTGGAACGGGGCGCAGATTCTGGTAGCCGTCGGGGTTGCTAGCATCCTTCCCTCTGGCCCCCCCCACCCCCCGTTTGGAGGCATTTCCCCTAAACTAACTGGGAGTTTGGCTACCGCGCAGATGTTGGTGCACACGTATTCCGCGATGGTGAGTTAGATTTTTTTGGGGGGTGGGGGTGTTCCTTGGTCGGGTGTGCCTGGGTGTGCGGGGACGCGGTTGTAAGAAAGAAGCGAAGAAGAGGAGAACGAAGTTTCCCCTTAACTGAAGCGCCCTCGCAGCTTCCGATTCAAAGGGACTTCGTATTTTAATAGGTCCCAGGTGTCGGGGCTCGGGAACCGTAACCTAGCTGACGGTTCAACACTCCCCAGGCTGGGAAGGAGGAGAGCGCAGAGAACCGATCACAAAACCAGAGGAGGGGGTCGGTGGGTTGTAGGATAGAGAAAACGGGGCCGAAGGAACGAAGGAGACTCTGGCGGGATAAATCGGATTATTTGCCACGAACAGAGGTTGGCCGAAAAGGCAGCGTCCTCTTTCCACCGCTCTTAAGAAGCGCAAAACCTAGGCTGGGTCTGGGCATGGGGGAAGGGTCTCTGCTGCTCTCCCCTACCGAAGGCAGAACAGGAAAGGGGGGGGGGGTGAGGACTCCAGACGGGGTCCCCTACGGTCCCCAAAGCGCGCCGGTGGCCAAAAGGGCCATTTCAAGGCAGGCAAGGCGAGTCCACAAACGGCGCCTTCTTTTGTTTTGCTCGGTTGAGCCTTGGCTCCTTTTCAGCGGCAGTTTTGCCTGCTCTGGCTCCAGGGGAGGAAACGAAAGGCTCGCCCTTAGGAAGGCTGAGCCCCACCGAGCCCCGAAGGCGCGCTGCGTTCTTCGGCTTGCTGGCTTGCCCGGGGGAGAAGACAAGGAGCGGGCCTCGGCTGGGCAAAAAGGCTGCGCCTTGCCTTGAGGCTCAGGTGTTGCGAGCCGGGACCTCAGGGAGCCGCCGCCACACCGGGAGCCCTGGCGACGGGCGCTGCTTGGCGCGAGGGAAAGCCGGCGTCTTTTGCGCCTCGAGCGCGGGTAGCTGCGTGGTGACCTTTCCCTCCCTTTGATGTCCCCCCCCCCAGGACCGCTCGGATGGGCTGAACGGGACCTCCGCCGGCGGCCGCCTCCCTCAACTCTCGTCCCTCAACCAGGCGGCGGCGTACTCCTCGGCTCCCCCTCTGTGCCACACGCCGGCCTCGGACTTCCAGCCGCCCTACTTCCCGCCGCCTTACCCGCAGCCGCCGCTGCCCTACGCGCAGAGCCAGGAGAGCGCCTACCCGCACCTGGGGGACCCCTATGGCGGCCTCAACCCCATCCACCAGCACCAGCAGAGCGGCTGGCCCTCGCAACGGGCGCGCCAGGAAGAAGCGGCGGCCGCGGCGGCCGCGGCGGGCCTTCTCTCGCAGACGCATCGAGCTCTCGGCCTGGATCCGCGCAGGGACTACCCGGGCATGCCGCGTTTGCTCCACGGCTTGGCCGACGGAGCGCACGCCTTGGCCGACGGGCCGCTGGGACTCCACGCTCTGGCTCACCCCAGCCTCGAGGACATCCAGGTACCGACCGGTCCGCGCCTCCGGCCTCGCCAAACGCGCCGGACTGGAAGGGAAAACGGTGGGCTCGGGGGTTCTTCGGCGGCTTGGTTTTAAAGGGATTTCTCCGGGGCTCTTTTACTCACCCAGAAAGAATTCCTGATCGGTCCAGTGGCATTTTTTCTGGCCGGTCAATCGCGGATTCCTTGGGGATTTGCTCCCACTCCGCCACAAGTAGGCAAACACAAACGCGGAAAAAACCTGGGTGACCGCAGCAGCCTTGGGGACGAGCGCCCGCCGTTCCTGCCGTCGCTGAAAAAAACCACCATCTTTTTTGCCTTAAAAAGAGAGAGCGCGCCAGAGCTAGATTAAACCCCTGTAAGCCCCTAAACTCGATTTTTATGCAAATCGACTGTTCGGTTGCTTTCCCGAATCAAGCAACTTCGATCTGCTTATTTCCACCGTTGTAAAGCAAATTAAGAAAAACGGCGGTGAATAAACTGGGATTAGTTTGGGAGGCTAATTTTGTACGCCTGTTTCTGGGGTGAAAGAGAAGTTTGCTTAAAAAGTCGGCGAAGCTGACTCCCGAATAGACAAGGTTAGGAGTCTGGTACACGGTTTTCTTTCTTTCTTTCTTTCTTTCTTTCTTTCTTTCTTTCTTTCTTTCTTTCTTTCTTTCTTTCTTTCTTTCTTTCTTTCTTTCTTTCTTTCTTTCTTTCTTTCTTTCT
Organism: Masticophis lateralis; assembly: GCA_030761175.1. Classification (NCBI taxonomy): domain Eukaryota; kingdom Metazoa; phylum Chordata; class Lepidosauria; order Squamata; family Colubridae; genus Masticophis; species Masticophis lateralis. The sequence goes on along the minus strand of JAUDYJ010000009.1, from coordinate 9,856,493 downwards.
CTCTCTCCCTCCCTCCCTCCCTCCTTCCTTCCTTCTTTCTTTCTCTCTCTCTCCTTCCTTCCTTCCTTTCTCTCTCTCTCTCTCTCTCTCTCTTTCTTTCTTTCTTTCTCTTCCCCAGCGCGCCTGCTTCTTCTCTCCCCCACGCCCTCTTTCTCCCCCTCTCTCGGTCTCAAGTTCCAAATTTGCCCTTTCTCTTTTCATGCACGCAAACCTTAACTCGCCAGTTTTCGGGAAACCAGAAGCCCCGCGCTGGAGCCCTGATGAGAAGGCACGGGCCAGCTGCTTTCTGCTTTTCGAGTTCAAAGCTATTAAGAGTTCGATCGCGGAGGAACTAGGCCCTCGTTTATCTAATCACGGTTTAATTATTTTTGGCTTTCTTGACCTGAGAACGCCAGCCCTGGGCAAAAGTCAATGCCTTTCAATTAGCATTTTATTTCTCTAGATTCCCCCATATTTACTCCCCTGTAAATCATTTCCCCAAACTTTCCGAGGGGTTTCCTTTCTCTCCAGTTAAAAGCAGTGTTCCGCAGTCACGATAAACTGGGTTGCAATATAGAGATACACATTTTCCCCCCCTACGGGGAATGGCAACCGTAGCCCGACGTTGTCTGAGGGGGGACGGAACGCGCGCGCGGGGGGGGGGGTGTCGCAAAGAAAGAAAACTGGGTACTTATATCGCCAGGTTCTCTTGGGAGGGGACTGTTTCGGACGATCAGGCAAACTTCTGCTGAAGTCCAAGCCGTTTTCAGTTTACACGGACCTCAGCGGAAGTTTTAGTCAAGATCAGAATAAATCCGAGATCCCACTCTCGTTGAATTCTATGGGATTTTAACAGGAGGATCTCGGCTCCCTGTTTCGCTTTGTTTTGTTTTAAGTCCTATTTCTATTTAACTCAGTGGGATTTGTGGATCACGCTGGATTGAACTGTACTTAAATTGCTATCTGATTCTAATAAACTCCCAACAATTCAATTGTGAGGCTTATTATCCTGCGGTGCAGGAGTTGTGTAAGTTAGTTTGTATAGTTTTTATTGCTTGGCGTTTTTAAAATCAATCTATCTATCTATCTATCTATCTATCTATCTATCTATCTATCTATCTATCTATCTATCTATCTATCTATCTATCTCCATCATCTATCTATCTATCTATCTATCTATCTATCTATCTATCTATCTATCTATCTATCTATCTATCTATCTATCTATCTATCTATCATATCTCTCTATCCACCCATAGATTTATACATCCATTGACAGATGGATACATAATTCTGTAATCTATCATTCCGTGTGTTTTATAATTTCTATAATTATCGAATTGCAGTGTTCTGTGATTTCCAATGTAATTGTCTAAAATCGAGAAAAACCTTCCATCTGCCCTTCCTTTAAATCGTTCTCTTCCTGGCCCCGATCCCGTCCCTGCAATTTTAGGGTTTTATTCGGCTACTCCGAATAAACCTTCACGCTGGATTTTTTTTTTCCTCCTGAGAACAGACGTGACGACGCACTTAGTCCTGTTGATAGATCCAAAGCCCTTCTGGGGAATGAAACTCATAAATTTCTTCTAGCAAATAAGCTGCTGCGTCTGAGGTTGGTTTGCGGCTGCCTTTGCATTTTCTGAGCAGCTGTAGGCTCCTCTCCCGGCTCCCTGGAACAATTTCCCCAAAGGCCAAAATTTTAACTTGAAAATATGGCTGGTTGCAGGGAATAATGTTTATTCAAATGAGAAAGCAATTAGTCCATTTAAGAATCCCTTTTGATTTTGGAAAGTAAACCAAAAACTGGCGGGGGCATGTGAGAAAATTTTAAAAAGCTAGCTAGGAAAGCGGGCCAGGGGAAGAAGAAGGAAAAATTTCCCCTTGCGATTTGTTTTCTGCAACCAACTAAACAAGGGACTTTCGACGAACTTCTCTATGTAATCTAATAATAATAAATTCTACCGTAATCTGCATCCGTAATAAAAATCCTACTCTAATTCAAGGAAAGGAGCTGGATTAAAAAAAAACTCGTTAGGGAATTCATTCCCCCCCTCCCCAAAACATTAATAAATAATTTTTTCTCCCATTCTTCTTAAAATTGGGATATTAGGATCTCTCCCCCCCCCCCCCACCCAACTTGCCTTAAAAATTATAATCCTATTTTCACAAAGTCTGTGAGCTTTTTGCCCAGGACTAAATCCTCTTTCAATCGGTAGGACTGGTGAAATTGCAAGATCGGTTCCCAGTGGCTTCGATGCGATGGTTAAACAGATGGAGGAACCTTTTCCTTTGGGGAATAAAGGAAGCTTAAAAATGCCTTTGGTTGAATTATGCCTGGTACCTTTTAAGGAGCAATTCTGAAATCTCTCAAGGGCTTTATTTCCCCTCAGAAGCCTTAGATGTTTGTTTGTTGTTTGTAATAATAATTAGAAGAGGTCAGGTTGTCTCTTGCTCCTTTCTAGAAAATATAGATCGGGTTTTTGTAACAAGTCAGTTTAAAAAATAGAGAAGAATTTTAAAAAAATTAAAAAATATGTCTTTCTTTCTTTCTTTCTTTCTTTCTTTCTTTCTTTCTTTCTTTCTTTCTTTCTTTCTTTCTTTCTTTCTTTCTTTCTTTCTCCAGCCATTTGGTTTAGGTGATGTTTCAGCTGAAATCAGAGAGTGGATCAATTCAGTCACTGATTTCTATGACTCTCTCTCTCTTTCTTCCTCCTAAAAATATCCATTGTGCAGTGCCAAATTATTTGTTAGTTGCTTGAAAAATGGAAGAGGGCAGAGTACTTTTTGATCTCCTTCACTTCGGGGCGGGGTGGGGGTGGGGAACGGCGGGGAAGCCCCAGGTTTGAGGAAGTTGGGTATGTTATTTTAAAAAATAAAATAACTTTCTCTTCTTCCAAGAAAACCTCTTTAGAAGCCCCAGCTTTGAGGAAATAGGCTAAAACACCGTAACCAAGCCCTGGTTTACTTTCATTTTTAGCAGCGTTTGAAATGTCTGGAGGGCGAAAAGCCCTTCAAATAGATTAAGCTCATAATCCTCACCAGAACTCTGTGCAGTGGAGCTGAGCAATTATCTATGCCCCTTGTTCTTGCAGGCGGTGGATGAGGCCAGTATGAATCTTTTGGACCAGTCGGTGATCAAGAAAGGTAAGGGAGTGTCCATGGCTTGGAATCCATTTGGTGGTGGGGGTGGTGGGGGTGGGGGACCAGCTTCAGTCTGGAATCTGAAAGTCTGAAGTGTTTGTACAAGAGAAATCCAGCGCGGCTTCTGAGCCCTGTTTTGTATTTCTTCCCTTTCTGCATTCTGAACGAAGTTACTGATTTTGGAGAATGGTAGATGTGCAAAGCTAGTGAACGTGAGAACAGTCAAGACGGAATTGATACATCTTGTGCATCAGTTTTGGTTGCCACGATGTAAAAAAGATGTGGAGACTCTAGAAAGAGTGCAGAGAAGAGCAACAAAGATTATTAAGGGATTGGAGGCTAAAACATATGAAGAACAGTTGCCAGAACTGGTTATGTCTAGTTTAATGAAAAGAAGGCCTAGGGGAGACATGATAACAGTGTTCCAATATCTCAGGGGTTGCTACAAAGAAGAGGGAGCCAAACTATTCTCCAAAGCACCGTAGAACAAGAAGCAATGGGTGGAAACTAATCAAGGAGAGAAGCAACTTAGAACTAAGGAAAAATTTCCTGACAGTTAGAACAATTACTCAGTGGAACAACTTGCCGCCAGAAGTTGTGAATGCTCCAACACTGGAAATTTTTAAAAAGATGTTGGATAACCATTTGTCTGAAGTGGTGTAGTGTTTCCTGCCTGAGCAGGGGGTTGGACTAGAAGACCTCCAATGTCTCTTCCAACCCTGTTATTCTATTCTCACCTTGTGCCAGCATCCTTATCGGATAGGAAGTTGATATCAGTTCTTGGAAGCTGCTGATACTTTCAGAAACTTCATCTTGGCCTCCCCTGCTTTAGCCAAGTGCAGGGGGTCTGCAACCTTAAACATTCAAAGGGCCATTTGGACCCGTTTCCCACAGAAAAAAAAAACACCGGGAGCTACAAAACCCTTCCCGTGCCTGACTATTTCTTGAGTGGCCACAAAACTAGCGTATGTAGTTGAATTAAACGTTCTGTTTTCTTCTGAAAGTTTTCTTTTCTTGGATTTATCCATGGTGGGCCTACCGGGGGTTAAAAAGCTCAAATCGCGTGCAGGCGGGTGTTACACATTGTCAGTTGTGACGCATATTTTGAGTGACAGGGAGCCGCAGCAGAGGGGCAAAAGAGCCACATGCGGCTCCAGAGCTGCAGGTTGCTGACACCTGGCCAAGTGGATGTGCAGGGAGCCAAAACTCCATTTTGCCATCTCTTTGAAGCGGAGTCCGTCTGAAAATCAAAGGCTGAATTCATGCATCGTACGAAGCGTAATTAAACTTGGCTTGAATTTAGTATGTTGTGTAAAACTAGCTATTCAGATTGTAAATCATGGTTTGTGTCTTAATCTCACACAAAGGCTTTTTAAAGAGCCACAGTTAAATCAAAGGTAGCTTCAGGCGGTGTGTGGACCCAGTTATGATGAGTCCCTTTGACCCATCAGTTAAAAATTAATTCAGGATTTCACTGCCCAGTGCCCACTGGCCACCCAAAAACATTAGGCTACACTTCCCGCGGTCGCAGCTAACTTGGCAAGGGATGATGATGGACACTGCCATCCCAAATTTTGGGGGTGGCATCTGATTGCTTCCTTTCAGCTGTCAGATCAAATTTATGATTTTTCTAAGACTGGGGTTATTTATAAATATATATATAAATATAAATTATATATATATATATATATATATATATATATATATATATATATATATATATATATATATATATATATATATATATAAACAAATGTTATTTGTTTTCTTGTAATGTGGAGATAATTCGTCTGGGAGCAAAGCCCACTGAATAGTTTTCCAGAAAATCAAGCAGAACGAGAAGGGAGGAGAAGGGTGGGAGGAGAGGGGAAAAAAAGGGACTGGGAAGAAGGAGGAAGAAAGAAGAGCATCAGAAGTTTGTGAATCTCAACATTTCTTGTTGCGTTAGAGTCAAACTTGGCAGCTTTAAGACTTGTGAATCTCAACTCCCAGAATTCCACAACTGAAGCTGCCAAGTTTGGGGACCCCCTGCATTAGACTGAGGTCCTGCCTTTTTCCAGAAGTTCAAAACAGCTTAAATGGGACTGAATCTCCGTTCATTTTCTCCCCACACCCTGTAAAATAGGGTGAGTTGAAACCATTGGCCATGGACTTGACCATGTCTTTCTTCATCCAGCTATCAATGTAATGATTTTAAATTGGATGTTTTAAATTTGGGGTTTTCCATTTGAGCCGAAATTATTTAATAATTTTAATTATTTTTAATTCATGTTTGTCTTTGTGCTTTTTAATAGTACACTGCCCTGAGTCTTTCGGGAGAAGGGCAGTATAGAAATAAAATAATAATAATAATAATAATAATAATAATAATAATAATAATTATCATCATCATTATCATTTTAACCACTACCCCAAACTGAGTTGGGCCATTGCTTTTCTAAAGCTGCCTGGAGTTCCTAAAAGGCCCAGAGATAAAAAGTCCTCGTTGCTACTCACCAGGAATGTCTCACCAGTGAGTGGGCTGGGGTAAAAGAATGTGACCTCCCCCCCTCCGTGGTCATGCCAACTTGGAAGCTTCCTACTCCAAGAAAGCCTAATGCCAGTTTTACTCTGTGATTTCTGCTATTTCCAGGAAACTCAACCAGTAGGGATAATGGAATATTGCTTCATCTGGACTGAATTCTCTGGAGGCAAACAACACACCCTCCTCTTCCTCTCTAGGTTCCCCCAAATATTTTTCTATTTGGAAATTTCTGTATGGGGCATAATGTATAAACATGCACAGAGGTTTGTTCATGGAATGAGATGGCATTCAGTTTTCCTGACAATTAGAACAATAGTGGAATGGGTTGCCTTCAGAATTTCTGGATTCTCCATCGCTGGAGGTTTTTAAGAAGAGTTTGGAGAGCTATTTGTCCAGAATAGTGTAAGGTCTCTTTCCTGAGCAGGAGGGTGAACCAGAAATCTCCAAGGTAGCCTCTCCTCTCCTCCTCTCCTCCTCTTTTCTTTTTTTTTTCTTCTGTGTATTTTCTCTTCTCTTCTCTTCTCTTCTCTTCTCTTCTCTTCTCTTCTCTTCTCTTCTCTTCCCTTCCCTTCCCTTCCCTTCCCTTCCCTTCCCTTCCCTTCCCCTCTCCTTCCCTCCTCTCCCCTCCCCTCTCCTTCCCTCTCCTCTCCTCCCCTCCCCTCCCCTCTCCTCTTCCCCTCTCTTTCCTTCTCTTCTCTTCCCCTCTTCCCCTCCCCTTCCCTTCCCTTCCCCTCTTCTCCTCTCTTCTCCTCTCCTCTTCCCCTCTCTTCCCCTTCCTCTCCTTCCCTTCCCTTCCCCTATTTTCCTCTCCTCTCTTCTCCTCTCCTCTTCCCCTCTCTTCCTCCCTTTTCTCTTCTCTTCCCCTCTTCCTCTCCCCTTCCCTCCCGTCCCGTCCCTTCCCTTCCCCTATTCTCCTCTCCTCTTCCTTTCTCTTCTCTTCTCTTCTCTTCTCTTCTCTTCTCTTCTCTTCTCTTCTCTTCTCTTCTCTTCTCCTTCCCCTATTCTCCTCTCCTCTCCTCTCCTCTCCTCTCCTCTCCTCTCCTCTCCTCTCCTCTCCTCTCCTATCCTATCCTATCCTATCCTATCCTCACATTTGGCATTTGAGTGATGTGAGTCAGCAGTGCATATCAATAAGTTATGGGTGACGCCAAGGAAAAATCTAAACTCGATTTCATTTACATGCAGTTCAAGGCAATGGTAGGTATTATTGTTACTTTTCATTGTTGTATTGAGTGGCATTATGGAGCCCCTGAGATTTGATTCCAGGAAAGTCCTTTGGCACATGAATATAGTTGCCAGCTGCTGTTTTTCTGGTGAGGGTGAGGCATGGAGAAAGATGCAGCTGTTTTAAAGAGTTGCAGACAGTGTTGCTTTCACATTTCTAAGGGATCTTTTGGGATCCCTATCCAAGGCACCGCACAGAATTCAGTAATCTCCCCCTTTTCTCACTTTAAAAAGTAATATTAAGTGTTGTACCTTATGATTCTTGATGAACACATATTTTTTCTTTTATGTACATTGAGAGCATATGCACCAAGATAAATTCCTTGTGTGTCCAATCACACTTAGCCAGTAAAGAATTCTATTTTAGTCTAAAAGATATTTTATCAGCTATCAGCTCATTATTTTATCAGCTGCTATCAGCTTTCAGAATTTTGTGGCTACTCCTAACGAGGGAATCACAGGCTGTGCTTTTCTGTTTGGAAAAATGTGGAGGGAAGAAACATTCTTGTCCCATTTAGCATCTTTTTTTAAAAAGTGATGCTGATGTTTAAGTCTGCATGTGAGGTTTATAGTATGCTGTCCCTTATAGTGGGCATATTTTCTGTTACTTTTACACAAACATTAATACCATCTTTGTGGCATAGATAGGAACATGTGTGGGTGTGAAAGAGAGTTTTTAAATAGTGTTGCATAAAATAAGAGTGAACATTAAATATCAAATTAAATAAAAATTAAATTCTTGCTTTTTTTTTTTTTTTAAAAAAAGACAAAAATCTTGGTTTGTGAGAAATGGCAGGTGCCCAGTTTGGGAAGCCTCAGTAGTTTAAATTGCCACATTAATCAACCCCAGCCCAGGCTGATTGATTGGTTAGAGCCCTTTATAATAGGGTACACCAGGAGCCAGCTTTGGATTCTTTGTTTTGCTGTGAACAATACCCAAAACATTAGACTTTCAACTGAACAAAACCCGGGAGCAGGAGGATGTTGTTAAATTCACTCTCATGCATAGAATTTAACTATCTTTTTCAAAAAATGATTTTATGCCTTCATATGTCTGTCCAGCTGCAGCTATGTGACTCTGGGCAGTGGCAAAAGCAAAACAACAAGAAAGCAAAGCAAAATAAAGCATAAAAACAAAAGGAAAGTTACAATTAATACCAATTTATCTGTTTGTTTGTTTGTTTCAAACACTTTAAACCAGTGTTTCTCAATCTTGGCAGCTTTAAGATATGTGGATTTCAACTCTCAGAATTTCTCATCCAGCTCTTCTCCATGAAGGCTCGTGGTACCCTGCCCATTAATAAATGCTTCAGTCCTACAGTTGCAGCCGCTGTCTTCACTCTTTGAACTCACCTTTCCTTCATCTCTGTCCTGCATTTTGGCTTTCTTCTCTGCCATGGAAACGGCTATCCTACAAATAGTAGAGAGGGTGTGCATAAGTGCACTAACCTGCCTATTGTCCCTGTCATTGTATTTTTATTCTCTTGTTCTTGTTTTTGTTTGGCAAATTTCAATAAATAAATAAATAAATGCTTGCTTTTTGTCTGTCGGTTTCGTGGGGTAAACCAGATAGAAATCACAACCAGATGAGCTAATTCAACTTTATTGACAGACTCTTGCAAACATGAAAGTATGATTCCCCCACTGTTTACAGCTTGAGAAACTAGGGAAGGTCTCTTTGGAACCTTTTACCCCTAGCTAGCTGTGGGCTATTTTGTCTCGTAACTGAGACCCGTTATCCACCAGCATTTGGCCATATTTACTGGTCCTGATGGGAGATGGAGTCTCAAACAGCTGGAATTCCCGGGCTGCCTATCCCTGATTTATGTTAGCATTTCTGCAGAGGATGCTTTAAAGCTATAAGTCTCTGTTTTATGGAATGAGGGTCAGGATTTCAGCCAAATGTGTCCACAATTCTGCAGTGCTTGAGACAATCTATAGACCTTCATGTTCCTGCAAAGTGAAGGTGGTTTCCTCAACCTAATTTCTTTCAGTTGTGCTAGGCTCCACTTTTAAAAGACCTGTTGACTGTGAGAGATGGGAGCTGAAGAGCCTGGTGGCTCAGCAGACTAAAAGCATTGTGATTAACACCAGCTGTCTGCAATTACTGTAAGTCTGAATTTCACCAGGCTCAAGGTTGACACAGCCTTCCATCCTTTCTAAGGTAGGTAAAGTGAGGACCCAGTTTGTGGGGGCATAAGCTGACTTTGTATAAATATACAAAAGTATGAAGGCTATTGCTTAACGCATTGTAAGCCGCCCTGAGTCTCTGGAGAAGGGCGGCATATAAATCAAATTTTAAAAAAAAGATGTAGTTGGAGACGAGGCTTAGTTGGGTCTCCTAATTTATAACATAATTATGATTCTTTCCAACCATTCTTTCTTCATTGCTGCAAGCAAGAGAACAAACTGGGTTTACGGGAATGAAAAGGTGCTTTTTCAAAAGGCAACTGGACTTGGTTTTTTCCTTGAAGACATCTCGCTTCTCATCCAAGAAGCTTCTTCAGTTCTGACTGAACTGAAAAAGCTTCTTGGATGAGAAGCGAAACGTCTTCAAGGAAAGAAACAAAGTCCAGTTGTCTTTTGAAAAAGCACCTTTGGGACAGATAATCCTCAACTTCCAACACTTCATTGAGTGACAGAATAGAATAGAATAGAATAGAATAGAATAGAATAGAATAGAATAGAATAGAATAGAATAGAATAGAATAGAATAGAATAGAATAGAATAGAATAGAATAGAATCCTTTATTGGCCAAGTGTGATTGGGCACACAAGGAATTTGTCTTGGTGCATATGCTCTCAGTGTTCATAAAAAGAAAGAAGTTACAATGGCACTGAAAAAAGCGACATGGCTATTTTTTCAGACTTATGACCATGGCAGCATCCCTTGTGGTCATATGATCAAAATTCAGACACTTGGCAACTGGCATTTATTTATGACGGTTGTGGTGTCCCAGGGACCTTTTATGATCTTCTGACAAACAAAGTCAATGGAGGAGCCAGATTCATTTAACAACCATAAATTGCAGTGATTCACTTAACAGCTGCGGCCAGAAAGGTGGTAAAATCGGGCAAAACTCATTTAACTGTCTCACTTAGCAACAGAAATGTTGGGTTCAGTTGTGGTTGCAAGGCGAGGACTGCCTGTAAAGCTTTCAAAAGTTCTTTTGGTCCACCAGCAAGGCAGCTCCCAAGCAAGACCTATTCGCAGCAAAGCCATTTATGCATCAGAAGACAGAATCTACCTTAAAATTAGACTTGAGATAGCTTCTCTCTCTTTTTTGTTTTTAAAGTACCATTTCCTCACACATGCATTTAAGATATGCATCAAAGTCTCAGCTATGAAAACCACAAAGATATATATATATATGTATCGAAGGCAGAGCTCCAGCACAGGCCGCCCTTGCGGTCCCTGACAGCGTCTGAGACATTTTTAGACTCTTCCGGATAGAGCTTTTGAAAGGAATGAGGACTAGCAAATGTTTAAGAGGAGGCCAATCCGGACTTCAGTTTCAATAGTGCAGAAGAAGAAAAAACTGGCATGGGAGAGGAGAGTCTGTGGATTAAATGCAGTAGTTTGAAAGATGGTTTTAGGATAAGCAATTCTCTTCCAATTCTCTCTGAAATTTGCCCGTTTTTGTCTAGCATTTGCAATTTTCTTTCTTTCCTTCCTTCCTTCCTTCCTTCCTCTCTCTGTCTCTTCCTTTCTTTCTCTTTTTCTTTCTCTCTCTATCCCTCCCATCAATATCTTCCTTCCTTCCTTCCTCTCCCTCTCCCTCTCCCTCTGTCTCTTTCTCTTTTTCTTTCTGTCTCTATTCCTTCCATCCAATATCTTCCTTCCTTCTGCCTTCCTTCCTTCCTTCCTTTCTTCCTTCCTTCCTTCCTTCCTCCCTCTCTCTCTCTGTATTTTTTTCTCTTTCTCTTTCTCTCTCTATGCCTCCCATCCAATATCTTCCTTCCTTCCTTCCTTCCTCCCTTCCTTCCTTCCTTCCTTCCATCCATCCATCCATCCATCCATTCCACATTTATACTGAGCCTTCACATTCCTCACAATGGCCAGATTTACGTGATTTATTTATTTTAGAATTTTTTTTATCCTGCTTCTTTTATTTTTATAAATAACTTGAAGCAGCAAAGATAGCTAACTCTCCTTCCTCCTCCAGTTTTCCCCATAGCAACCCTGTGAGGTGAGTTGGATTGAGAGAGAGAGTCCCAAGTCACCCAACTGGCCTTCTTTGTAGGGCAGAATTAGAATTCACAGTCTCCTGTTTCTAGCCTGGTGCCCTCACCACTAGACCACTTGGCTCTGTTCTGGTTGAGTTGAGTTGCCAAGGTTGAGACACGCTCAGTTAGTTGGTTCATTGGTTTGGGAATGTTGGCATTTTTGGCTGTGTGTCTTAAAATATTTTTTTTAAATTATGTATGCTATTTTAAAAATCTTTCTAGGAGACATTATTTCTTTTTAAAAAAAGGATTCTTAAAAGAATATATCCTATCCAGCCCTTAAAAGAGAAAGCAGTAAACCCAAAAACTCACAGCCAATGTCCTAGCTGTCAATGACTACTTCAGCTTCAACCACAACAATACACAAGCAAATAATAGATACAAATTCAAGGTAAACCGCTCCAAACTAGATTGCAGAAAATAGGACTTCAGCAACAGAGTGGTCAACGCCTGGAATGCACTACCTGACTCTGTGGTTACTTCCCCAAACCCCCAAAACGTTAACCTTAAACTGTCTACTGTTGACCTCACCCCATTCCTAAGAAGTCTGTAGTGCCTTCTGTCCCTGTCCTAATGTTTCCGTTAATTGTATTCATTTTATGTATTCAATTCATGCTTATACTTATATATATATTATCTAATATGTACTTGACAAAATAAATAAATAAAAAAAAATTAAAATGTGACAAATGCCAGGCACACTTGGTTGTTGTGAATTGCATGTTAGAGCAAACTGACAGGGTACCTGAGGAGGTTGCTACCTGGAGGTCAGCCCTACTTAAAGGGCACTGTTTCCCAGCTTTAAGTAGTGTGGATGTCAACTCCCAGAATGCTCCAGTGAGCATCCCCGACAGGGAACTCTGGGAACTGAAGTCCACAAACCTGAAAGACGCCATGATTGAGAAATACTGTTAAAGACAGTTGCTTCCCAAGTTTGTGGCTTTTTCACTCTGGATGGATGAGAATTGGAGTGCCAATCCATGGTGCCAGTCTGCAGGATTTATATGACTTTTCTAACGGGATGTGGGTGGCAGAGTGACAGCCCTATTTCAGGTTAAAAACAAAAACCAAAAAGTTCCTATACAGAAAATTGAGGGTGGAGCATTTGTGGTTATTTCTCTTTGGAATGGATGACAAGATTTGGAGAACTGGACTTAATTTTTAGAGATTTTACTTAAAACCAGAAGTGGTTGTGCATGCTGGTTATTTTTTTAAAAAAAATCTATTGTTTAGTGTTTTTGTGGTGGGAAAATGGAAAATGACAATATTTGGACAGATAATTTCAAGTTCAGGAAATAATTTCAGTAGTTTACAAGGTTTTCCCTCGGAGAAGAGTTCTGGGTCAACATCAGATGACAAGGAAAGGGAGCCAAAGAGGACGAGAAAGCAAAACGGAACAATCCTTTCCATCAAAATAGGACCGGTTTTTGTTTTTTTTAAAGGAAATTTCCTTGTCGGCGATCTTTCCCAATATCTATTCCGCTCTCCCATCATCCGCAACCGGCATGCGAATGACGGTGAAGGTGAAGTCCAAACCCTGGGCGCTTCTCGGACTCAGAATCCACCCCTTGAGTAAAATTTAGAACTTCTCCAAGATGGAAAAATACCTGAAATATTTGCGCTCCCCCCTCTCCCCGGATAAAATTGATGTAGATCTTGGCTGGAAGAGGTCCCGTGGATTTCAGGGCGCTTTTCCCCTGGGGGAAATGTGGTCTGAGGAGCTCTCGGCCTGCTTTTGCTCCTGTTTGGGGCACGGAAGAGGCGAAAAATGAATTCCGCAAAAACGCGCGTGGGGAGGGAAAGGCACCCTGGCGCCGCTGCCTCTTGCGGCTTTTCCAGCCCCACACCCGGTCTCGGAGGGGGGAATCGCCCCCTCCAAAAAAAACCACCCAAAAACGAGCCTGGGAGAGTTTAATTCGCACCCCCAGCCTCCCACCCGTTCCTTCGTCCCGGTGGCTTTTTCTTGGGAAGAGGGGCGAGAAGGGCGAAGGGCGGCTCAGCGGGGTCCCAATTCAGGCGGGTCCGAATTTAGCGGTCACTTCTGCTTCCGTTAAATCGGGGTTGGATAGGGTGGATTGTGTAATGTTGCGAACCCGGCTTTCTTGGTTAGTATTTGGTTTTTGAGGATTGTCCTAATAACCACAGAGAAATTCTATTCTATTCTATTCTATTCTATTCTATTCTATTCTATTCTATTCTATTCTATTCTATTCTATTCTATTCTATTCTATTCTATTCTCATTACTATTACTATTACTATTACTATTAGTCTTCTCATCGTTCCTATCACCCATCTCCTTCCACTTATGACTGCACGACTGTAACTTTGTTGCTTGTATCCTTACGATTTATATTTATATTGATTGTTTTCTGATTGCTTGCTTGTACCCTATGACTATCATTAAGTGTTGTACCTTATAATTCTTGACCAATGTATCTTGTCTTTTATGTACACTGAGAGCATATGCACCAAAGACAAATTCCTTGCATGTCCAATCACAGTTGGCCAATAAATTCTATTCTATTCTATTCTATTCTATTCTATTCTATTCTATTCTATTCTATTCTATTCTATTCTATTCTATTCTATTATATTATATTATATTCTATTCTGGAAATGGAGACAAAGGTTTGTCTGAAATCAAGAAAGGCTATGAAGAGTGATTTTTTTTTGTTTTTTGTATGTATATTTTTGTACTAAATGATGCAAGGATAACCCTTGATCTACTGATGGTCTTCCTTCTCTGAAACCTGGCTGTTGGTCTTGGATCAGACCCTCCAATTCAATCTGGTCTTGTAATTTAAGATTTAAATCTTTAGCATATATAGCTTGCTGACAACACTCACGAGACTAATAGGCCTATAGTTTATCTGGCTCATTCCCCTTAGCCTTTTTGTAAATTGGGACTTTTATTTGCCCCAATCCCCTGGAAGAGGACCAGTTCTGGTCTATAACTATCAACAGAGATATGTCTGTGGAGATTCTCAGTCACCCAGGCCACAGCTGTCTCAAAGGGCTTCTTTCAAAAGGCAACTTCTAGTTTTTTATATTTGAGGAAGAAGAAGAAAACATTTTGTTTCTCATCCAAGAAACGTCATCAGTTGTGATGGCACAACATAGGAGATCAAACCCCCTCGGGACAAGATTCAGCGGTCCATCTGCATTTGAAAGACAAAGGTGACTCTTGAAGGCAGCAAAACCTGCATTTTGGATAGAGAGATAGTTCGAAGTGAGGCGGGGGGGGGGGGACGTCGAGCAAGACTGTGCATGCCTGGGATCTAGGTTGACAAGTTCATAAGTTTATTTGTCAAGCATATATAACAGGTAAAAGTATAAACAGAATTTGAATACAAGAAAAGAGTAAGTAAAAAGGAATTTTAGGATAGGGACTGTAGACATGCTGGTGCACTTATGCACACCCCTTACAGACCTCCTAGGACTGGGGTGAGGTCAACAGTAGACAGTCTAAGGTTAAAGTTTTGGGGGTTTGGGGAAGAAACCACAGAGTCAGATAGTGCATTCCAGGCATTGACCTCTCTGTTGCTGAAGTCTTATTTTCTGCAATCAAGTTTGGAGCGGTTTACCTTGAGTTTATATCTATTATTTGCTTGTGCATTGTTGTGGCTGAAGCTGAAATAGTCTTTGATAGGAAGGACATTGTGGCAGATAATTTTATGTACTATGCTTAGGTCAGACTGAAGTTAGCGCAGTTCTAAATTGTCTAATCCCAACATTTGAAGTCCGGTGGCATAAGGTATTCTATTGTGGTTAGAGGAATGGAGAACTCTTCTCATAAAATATCTCTATTGTATTTATGTCTGATACGCAGTGCAGGTTCCAGACAGATGAGCTGTATTCAAGAATTGGTCTAGCAAATGTTTTGTATGCTCTAGTTAGTAGTACAACATTACCAGAGAAGAAGCTATGCAAGATTAGGTTAACAACTCTTAATGCCTTTTTGGCAATGTTGTTAGAGTGGACTCAGGCACATAGATCTTTAGAAATGAGTACTCTAACGTCCTTGACAGAGTGAGGGTCATCTACAAGGTCATCTCCATCTAATTTGTAGTTTATGTTTTGATTTTTTTTGCCAATGTGCAAGACAGAGCATTAGTTAGTTGAGATTTGAAGTTGCCACTTGTTAGACCAATCTGACACATAGTCAAGGACTTTTTCCCGGTCCATGGAAAAATTGTCTTTAAGGGGTGGGGGACTGCTGCTTTATGGCAGAAGTCTCCAACCTTGGCAACTTTAAGCCTGGTGGACTTCAACTCCCAGTTGAAGCAAAGCTGGCTGGGGAATTCTGGGAGTTGAAGTCCACCAGGCTTAAAGTTGCCAAAGTTGGAGACTCCCTACTCTATGGCTTTGGGAACTTTAAGGGGCATGGACTTCAGCTCCTAGAATCCCCCAGACTGCACGCTTTGAAGTTGAAGTCCATGCCTCTTAAAGTCCCTAAGTGTTGGGAAACACTGCTCTACGGCAATGGTGAAATCCAAATTTTTTTACTACCAGTTCTGTGGGTGTGGCTTAGTGAGCGTAGTGTGGCTTGGTGGGTGTGGCAGGGGAAGGATATTGCAAAATTTCCATTCCCATCCCACTCCTGGGGAAGGATACTACAAAATCTCCATTCCCACTCCACTCCAGGGGAAAGATATTGCAAAATCCCCATTTCCACCCCACTTCAGGGGAAGGATACTGCAAAATCCCCATTCCCTCCCCACTCTAACGGAAGGATACTGCAAAATCTCCATTCCCACCCCACTTCAGGGGAAGGATACTGCAAAATCTCCATTCCCACCCCACTCCAGGGGAAGGATACTGCAAAATCCACATTCCCTCCCCACTCCAGGGGAAGGATACTGCAAAATCCCCATTCCCATCCCACTTTGGGGCCAGCCAGAGGTGGCATTTGCCGATTCTCCAAACTGCTCAAAATTTCCGCTACCGGTTCTCCAGAACCTGTCAGAACCTGCTGGATTTCACCCCTGCTCTACAGCCAAGCCTCGTCCTGCTCTTCCTGATTCGCTCCAGATGTGATGGGACGCACTTCACCCACTCGGGAAGAGCACGGCCTGCCTTAAAGCTAGTTGAATTTCTCTCTGAAGCCAAAAGAAGTGAGACGAGGTAGCAGCCGCAGCCATCTGATGTAAATTCTACCAATGTTAGTTTTGGGGTTGGGTGCCTATTTCATAGGAGCTCCACCTCCTTCCTTGAATAAATATACATTCATTCTCCAGAAATAATCACTGGATATAATGAGTTCCGTGCTATCTTCCTTCCTTTCTAGGCAGAGCAACCTTTCAAAAACATTCAAACCACTAGGTTTTTCTTTTTTAAAAAATGTTGATCTGTCCTCACCCTGAAATAAAATAAGGAACATATGTTCTCCGCAGAGACTGGGGAAATAAAACGCAGTACTAATATGGGACAAAACGGAACATCTGGCCAGAAAGATAATTGTTTTTCCTTGATTTTGAGCTGCTTTAGATGTTGGGGTGAAAAGATGAGGTGGAATTATTATTATTATTATTATTTAAAAAAACATTCCCGCTTTCCCAGAGATGGAGGATTCCTGCAGGGGACAGTTTTCCATGTCACTAAAAGAATCTATTCTCAAGTGATTAACCATCCCAACCAGCTCAGGTGTCCCATAAGGTGCCAGGCGGTTGGGAAGGGATGGGTGTACCTACCGAGGGTGGGGGAACGGCAGCCTGCGTCGACAATTCAGAAGGCAACTGTGAAGCTATTAACATATTTTGAAAAATATGACACAATATTTATCTCTCCATGGGATGTTCTAAAAATAACTCCTTCGTGGGCGGGACGAATTAAGCATGTGGCTGATCTGCCAGATTCGGAAAGTTACACCAAAAGAAGGAGCTGGATGAAAGGTGATGAAGTCTCCCCACCCAGGGGTGGCTGCAGAAGGTGGTCAAGGAATAGCAAGTTGCCCCTCCCCCACCACCATATGATCAAAGCTTCCTTCACCAGTGGTGGAATTCAATTTTTTTTAGTACCAGTTTCGTGGGCGTGGCAGGGGAAGGATGCTGCAAAATCTCCATCCCCACCCCACTCCAGGGGAAGGATACTGCAAAATCCCTATTCCTTCCCCACTCCTGGGAGAAGGATACTGCAAAATCCCCATTCCCTCCCCACTCCTGGGGGAAGGATACTGCAAAATCCCCATTCCCACCCCACTGAAGGGAAGGGATACTGCAAAATCTTCATTCCCTCCCTACTCCTGGGGGAAAGATACTGCAAAATCTCCATTCCCTCCCCACTCCTGGGGGAAGGATACTGCAAAATCCCCATTCCCACCCCACTCAAGGGGAAGGGATACTGCAAAATCTCCATTCCCTCCCTACTCCTGGGGGAAGGATACTGCAAAATCCCCATTCCCACCCCACTCAAGGGGAAGGGATACTGCAAAATCCCCATTCCCACCCCACTCAAGGGGAAGGGATACTGCAAAATCTCCATTCCCTCCCTACTCCTGGGGGAAAGATACTGCAAAATCTCCATTCCCTCCCTACTCCTGGGGAAAGAATGTTGCAAAATCTCCATTCCCTCCCCACTCCTGGGGGAAGGATACTGCAAAATCCCCATTCCCACCCCACTCAAGGGGAAGGGATACTGCAAAATCTCCATTCCCTCCCTACTCCTGGGGGAAAGATACTGCAAAATCTCCATTCCCTCCCTACTCCTGGGGAAAGAATATTGCAAAATCTCCATTCCCTCCCCACTCCTGGGGGAAGGATATTGCAAAATCTCCATTCCCTCCCCACTCCTGGGGGAAGGATACTGCAAAATCCCCATTCCCATCCCACTCAAGGGAAG
The DNA here is from genome assembly GCA_030761175.1 of Masticophis lateralis. Classification (NCBI taxonomy): domain Eukaryota; kingdom Metazoa; phylum Chordata; class Lepidosauria; order Squamata; family Colubridae; genus Masticophis; species Masticophis lateralis. The sequence goes on along the minus strand of JAUDYJ010000009.1, from coordinate 9,838,560 downwards.
GGATACTGCAAAATCTTCATTCCCTCTCTACTCCTGGGGGAAAGATACTGCAAAATCTCCTTCCCTCCCCACTCCTGGGGGAAGGATACTGCAAAATCCCCATTCCCACCCCACTCAAGGGGAAGGGATAATGCAAAATCTCCATTCCCTCCCTACTCCTGGGGGAAAGATACTGCAAAATCTCCATTCCCTCCCCACTCCTGGGAGAAGGATACTGCAAAATCTCCATTCCCACCCCACTCTGGAGCCAGCCAGAGGTGATATTTGCCAGTTGTTTGAACTGCTCAAAATTTCCGCTACCAGTTCTCCAGAACCAGTCAGAACCTGCTGAATTTTACCCTGGCCCCTTTTTGGTGTAGTGGTGAAGGCATCAGGCTGGAAGCTGGGAGGCAGAGAGTTCTACTTCTGCCTTGAAGTCGGCTGGATGGCCAGTTGCTTTTTCTCAGCCCTAGGGAAGTAGGCAATGGTAAACCACTTCTGAAAAACCTCGCCAAGAAAACTGCAGGGGCTTGTCCAGGGAGTCTCCAAGAATCTGAGCCTCAGATAGCTCAACCAGCTGAATAGCCTGTTATTAACATCCAGTTGTCTGCAATTACACCAGTTCGAGGCTCAAGGTTGCCTCAGCCTTCCGTCCTTTCTAAGGTGGGTAAATTGAGGACCCAGTTTGTGGGGACAATAAGCTGACTTTGTATAACTATACAAAAGTATGAAGGCTATTGCTTAACGCATTGTAAGCCGCCCTGAGTCTCTGGAGAAGGGCGGCATATAAATCTAATTTAAAAAAAAAAGAAAAAAATCAGATGCTACAGGTAATCCTCGATTTATGACCCCAACTGAGCCTAGGGAGTTACTCTCTGAAGGGTGATGATGTCACTTAGTTTGGACAATGAATTATTTGCAAGAATACAACCAAGCTCAGAGAGCACCAAGGACCTCTGAGCTCCCAGTATTATCTTTTATTGGCTTTCCTTGTCAACATTGGTGGGAATGTTCTCGGTGGTTCCCTGATTAAACTGTTTTTTACTGTTTACTGTTTACTGTTTGTCTCAGTTGGTAGTTCCTGGATCGGGGCCTTGTTCCCTGCTTGATTTTTGGCCTGGTATTTATGGATATGGATCTTGCAGTCATGGATATCAAATTGACTTTTTTGACTCTCCATGTAGATGTCCTGTCCTATTTAGGCAACAATAGCCAAGGGACGTGGTGGCTCAGTGGCTAAAACACCGAGCTTGTCAATTGAAAGGTTGGCAGTTCAGCGGTTCGAATCCCTAGCGCTGTGTAACAGGATGAGCTCCCGTTCCTTGTCCCAGCTTCTGCCGACCTAACATTTTGAAAGCACGTGAAAAATGCAAGTAGAAAAATAGGGACCACCTTTGGTGGGAAGGGAGCAGCATTCCGTGCGCCTTTGGCATTGAGTCATGCCGGCCACATGACCACAGAGATGTCTTTGGATGGCGCTGGCTCTTCGGCTTTGAAACAGAGATGAGCACCGCCCCCTAGAGTCGGGAACGACTAGCACATATATGTGAGGGGAACCTTTACCTTTATCTTTAGAGAAGGTGATTAGTTTCTTCCTAGATGTTTTTCGAGTTCCTAATCTAAATTATAGATCTGGGATTCTCCATCTGAAAACCCCAGGTAAACAACATACATTCAGTGACTCAGGTGGGCAAGCAGAAGTCAGGACAGTTCGCCATATTTTGATAAGATTCCAGCATGTAATTAAGGTCTGGATTTTATCCACTGGGTGATGAGCGCTTTGAGGAAAATTATTGTAAAATGAAATGTCAAAAACAGGGATGTTGTCAGAGGAGATTAAACACGGTCAAGATGGCAGCTACAACTGCCTCAGTGTCCCCTCCCTTTGCTTTTACAAAGGTTTGCTTCAGGCACACTTTTATCAAGCACAATAGTGCAAAGAAAGAGAAGAAGCAGCTTCTTCAAGTCCAGCTGTGACATTCTTAATCCGAAATGGGACAACTTGCCTCAGCCAACTCAGCGCGGCCAATTCTCTAGCGCCAAGTTGCCATGGGACAATTCAACAATTCAGTTTAATAATTTTAAAAATTATTTTAATTTTTGTCATTCGCATTTCATGTTGTCACTCCTTTGGCATCCTTTCTTTAATGATTTTGTTTCACTATTTCTTTGATATTAGCGCAGCTCTTGTCCAGAGGTGAAATTCATCAGGTTCTGGCAGGTTCTGGAGAACCGGTAGCGGAAATTTTAAGCAGTTCGGAGAACCGGCAAATACCACCTCTGGCTGGTCCCAGAGTGGGGTGGGAATGGAGATTTTGCAGTATCCTTCCCCTGGAGTGGGGTGGGAATGCATCATGTTCTCTTGGTGCTTTATTATTTGTTGGGGGTTATGTGATTACAAAAACAATGTGAAATAATAATAATAATAACAACAACAACAACAACATTGCAATACCTGGTGATTCACGGACTGAAGGTAAGCAGCAAGAAAAAATCACAAAGTACCGGGACTTGCAAGTTGAAGCTGAGCAACTGTGCGAAAAAGAAATCGTGTGTTGTCCCGATTGTAATTGGAGCCCTTGGAGCAATACCCAAACAGCTACCCCGCTATTTAGAAATTCTAAATTTACCAGACTTGAATATTTTGACTCTACAAAAAACCACCTTATTCGGAACAGCTTACTTCCTCCAATGATACCTTAACAGTTCCTAGGTTCTTGGATAGGACTCGAGCTGCTGAGCTAATAACCAGCCTCAAAGGCTGTGAATCTCACTACAGTTTTAATAATAATAATAATAATAATAATAATAATAATAATAATAATAATAATAATAATAGAAGTAGAATATAAAGAAATAAAAGTACTCTGGGACTTTAGAATTCAAACAGGTATCTACTACATACTGTAATACCTCAGACTTAACAATTGTCAATAAGAAAGAAAAAAAATTCTGGACAATGGTCATGGCAGTACCTGAACTAAAAGAAGAGAAAGAACAGGGGCGGGGGGGGGGGAAATCACAAAATACGAAGACAACGAATATAAGTGAAATGACTGTGGCAAAATAAAGCAAAGATACTTACTATCAATAGTAATAGGCACCTTGGGTACCTCACAAAACATCTGGAGTACCACTTAAACACTATGGGCATTGGCCAAATCACCATCAGTCAATTGCAAAAGGAAGCTTTACTTGGAATAGCTCACAACCCACTCTGATACTTTTATCACTATCGAACAACAATAATTGTTGTTTGCCAGACCTATCCTTGAATACTGCTCACCTGCCTGGAACCCTCACTGTATTTCAGACATCAATACATTAGAGAGGGTCCAGAGATATTTTACTAGAAGAGTACTCAAATCCTCTGCTCAAAATAAAATTCCCTATCCCACCAGGCTTGAAATTTTAGGCATGGATAGCCTCGAACTACGCTGTCTAGGTTCCAACCTAAGTTTAGTTCATAAGATTATTTACCAAAATGTCCTACTTGTAAATGAGTACTTTAATTTCAACCGCAATAACATAAGGGCTATCAGTAGATTCAAACTCAATGTAATTCACTCTAATCTTGATTGTAGCAAGTATGACTTCTGCAATAGAGTTGTAATGTCTGGAACACTCTACCTGATCCTGTTGTTAGTCTCGCTAACCCCCATACCTTTTGCCTTAAACTGTCTGCCGTGGATCTTTTGTGTTTCTTAAGAGGTCCCTAAGGGGGCGTGCATAAGTGCACCAGCGTGCCTTCTGTCCCTGTCCTACTGTCCCCATTTATATGTACTCATTTTATGTGTTTATGGCTATGTTTTGCTTATTTATTTCCTTTTATTTGTGCCAAATTTTTCTCATATGTCCATGTCTATGTCTATCCTGTTACTTGTTTCCTTGTACTTGTTGACAAATAAATAAATAAATAAATAAATAAATAAATAAATAAATAAATAAATAAATAAATAAATAAAATTATCTATCTCAGGTCCTTGGGAAGGACTGATAGGTGATTAAAATGCCAAGTCCAGGTCTAAACATCTGGCTGATTGTGCAATCAATCACAATATTGAGAATAGTAATTTGTCAGGAGATACAATGGGAAGGGAAATTCACAATCTGGGACCCCAGAAATCTTTTGAGTACATCAAATTATAAATGTTACTAAGGCAAAATTGGGGAGAATTATATTTTTGAGGACTTAGTGTAGTCAGCTTAGATTCTATTTTTACTTCAGACAATTCAATCTTAGTCCTGGTGTTATCTCATTTTATCTGGCTGTGTCTCTTCTTGGGAGACTGTTGAAAGATTCAGCGGATCTGTTGCTGCATGAAAAAAAAGCTACACACCTCAGCAGTCAGTTTTTTAAAAAATGCTAAGAGGGTTGTATAATGCTTGCATAATTATGAAGGGAGGGTCATGTTAACACCTCTGCTCAAACTGTGTTTGTATTTTTAAATGGTACATTCCAAGCTTGTTACTTTTGATCACAAATATTGTTGCCTAGAACAGGGGTCTTCAACCTTGGCAACGTTAAGCCTGGTGGACTTCAACTCCCAGAATTCCCCAGTCCACCAGGCTTAAAGTTTCCAAGATTGGAGATCCCTGGCCTAGAATTCCCATTTGTAACAGGGACAAAATGCAATTCATTTTTACAGATAGTCCTCAATTTACAACCAGGATTCACTACTGGGGGTTTGCAGGGGTTCGGGAGAACCTCTAGCTAAGATTCTGTGCAGTTTGGAGAACTCCCAAATCCCACTCCTGGCTGGCCCCTCCCAACCCACCCCTCCCCTCCTCTCCCAGGAGTCTCCACATGGCCTGTTTTGGATGCAGGTAAGTGCAGGGTGCACGCGGAGGCTCAGGGAGGGTGAAAAACGGTCCTACCGGACGTTTGGGAAGTTCGGGCCTGTTTCAAGCCACCAGAGGGCCTCCGGAGCCTGGGGAGGCTGTTTTCACGCTCCCAGAGGCTCAAGGAAAGCCTCTGGAGCCCAGGGAGGGCAAAAACACCCTTCCCTGCCATAGTGCAGGAGGCTGACTAGGCCATGCCCACCATGGCCACACCCACCCAGCAACTGGGCAGACAACCCCTTGCTAATATTTTTGAAGTCCACCCCTGCTTACAACTATTCATTCAGCAACCATTTGAAGTTACAAGGATACAGGGGAAACAAAAGGGCTTTGTGGCCGGTACTTGTCCTTCTGACTGGTACGGCATCCCCATGGTCATGTGATCATGCGGGTGCTTGAGAATTGGCATATATTTATGATGATTGCGGCAGCATCCTAGGATCATGTGATCACCATTTGTGATCTTCCCAGCTGGTTTCTGACAAGCAAAGTCTATGAGCGAAGGTAGATTCGATTAACAACCACATGATTCAGTTAACAATGGCAGGAATTGGTTTATATGGCAATAACGGTTGCAAAATCAGTTGCAACTCATTTAACATCCACCTTGCTTATCAGTGGAAATTCTGGTGCCAACTGTGGTCATAAGTTGAGGGCTATCTGTATTCATCATCTTGGGATGGGAAATTGGTGTCCTTCGGAGCAGGGGTCTCCAACCTTGGCAACTTTAAGATGTGTGGACAAGTGGTGGGTTGCCCCCATTCAGACCAGTTTGCAAGTACCTATAGTAAAACTGGTGTCAGGCCCTGCCCACCCACCCCCTGGATGTCGTCATTGGTAATCTGCACATGTGCATGCGATCCTGTTGTGAACCGGTAGTAAAGGTAAATAGAACCCACCCCTGGTGTGGACTTCAACGCCCAGAATTCCTCAGCCAGCAAAGCTGCCAAGGTTGGACACCCCTGCAACTTGGCCTTTTTAAAACCAGCAGCCAGGGGTGTCCAACCTTGGGAACTTTAAAACCCTTCAACTCCAACTTCATGCTGGCTGGGGAGGATTCTGGGAAGTTGAAGTCCACAGGTCTTAAAGTTCCCACTGTTGGATACCTCTGCTTGAAAAGATGCAATCTGGTCCTTATATTTTCCAGCTTGCTTTGATCTCCTGCAAGAAGGTAGAATTTACTTACGGCGCAAAGATCTTTCTCTCCTGTCTCGTTCGTTACCTCTTTGCCCTGTTTGTGCCTCAAAGGCCTTGTAGTAATTTTAATTTTCCCAGCCATGTTGTAGTTCAGGTCTCCAAGTGTGCCACAGAGAAGCTGCATGTGACCGTTTCCTCCCTTTTCATACCCTCCTGAACACATCACCCCATATCAGGGGTGAAATCCAGCAGCTTCTGACAGGTTCTGGCGAACAGGTAGCAGAAATTTTGAGCAGTTGGGAGAACTGGTAGTGGAAATTTTGAGTAGTTCGGAGAACCGGCAAATACCACCTCTGGCTGGCCCCAGAGTGGGGTGGGAATGGCGATTTTACAATATCCTTCCCCTGGAGTGGGGAGGGAATGGAGATTTTGCAGTATCCTTCCCCTGCCATGCCCACCAAGCCATGCCCATCAAGTCACACCATGCCCACCAAGCTATGCCCACAGAACCGGTGGTAAAAAAATTTGGATTTCACCACTGTCCCACATCATTTAAATCCCCCCCTCTTTGTGTCCCTTTGATACCCGGTGGAGATGGCAAAAGATAGCTCTTCCTCCTGGCACGTGTTTAAACATTTCATCATTCTCACAGGGCCGCTCCTTTCTTCCCAGACCTGCAAACCCCACCTCACCCCCCACATTTCTTTCACACCCCTAGGCCGAATTCTTCCTCTCCTCCTTCCTAGGACAATGCCTTCCAGAGGTTTTTAATCATTTCTGCAGCTTTTCTTTGAGAGCTTTCCAATTTGTCTTAAGGCTTGGCACAACCCAACCGAATGTGCCACCTCTGAAAGGGAGGTTAGTTAGACACTCTCTCTGCCCCGAAGCTTGGCTTTTTCAACACAGCAACACCAATCATTAATCACTTTGCGTTTCACATGCTTAAAAGAAGCCTGGAGCTGACAACTGTCCATCTCATCCTGTGTACCGTGACATCCCCTGGCAAGGTAGCACTTTGGTGTCTTTGTTTGCAACAGCATTACTCAAGGCTCAGCCACTCTTCCTGAAACAACTAAAGCACAATGCTAGGAGTGAATTGATATGGGATGTTTCTGTTAGTTTGGAGCAGTGGTGAAATGTACAATTTGTTACTACTGGTTCTGTGGGCATGGCTTGGTGTGTGTGTGTGTGGGGCGGGGGGTAATGTGACTGGGTGGGCGTGGCCAATTTTTTTTAACATTTTAAAACCATTTTTTCTACAACCTCTTCAGAAAAAATGCTTTTAAAAGCCTCTGACGATCCCAGCTGAGCTGTGCAATCATCAGAGGCTTTTTTTTTTAACTTTTAAAAGCATTTTTTGGGCTGAAGAGGTTGTAGAAAAAATGCTTTTAAAAATAATAAAAAAAGCCTCTGATGATTGTGCGGCTCAGCTGGGCATGGGTGTGTGTGTGTGTTAGGGATTTTTGCTACCGGTTCTCCGAACCACCCACCGCCATTGCTACCGGATCGGGTGATCCGATCCGAACTGGTAGCATTTCACCTCTGGTTTGGAGGAATTACCAAGTTCAGTAACTCCAATGGTCATAATAGCAATAGCACAGTGTCAAATTTTTTTACTACCGGTTCTGTGGGTGTGGCTTGGTGGGCGTGGCATGGCTTGGTGGGTGTGGCTTGGTGGGCGTGGCAGGGGAAGGATATTGCAAAATCTCCATTCCCTCCCCACTCCAGGGGAAGCTTACTGCAAAATCCCCATTTCCTCCCAATCAGCTAGGACTTGGGAGGCAAAGAATAGATGGAGGTGAGGCCAGTCAGAATTTTTACTACCAGTTCTCTGAGCTACTCAAAATTTCCACTACCGGTTCTGTAGAACTGGTCAGAACCTGCTGAAACCCACCTCTGGAATAGCAATAACACTTAGACGTATATATTACTTCACAGTGCTTTTACAAACCGCTCTAAGCAGTTTATAGAGTCGGCATATTTCCTCAAAATGGGTCTTCATTTTACTGAACTTGGAAAGACGGAAGCAGTGGTGGGATTCGAATAATTTAACAACCAGGTTCTCTGCCCTAATGATTTCATCCAACAACCAGTTCACCAAACTGCTCAGAAAATTGACAACCGGTTCTCCTGAAGTGATGAGAACTGGCTGAATCGCACCACTAGACAGAAGGCTGAGTCAATCTTGAGCTGGTGAGAATCGAACTGCCGAACTGCTGGCAGTTGGCAATCAGTAGAAGTAGCCTGCAGTACTGCATTCTAACCACTGCACCATGGCTCATAAGTGCAAGGGCTGGCTGTAAGTCACTTTTTTTCAGTGCCATTGTCACTCTGAACAGTCACTAAATGAATGGTTGTAAATCGAGAACTACCTGTAGGTATTGTCTGGAGATTGAAAACAGGGTCAGCTAATCTTGTGTTGGTAGAATGGACTTAAGAATGGTCAACCTGGCAGTGAGGAAAAATCCAAAAGAGAAGCTGGAGATGCTTTGTGGGATCTTTGGTGTTCTCTGAGCGTGGTTGTTTTCTTGCATTTTTTTTCCCCAAATAGATAACAACAGCAATGCTAGTAAGAGTGGGGTTTGCTCTCGTTTTATGTTCTATCGAGTGGATTACCCTGTCAGTGTTGGTGGGAGCGAACTTGGCGGTTCCTTGATTAGGCTGTCGTTTATGGTTAGCTTGTTTGGCAGTTCCTTGACCGGAGTATTGTTTGCTTTGAATGAAGGCAAATATACGTGTTGGTCACCAAGACCAGAGATTTAGTCTTCCAAGCTTTTGGACTTGTGCCGGGGTCCATCCTCAGGGAACTTCTCTCTCTCTCTTGTTTGCTTCTTGATTGTTGGTCTAGTGTTAATCTCCATTCATCTGGGTGTTGATTGCGAATGAGGAAGTGTTTTAGTCGTATTTATTCCTTTTCTGGCTTTTTGATTGTCTCTGTTGAATGGTATGTAGTTGTTGTTTATCTCTATGTACCTGTTGATTGCGGATGTGTCAGAGGGCCGGGCCTCCAGGAATTCTCTAGCATTTTTGGGCTTGCTATCCATTTTGGGAGATGCTGTTTATACTTCATTGCTCTGGTCAAACAAGTTTGGCAGCTCTGACGGACTTCAAAATTCTGCTGGAGCCACCTCTCAGGGGCAGAAGTGGGGTGAATATCCACCTACCTCTTTCCAGCTGCTCTGTTACACTCTGGAAAACAAACTTCACCTTCACACACCTTAAAGTATCCCAATTTCCCAGCTAGCAATAGCCAGATGCATGGACTTCAATCCCCAGAATTCTCAACAGTGGCCATTCTGGCTGGGAAATTCTAGGAGATCCCAAGTCTCAGCGTGTGTCTAGATTTGTGTTCTGCCCCAGCTATGGACCCCAAAGAACATAGCACACACAAAGTCTTACAAACCTTAGTTTACTAAATTAAATCAGTCTTTTTCAAATAAAGGCTGTTAATTAACCTTCTTAACAGTCTACAAGAATCCAAAGAATAAATAATTGTAATCTTACTATGGTTGGCAGAACCCCAGAAGCAATTTGCAGGAAATTGATAAGAGAACTAAGATCAAGACGCGAAGGAGAGTGAACAAAGTTGTTCCCTGCAAATTGCCTCAGTTATCGTCCTTCCTTAAATAAGCTAAGGGAGTGGCCAATTAGCCCCAAACCTTACTCTCGAGGAGACCTCTTCCTGAGGAGCTATCCTACCTTTTGGCAGCTCTGTACGCCCATGCATCAAGAAGAGGCTCCTCCTCTTCTTCCTCTTCTTCCTCTTCTTCCTCTTCACTTATAGAAGCTTCTGGAGGTTCTGAAGGCCCTGGCTGAATCCCTGCCTCTGGCACCATATCTTCTCCAGCCTCCTCATTGTCTGACTCAAGTGCCAGCTGCAAAGGCTGCTGGCGCAGCACCACACCAGCCTCCTTGCTGTCGGAATCAGTTACTAGCTGCACAAGCCTCTGATGGGCCACAACAATTTGGAAGTTCTGCCTGAAAACTAATCAGGTGGCAATGTGGGGGTTTCTTTTGCATTTCACGTGAGCCAAATGACATCTTGCAGATGGCTTGCCCAAGCAAAGGGATTGTCATCAAGAGTGATTTGTGAATGATGATCTTTGTGGAGATTCATGGATTATTATAATATCAACAATGGTGAATTAGAGTAGTAGAGAAATCACCACTGTAATGCTTATCAAACATGCAACTAGTTGGGAATTTTTAGAGCTAGAAACCAAGGATCCCGTACCTCGGTTTTAATTGGCCTGAAAGCTGGGACATGATCAGTGAAGTAAAGACAAGGAGAGAGAAAGCTCGAACAGCATTCTTCAAAATGAAAAAGGACTTCTGCAGTCACGACATCAGCCTAAGACTGAAAATCAGGCTTGTCAGATGTTACATCTTTTCTATCCTGCTCTACGGAGTAGAGAGTTGGTCTCTGACAGGAAACCACTTGAAGAGACTAGAAGCATTTGAAATGTGGATTTACAGATGACTGTTACGTATAAGGTGGGTTAACAAAATCACAAATGAGGAGGTGATAAGCCGCTTGGGAAAGCAAAGGGAAATCATCAAAGCCATTAAAAAGCAAAAGTTAGAATATTTTGGACATGCGATGCAACACCCAGAAAAATACGGCATCCTTCAACTTAATCCTCCAGGGAAAGATTGAAGGCAAATGAGGTCCAGGAAGAAGAAGAACATCACGGCTTCAAAACCTAAGGGACTGGTTTGGACAAAACTCAGCAGCACTTTTTCATGCGGCTGTTGACAAAAATAGGATGGCCAACATGATTGCCAATGTCCGATGATGGACATGGCATGAGAAGAAGAAGAAGGAGGAGGAGGAGGAGAAGGAGGAGGAGGAGGAACCATATCTAACAGAAATATGAATTACTTGCTTTCAGTCATGTTCTCTGAGATTTGAATTCATTGCTTCGTGGTGGGTATGATGCCATGTCTTTCTGTCTTTCTGTCTGTCTGTCTCTCTCTCTGTGTCTCTCTCTCTCTCTCTCACTCACTCAGAGAGAAAGTCAGACAGACAGAAAGAGACAGAGCGCACTTCTAGAAGTTTAAAAATGAGTGTTTAAGAAATATGCCAGTGGCTGCACCTTCAAAGAAATTTGAATCAGAGCAAGTAGATGCCAAGAGCAGGGTGAAAATCAAGTGTGATTTGATTTTAGTTACAGCACATTAAAATTTCACTAACGTTAAAATAAATGCCATTGATGCAATTGCTCCTAGTGTTTACCTCTTTGACATCCATGATTATCAGCTCACAGCAGTGAAAAAAAAAATCACATCCTATGGCTAAACTCTTCCCAAATATCTGAAGAATCAAGTGGTAACGTTCTTAGAGAACCATGGAGTGTAGGAACTGCTCTGGGTCTCTTCTTGAAAGGAGTCTCCTTGATGCAGCAGGCTAAAGTGGACTAAAGGTAAGAGAAAATGAGGCAGAGCTGGAGAGTGGAGTTAAAGACGTCATCAGTTTAGAGTCCAACATCTCCTGAATTCCATTGACCCTTCTCTGGTGCCAATTTAATGTTGAGCTTTAGTTGACTAGATTCTTGTGTATAGGTTTGAATAAATCTGCTAGGCTGCAGCCTTACGAATGGTCCAGGATTCTTTGTGCCTGACAATGAACCATCAAATATTTATTTTCCTCCTTTGGTAATTTTTTTTTTTTTATTAAATTTGGTTGCCACCCATCTCACCACAGGGTGTTATCTCAGTGGTAAAATCCAAATTTTTTTACTACCGGTTCTGTAGAAGCGGCTTGGTGGGCGTGGCATGGCTTGGTGGGCGTGGCTTGGTGGGCATGGCAGGGGAAGGATACTGCAAAATCCCCATTCCCACCCCACTCCAGGGGAAGGATACTGCAAAATCCCCATTCCCACCCCACTCCTGAGGGAAGGATATTGCAAAATCTCTATTTTCCACCACATTCTGAGGCCAACCCGAGGTGGTATTTGCCGGTTCTCTGAACTACTCAAAATTTCCGCTACTGGTTCTCCAGAACCTGTCAGAACCAGCTGAATAGCACTCCTAAGGCCATCCCTTTAAGCCAGTGTCTGTCAACCATGGCAACTTGAGGATATGTAGACATGGCTGGTAGTGGTGGGGATTCTGGGAGTTGAAGTCTATACCTCCTCAAGTTGCCAATTGGACAACAATTCTCCTATTATCTCCATTCAGTCTCGCTAGGTTGAGATGATGATGATTCTTCCCCCATATTGGAATTAGAGAAGGGGAATGAACTGACCAACTTTCTGACTCTATGCAATTCTATGAACTCTGCATTCATCCATTGGCTGGTTTATTTTTTAATTGGATTTAGACAATCTGGGAAAACTAGTAACTATCTGTTTTATTTGGCTTTTTAATTAGTTGATTATTGTATGGATGAACTGTTTATTTTTTTTCCTGCTTGTACACCATCCAAAGTTGTATACTTGGTGAAGGATAGAGAAATTCAGAAATAAATGTAAAAGGTTGATATTAATGGGATATTTTTCATCCGTTGCATAAAGGCAGCTGCTTAGGTGTAGGACTCGTCTGGTTAAATGTGTTGTATGAACTCAGCTCCCGTTTTGCATCCTGGAGAGTTGCCAAAGTCAATATGTCACATTGTAAGCATAACAGTCATCGTTATTTTTTTTTTTTTAAAAATGCCTCCTTACATGATGGAGGTTGAAAGGAGAGATAAATAAAATGCAGCCGTAGTTAGCGAGCTGCCAGCAGACTACATTATATTTTCCAATGAAGGAAAATTGTTCTTCTAGATTAAAACATCATTCTGTTAGGAAAAAAAATGCAGAAGGAAAAAAGAAAGCAAGATGGACAGTAACAACCGTAACGATTGATTATTTGGTTTCTGGTTTTTGGTTTTCCTTTAATTAGAACATAACAGGCTTTTCATTAAATACTGCTGAATAAGAAATACCAGCCTGGTACACAGTGTGGGTTTTACGCATTCATTTCATGCAACTAGTTGTCTTTTTTTCTCCTTTTTTTTTTTTTTTTTGGTATTCATATGCCAAGATAACACAGAGAAAATGCGTTTCAGCCATTATTAACTTATTATTATTCTTTTTTACAAGACTGGAACATTTAGTTGTAATCGCAGTGAGGTCCAATTTCTTGTCAAAATTCCTGATTATGTAGAAAACAAATTCATTTTGCTCTTTGGCTAGAGTAAAGAACTGTATCCAAGATCTGAAGAGTGTTTGTTTAAAGGAATATAATTTTTAAAAGCTAAGCATGTTTGCCAATTGGACGTGTCTGTAGTTTTGCTTGCTCTTCTTAGCCTAAAGAATTCAGGCTAAATTTTTTAGCATCAGAAATCAGGGAAGACTTTTTTCTTTTGGGGGGGGGGCAATTCCAGTGCAAATTTACATAACTCACACTTCTTGAATCAACATAGAAACCAAATGCTTTTGATTCCCATGATTCTCTGAATTTTGTGGTGCTTTTTTCTTAAAAAGGGACAATAATGTGTACAGAATATGCACAGTAAAGTATGTGAGAGAAAAAAAAAACCCTTTATATCATGGAGAAAAATTGCTTGTTACAGAATGTCAGGTCAAATTTGCCTACATCATCATCATCATCATCATCATCATGAATGAAACATGTAACAGTGATACCCATTGTCATCAGGGCACTTGGTACCATGTCCAAGAATTTTACAAAATACATCAAGAAATTGCATTTTTGAATATTCAGTTGACTGAGTTTCATGTTTAGTGAATAAAAGAGATGATAATAGTAAAAGTAAGAGTAGTAATAGTTGTAGTAGTAGTAGTAGTAATCATAATCATCATCATCATCATCATGGTACTTAGTTGCCAGGACCCTGGCAGCAACCCGTATCAACCATTAGCACTAGTCAATGGTATTTGTGACACATTTTGAAATGTTCAATTGATTGAGTTTCATGTTTAATGAATAAAAGAGATGAAAATAATAATAATGCACACGTTCTAAGAAATGCTTACAAAAACGTGTATCTAGTTTGTGATGGCGTCATTTTGGAAGCTGGCAGGAGTGGAACAGCAAACAAAATAGGTAGAAATTGGAATATTTATTTATTTATTAAATTTATATACCGCCCTTCTCCTGGTGGACTCAGGGCGGTGCACAGCTAAGAATAAAAAGCACTCCAATACAAAATTTAAAATATTTGTAAAAGAATTAAACAATTTTTGGCCCAAAAAATTTAAAAAACCAATAGGCAATTAAAATTTAAAACCCATAAACAATTTAAACTAAAAGAAGGTGGTGGTGGTGGGGTTACGCCAGCCCAGCTTGACAAAATAAGAAAGTTTTTAGGGCACGGTGAAAAACCCGGAGATCAGGTATCATACGGATCTCAGGGGGCAAATCGTTCCAGAGGGCTGGTGCTGCCACAGAGAAGGCCCTCCCCCTGGGTGTCACCAGCCGACATTGCCTGGCTGACGGCACCCTGAGGAGTCCCTCTCTGTGGGAGCGTACTGGCCGGTGGGAGGCTATCGGTGGCAGAAGGCGGTCCCGCAAGTACCCAGGCCCTATGCCATGGAGCGCTTTAAAGGTGGTCACCAACACCTTGAAGCGCACCCGGAAGACCACCGGAAGCCAATGCAGTTCACGCAGGAGAGGCGTCACATGGGAGCGCCCCCTTGCTCCCATAATCCCCCGCGCGGCTGCATTCTCTGCACCAGTTGGACAAGTCCATTTTTTGCTTACAAACACAGACAAAAGGCTGAGCAGCTGGGTTATTCTTCCTTCTGATATAGAGGTATACAATGTAGTGATATGTATATATATACACACACTCACATAATTTCAGTCTTAAATTGGATTTGGAGTGAACAGTGCTTTAAATCAAAGGTGGTTTCAATTAGGAGATAGAAAAATAGGGACAATAAGTGTATCAAATGGGTGGGGCTCTTGGTGCTCTCTGACTTTGGTAGTTTGTTTGCAGGCGTTTTATGACCCAGCTAGGTAATATCATCAGTACGCTTGTATATAAATAAATAGAGTGCAATAAATAGAGTGCAATTAAATAGTATGGTACTGAAGCTGTTACCTAGTTGGGTCTGCAGGAAAACAACCAAGCTCAGAGAGCACCAAGGACCTTACAGTTCAACCTTGAACTACACATATGCTCTTCTATCGGTATTATCAAATCTCGACTGCAAAACTCTAGATCTGTGATGGCGAACTTATGGCACAGGTGCCACAGGTGGCACGCGGAGCCATATCGGTTGGCACGCGAGCTCAGCTCCGGCACTCATGTGTGCACCAGCCAGCTGATTTTCGGGCCTTCTGGGCCCACCAGAGGTCAGGAAGCCTGGATAGCTCAGCAGACTAAAGCATTGTAATTATACACCAAGCTGTCTGCAATTACTGGAAGTTTGAATCTCACCAGGCTCAGGGTCGACTCAGCCTTCCATCCTTTCTAAGGTGGGTCAATTGAGGACCCAGTTTGTGGGGGCAATAAGCTGACTTTGTATAGATATACAAAAGTATGAAGGCTATTGGTTAACACATTGTAAGCTGCCCTGAGTCTCCGGAGAAGGGCGGCATATAAATCAAATAAGAAAAAGAAAACACACTGTTTCCGGCCTCCGGAGGGCCTCTGGCGGGGGGAGGCTGTTTTTGCCCTCCCCAGGTTCCTAGAAAGGCTCTGGAGCCTGGGGAGAGCAAAAAACAAGCCTACCGGGCCCACAGGGCCATCACGTGCCAAAAGTGGGGGGAGCACTGGGAGAGGGCAGGGCGCATAGAATTATGCATATGGACACGTGTGCGTGTGACCCCACCGTGCTCCCCCTGCTTTTGGCACGCGATGGCAAAAGCATTACTGCTCTAGATGATCGGCAGAGAGATACTGTACAGAAAAACCCATCTTCCTTTCTACCATCTAGTGGTCACCCACATTTTTCAGCCCCAAATTGGTAGCCCTAACCAGTCCTAGGCAGAAACCCCTTTGAAAATGCCATTTAGAAAACGGCATAGATTTGTTCATATGGTTGCCAGAAGTCAATTCTGGCTTGGAGGCCCCTCCCCCACAAAGGGAATGAAAGAGGCCACCCCGAATCATCATCAGCACCAAACAAAATGAATTCCATTGCAATGGCCTTTATTTCAGGGTGTTCTTGCAACATTGGTCTCTGCTCATCTCACCTCCACCTTTGAAGAAGCCGTGAGTTTCCCTTGGCCTAGGGCAGCGGTCCCCAAACTTGGCAGCCTTAAGACTTGTGGAATTCAACTCTCAGAATTCTCCAGCCAGCTATGCTGCCAAGTTTGAAGACCTCTGACTTAGGGGAATGGAAGACATTCTGGAAGAGGAAGCAAGCAGAAATCATAGTTTGATGATAGGAATCCAATAGCCCAAGGGGACTCTGGCTTCCCAGAGCCTACCTGGCCAGCTAATTCTGCTGGAGGATTGGAGAGCTGATGAGGACCCAGGAAGGAAGCAGTGATACAATGAAAGTCCAGTGTGTGCTTGGGATAGAGTCACACCAAACTATATATTGATGGCAGAGACTCCGTCTGTCTATCTGTCTGTCTGTCTGTCTGTCTGTCTCTTTCATTTATTATCTATCTTACCCTGTGATAAGATGGATTGCCAATAAATTTTACCAATAATATCTATTCATCCATCTATCCATTTATCTCCATCCATCTATCCACCCACACAGTCTGTCATCTATCTATCTATCTATCTATCTATCTATCTATCTATCTATCTATCTATCTATCTATCTATCTATCTATCTATCATCTATTTCCAACCATCCATTTATCCACCCATCTCTCTCTCCTTCCTTCCTTCCTTCCTTCCTTCCCTCCCTCCCTCCCTCCCTATGTATGCATATATATGTGTGTGTGTATACATATTTTTACCCATCCACCTGTCCACCCACACTCTACCATCTCTCTCGCCTGTCTGCCTGTCTGTCTGCCTGTCTGTCTATCATATATCGCCTGGTTACTGAATTAGCTTATATTTTTGGTTTTGCATGCTGCATTGAACTCTAGACACTGGATTTACACTAAATGTTAACCCAACCTTCTTCCACAAGATTAATAAGAACCATGAAGCTGCTATGTTTGTAGCCAGCCAGGGAATGCATGTTTTGTGGACTTTCAATTGATGAAGTCTCCCATGTCATTTTTGGCCTTTTGTGCTGAAGATGAAAATGTGAAAAGTGTTCCAGCTCAAGAAGAAAATGTTAAGGGACCTCAAAAGGGAAGAAAGTGCCAGTGATGGTCACTCAGCCAAGAAAGAAAGGGAAGGGAAGTGGTGGCCAATATGGAAAATCCAGTCTACACAGACAAACATGACTTTGCTAATGTTTTCATGGCCTTCATCATCATTTTTTTGATTGTAGATATACCTGTTCTTATTAAGTGCTCTGAGATATCTTTTCTCAGATGTACCTGCGTAGGCCTACCTTAAAGACTTTCAAAGACTCCAAATGTTGGGCTTAGACAATTTAGAACTATGCTGACTTCAGTCTGACCTAAGCATAATACATAAAATTATCTCCCACAATGTCCTTCCTGTCAATGGCTACTTCAGCTTCAACCACAATAATACACAAGCAAATAATAGAGACAAACTCAAGGTAAACTGCTCCAAACTCGATTGCAGAAAATAGGACTTCAGCAACAGAGAGGTCAATGCCTGGAATGCACTACCTGACTCTGTGGTTTCTTCCCCAAACCCCCAAAACTTTAACCTTAGACTGTCTACTGTTGACCTCACCCCATTCCTAAGAGGTCTGTAAGGGGCCTGCATAAGCGCACCAGCATGCCTACCGTCCCTGTCCTAATATTCCTTTTTACTCTTACTCTTTTCATGTATTCAAATTCTGTTTATACTTTTACCTGTTATCTTATATATACTTGACAAATAAACTTATGATTATGAAAGTATCCCATCAGGTGAGACAGGCAGGCTAGATGGTGGTGGGAGAGTCTTCTTATTAATAGTGCCTCAGGATTGAATTTTTCACACGGTCGCTTCTGGCTTTGTTGTGAGGCTGCTTTGCCTTATTCTTAATCTTGTATTCATTTCATAATCTTACATTGTATTTTGAAAGTAGCATTGCAAGGAGTATTCAAGCATTCTGAATATAAAGAAATAGATATTGTCTCGCCCTCCTTTGAATGCATCTTAGCTGTTAACCCAATGCCACATCTTGAATCAGCAAATTCCAGGAAGAAATTGTGTAAGGATCAGTCTTGAGTCTACATCTAATCAGGTGTGGGATAATCCTGTATTCTAAAATTATGGGAAAAGGAAAATGCAACCTGTCACTCTTAACCTTGTTTGTTTCTTTCTTTCTGCCATAATCTCATATTCTTTTTTAAAAACATACTTTTATTAATAATACAAAATTAAAAAGAAAACATTGGACATAGATATGACATCATTGGTTCCATACATCTTCTGTCACTTTACAATAATATTAGTACTCATATAAACATATAGTTCTTAAGCTTTGTTCACTAGTTAAGCATAATATGATATGAAATTAATACTTTTTCCCTTATTTCTGTATATTTATTTACCTCTTAAACATACATTTATCTATAATAACATCTATATTTTTGTTCTAACACTATATATTCATCTTGGCTACCCTCTTGTTATCTATCCAATCATAAAATTGTTCCCAGATTTTGTAGTAGTTTCGCTTTTATCCTTGAGTTCCAAAGTGAGTCTGTCCATTTCTGCGCAGTTAAAGATTTTCAGTAATATTTCCTCTTCAGTTGGAATATCTTTCTCTTTCCATTTTTGAGCGAAGGCTATTCATGCCGCTGTGACTATATGCAATACTAAATAATTTGTATCTTTCTTGTATTTTCTTTCTATAATTCTCAATAAGAAAAATTCCGGTTTGACCTCTATATATGTTAGCAAAATTTCTTTCAGCCAGTTCTTTAGTAAATTCCAAAATTTCTATGCCTTTGGGCATAATCTCATATTCTTATACTCCCACAACAGAGGAGGGTTTCAGCAGGTTCTGACCAGTTCTGGAGAATCGGTAGTGGAAATTTTGAGTAGTTCGGAGAACCGGTAGTAAAAATTCTGACCCCCATCTATTCTCTACCTCCTGAATCCCAGCTGAAAAGGAGGAAATGGGGATTTTGCAGTAACCTTCCCTTGTCACGCCCACCAAACCATGCCCACCAAGCCATGCCACGCCCACCAAGCCACACCCACAGAACCGGTAGTAAAAATTGTTGAAACCACCACTGTCCCACAACACATTTAACTACTAATGTTCAAATGTTTTGTGGTTATTTTTAGAATATGGGGTACAGGTTGTCCTCGACTTATGACCATAGCAGAATTTCTGTTTCCCAATCTTTGCTATGGTTGTTAAGCGAATCATGCAGTTATTAAGGGAAACCTACTTTTCCCATTGATTTTGCTTGTTGGAAGCTATTGGGAAGGTTACAAATGGCAATCCCATGATGCTGGGATCCTGCAACCATCATAAATATATGCCGTTACCAAGCACAACAATCATAAGTGTGATCATAAGTCACTTTTATGATGCCATTGTAACGTCAAACAATTGGAGTGATGCGGTGGCCTAGAAATGGAGCTCTCACCTCACAATCAGGAAGCTGTGAGTTCGATCCCAGGTAGAGGCAGATATTTTTCTCTCTGGGCACAATGAGAATATATTTGCTGAACAAAACTCTGCATTGGAGATAGGAAGGGCATCCAGGCAGTAAACACTCGACTCCATTCAGTTGCCCAGACTCCATCCTGCAAGGGATTATGGGGTTGTTAAAATAAGATGATGATTGTAACTTCAAACGATTGCTAAATGGACGGTTGTAAATTGAGGACTACCTGCATTCCAAGATTGATTTCTTAAGACTTACACTCTCAACAGCCATCGTGCCTCTTAATATTCCTTAAAAAGGAGGGAAATAACTCAGATTGGACGGAGATTAACTATAAGCAGAAATTCATCCATATTTGAGATTTCTATCCAGAAATATATTTGTACAGATGAAAGTCATTTGTTGCAAGGGAAAAAAAAAATAATATCGTCAACTGACTTGATGAGTACAAACTGTTTTTATTTGCAAGAGTCTTCAAAGCTCTTTGCTGTTATGTCCAATTTCTCAGCTAATGCAATTTTCCACACGTTCAAAGCGAGATGTACTTTTCCAGTTTTGCAACGGCATGTCTGGCAGCTAAACATAGGAAGTGAAGCCATTTTTTTAAATATTACACAACGTATTAATCTCTTTTTTTTTAAAATTGTGAACAAAAAATAACAAGATGCCTCTGATTGTTGAGCGATCATAGAATCCCAGGAGCAGAGCATGAGAAGGAAGTCTCTAAGTCAGTGCTTTTCAACCTTGGCAACTTGAAGGCGTTATGGTCTTTAACTTCCTTGTTGGCTGGAGAATCCTGGGACCTGAAGTCCAGACTTTCTTCAAGCTGTCAAAGGTTGGGAAACAACGCTCTAGGCCAGGGGTCTCCAACCATGACAACTTTAAGACTTGTGGACTTCCTCCCAAAGCTGGCTGGGGAACTCTGGGAGTTGAAGTCCACAAGTGTTAAAGTTGCCAAGGTTGGAGACCTCTGCTCTAGGCTCTAGGTCAGTGATGGCTAACCTTTTTGCCATTGTGTGCCAAAAGCATGGGGAGCATGGGGGGGGGGAGGTCACACACGTGTGTGCCCACACCCATAATTCTATGCACCCCCCCCCATGCATGTGTGCGCAACACCCCTCCCGCTCTTGGCACATGATGGCCTGGTGGGCCCGGTAGGCCTGTCTTTTTGCCCTCCCCAGGCTCCTAGAAAGGCTCTAGAGCCTGGGGAGAGCAAAAAATGGGCTTTCTGGTCCCAGTGGAAGTCAGCAAACAGGCTGTTACCAGCCTCCGGAGGGTCTCCAGGAGGGTGGGGAAGGCTATTTTCTCCCTCCCCAGGTTCCTAGAAAGGCTCTGGAGCCTGAGGAGAGCAAAAAACAGGCCTTCCCCACCCACCTGAGGCCCTCCGGAGGCTGGAAACAGCCTATTTCCCTACTTCCAGTCGGCCCAGGAGGCCTGAAAATCAGCTGGCCGGCACGCGCATGTGCACCGGAGCTGAGCTCACATGCTCATAGGTTCACCATCATGGCTCTAGGTCCAACATTCTGCTCAGTGCAGGAATTCAGACAAAAGGATCCCAAGCAAAGATCCATGTAGCTTTGTCACATCCAGCAGAATGGCAGTCACCATGTCTAACGCAGTTGATTCTACTACCCAATGAGACTTATTTGGAAGATTTTCATAGAGGTTGTCTGGAATCTGCTTTCCCATTACTTAATTCCTGTACAGGTAGTCCTTGACTTACAACAGTCCATTTAGTGACCATTCAAAGTTACGACATCACTGAAAAAAGTGACGTATGACCATTTTTCACACTTACGACCGTTGCAGCATCCCCATGGTCACGTGATCAAAATTCAAATGCTTGACAACTGGTTCATATTTATGACGATTGCAGTGTCCCGGGGTCATGTGATCAACTTTTGAGACCTCCTTATGAGCAAAGTCAATGAGGGAAGCCCGATTCTCTTAGCAACTGTGTTACTAATTTAACAACTGCAGTAATTCACTTAACAACTGAGGCAAAAAACGTCCCAAAATGGAGCAAAACTCACTTAACAAATTTTTCACTTAGCAACATAAATTCTATTGTGTTCATAAGTCGAGCACTACTTGTACTCTTAAGACGAGGCCAGAAAGGTTCTGATCTTCCATAGGATACTTCTTTAGGCACTCGATTCTGCTCCAGAGTAAGAAATCCAAATTCCTTAAACGGCTCCTTGTAAAAATTAATTTCCAGTCCATGCTCTTGATGTCCTTCTGGCTATTTGCTCCAGTTCATTTAAAGTTTCCTTCAAATGTGGTCGAACGAGGCTGGAGGCTGTACTCCAAGTGTTATCTGATCAATGCAAATGGAACGGAATTGTATTTGGTGGTCAGCAGATGTGTTTAATTTCTTCAAAAATTGTGCGTCGAAATGAATCACAAATGGGCCATTGACATCACTGATGCTACTCATTGTGCTTACAAGTCCTCCAACACAAGTTTAGAAAGGGAACCAACAGGGGTAAAATGCTCCCGCTTCAGACCGGATCGCCTGACCTGGTAGCGATGGCGGCGGGTGGTTCGGAGAACTGGTAGCAAAAATCCCTGCGCCCCTCCCCCTACCATGCCCAGCTGACCTGCATGATCATCAGAGGCTTTTTTTTTTACTTTTAAAAGCATTTTTTCTACAACCTCTTCCGACGAAAAAATGCTTTTAAAAGTTAAAAAACAAAGCCTCTGATGTTTGCATGGCTCAGCTGGGATCCTCAGAGGCTTTTCAAAGTATTTTTTTCTGCAACCTCTTGGCCGAAGAGGTGGTAAAAAAAATGCTTTGAAAAGTCGCTGACGATCCCAACTGAGTTGCCTGAACGGCAGAGGCTTTTCAAAGCATTAGAAAAAATACTTTGAAAAGTTAAAAAAAAAAAGTTGGCCACGCCCACCCAGTCACATTACCCCACCCCCACCCCCACCAAGCCATGCCCAGAGGACCGGTAGTAACAAATTTTACATTTCATCCCTGGGAACCAATGACATAAAGGTAGCCATTGACTTACCATCATTTGTTTAGCGACTGTTCAAAGTTACAACGGCAGTGAAAAAAGTGACTTATGACCGTTTTTCATACTTATGACAGCATCCCCATGGTTACGTGATCAAAATTTGGACTCTTGGCAACTGGCATGTACTTATGACGGTTGCAGTGTTCCGGGGTCGAGTGATCCCTTTTTGTGACCTTCTGACAAGCAAAGTCAGTGAGGGAAGCCCAATTAGCTTAACTGTATTACTGTATTACAACTGTGTGTGAGAGGGATCTTGGAGTCCTAGTGGACAACCATTTAGATATGAGCCAGCCGTGTGTAGCAGCTGCCAAAAAAGCCAACACATTCTGGGCTGCATAAACAGAGGGATAGAATCAAGATCATGTGAAGTGTTAATACCACTTTATAATGCCTTGGTAAGGCCACACTTGGAATATTGCATTCAGTTTTGGTCGCCACGATGTAAAAAAGATGTGGAGACTCAAGAAAGAGGGCAGAGAAGAGCAACAAAGAGGATTAGGGGACTGGAGGCTAAAACATATGAAGAACAGTTGCAGGAACTGGGTATGTCTAGTTTAATGAAAAGAAGGGCTAAGAGAGACATAATAGCAGTGCTCCAATATCTCAGGGGCTGCCACAAAGAAGAGGGAGTCAAGCTATTCTTCAAAGCACCTGAGGACAGGACAGGAAGCAATGGGTGGAAACTAATCAAGGAGAGAAGCAACTTAGAACTAAGGAGGAATTTCCTGACAGTTAGAACAATTAATAAGTGGAACAACTTGCCTGCAGAAGTTGTGAATGCTCCAACACTGGACATTTTTAAGAAGATGTTGGATAACCATTTGTCTGAAGTAGTGTAGGGTTTCCTGCCTGGGCAGGGGGTTGGACTAGAAGACCTCCAAGGTCCCTTCCAACTCTGTAATTCTATTCTATTCTATTCTATTCTATTCTATTCTATTCTATTCTATTCTATTCTATTCTATTCTATTCTATTCTCTTCCATATTTCTATTCTATTCTATTCTATTCTATTCTATTCTATTCTATTCTATTCTATTCTATTCTATTCTATTCTATTCCACTAATTTAGCAACTGCAGTGATTCACTTAACAACTGTGACATGAAAGGTTGTAAAATGGGACAAGTCTCCTTTAACAACTTCTTGCTTTTGGGCTCAATTCTGGACATAAGTCGAGAACTACTTGTAATGCAATTTTAGAGGCATTTCGAGATCGCTACATATTATTTTTATGGTGAAGTCATGCCAACTTGCTTAGAAAGATGTGAAAGTATTTTCTGTCAAGAAACTATTCCAAGCATCAAGTTCAAATGATCTGAGGCTTCCAAAAAAAGAAGGAAGATTTTTGCATAAAAAGAAAGAGAGAAAAGTTGTACGTTTGAAAGAAGAGTTCTCCATAAGGTCAAGGTTCCTCAAATGTAGTTAACATTTTTAACCAGTGGTGAAATGTAAAATTTGTTGCTATCGGTTCTGCGGGTGTGGCTTGGGGGGGGGGGGTCATGTGACTGGGTGGGTGTGGCCAATTATTTTTTTTACTTTTTAAAAAGTATTTGTTTTACTACCACTTCGGGTGAATAGGTAGTAAAAAAATGCTTTAAAAAAGTGAGGCACTGCACGATCCTGGGAACCTTTTTTCTTTTTTAAAGCATTTTTTTTACTATCGGTTCCGGCAAATAGGTAGTAAAAAAATGCTTTAAAAAAGGTTCCAACGATCACAGCTGTGCCTCATGATCCTCAGAACCTTCCCCCCCGCTTTTAAACCATTTCTTTACTACCTATTTACTCGAACCGGTCGTTTTTATTACCACGGGTTCTCCCGAACTGGAGCAAACCGGTCACATTTCACTCCTGCTTTTAACAAATCAGTTTTGATCAGCTGATGAATGATCAAAATGTTCTGGTTGCAGTTTGGAATTACTTCTTTGTAGAATTGGTTCACCAGTAACAGCCATTATTAGAGATACAATCCTATCAAATCCTCCTTATGCACACATTTAGCCTTGTGCTTAAAACAGAGCAATCCAGAAATGAGAAAATAACGGGCGGAATTAGGAGCGAATGTTGGCTTCTAATTTCTGCAGGGTCTCCCAGTACTGGATGTTTCTCTTTCTCCGAATTAGAGGAGGGCATCTATTTGGGCAAAAGCAGAGCTAAAGAAAAGGGAATTCTTGCCGTGACTGACCTGAGATCAAGCTTGTAAACAAGAAGACCTGCCTGTATGAAAACCCCCTGGGCACCATGGGCCTGCCTCTTTAGTGCCGTGCTGTAATTATAGATCTAGTTGGAGCAGATCCATATTCCCATAGCACAAATTGATACTTAGACTGAGTCGGCGAGAATTTAACACAATCTGTTTAGCACTGTTTAGCACTGGAAGGCAGAGGCTGGCTGGCAAAACCCCTTGGTTTTCTGCTAGGGTCCATGTCTGGTTACCTTCTTGCCTCCATAAAATGCAAATCCTGAGTCTTCCCAGGAAAGGAAACCGTGCGTTCATTTTAAGATGTATGGACTTCATCTCCCAGAATTCCCCAGCTAGCATGCTTCTTGGCACTTGTCTGGAGTCTGCTTTCCCCTAATTTAACTTGGCGTTGTGTCTATGGAGATTCTCAGTCATCCAGGTCATGGTTGTCTCAATGGTGTTTTTTCAAAAGGCAACTGGACTTTCTCCGTTTTTCCTTGAAGATGTTTAGATTCTCATCCAAGAAGCTTCACTGATTCTGGCAGAACAGTGGTGGTGGTGGGATGGAAGGATTGGTTTTGACAGTGTCCTGCACTTTTTAAATTTGGTGTCCTGTACTCTTAAGATGATGCCAAAAAGCTTCCGATCTTTCATATGATACTTCTTCAGGTACTTGACATTTCTCCAGAGTAAAAACTCCAAATTCCTTAAATTGCTTCTTGTAAAAATCAGTGCCCAGTCCATTGCCCTTAATTTCCACAATTTGATCCACTTCATTTGCATCATTCTTTAAGTATAGTGTCAAAACATGATGACACAGGAGGCTGTACTGATCAATGCAAATAGACTGGAACTGTATTTGGCTGGTCAGCAGATGTGTTTAATTCCTTCAAAAATGGTCCACCCAAATGAATCACGAATGGGGCGTTGACGTCACTGATGCTAAGCCTTTGCTTACAGTTCCTCCAACCCAAGTTAAAAAAGGAACCATTGATATAATGCAATTTTAGATATCATGGGAAACACATGTTGGGAAACACACTCAGCAATTGTTGGAGTACCCAATTTACATGTAATTTTTACATTGGCTTGTTACCCAAACGGCTCCAAATTGGAATGGGGGATGTTGAATTAGAGGGCTATGAGTACTCAAAACTAAGTCAAACTTTATGAGATGACATTATCACATCTATTTATGTAATTTATATGCCATCTTTCTAAGTGAGTTGTTTTCCCAGTTGATGAATGACATTCAAATGAAGAAGGCCACGTAAAAATCATGAGACTATCTTAGCCATGATGATTTACTGCCTTAATCTCCATTGTGCTTCCCTTGAATAATTTAGTATGGATTTTTTTTTATTGGCCAAGTGTGATGGGACACACAAGGAATTTGTCTTGGTGCATATGCTCTCAGTGTACATAAAAAGAAAAGATACATTTGTCAAGAATCATAAGGTACAACACTTAATGATAGTCATAGGGTACAAATAAGCAATCAGGAAACAATATCAATATAAATCGCAAGGATACAAGCAACAAAATTACAGTCATACAGTCATAAGTGGAAGGAGATGGGTGGTGGGAATATGAATAGTACCCCAGAATAAGGAGTAGATTAAAGCATAAGAACAGAATTTTGGGGAGGATGTTCATCTTAATCACAGCTATCTTACCTATAAGTGACAATTTAATTTTCTTCTGTCCAAATCTTGTTTTATTTTTTGAATTAGGGGGGTATAATTATCGTCTTTTAGGGATGAGCACCTTATGGTTATCCAAATTTCAAGATATTTTATTTTCTTGACAACCTGTAATCCCAGCATTCCTTCTATCTCCTGTTTCTGTGCCTCGGTTACATTCTTAGTTAATATTTTGGTTTTGGTTTTATTCAATTTAAGGCCTGCCACTTCTCCGTATTTGTCCAATTCCTCTAATACTTTTGGTCCAGATTCTAATGGGTCTTCTAATATTAGGGCCACGTCATCTGCAAATGCTTGAGTTTTATAAACCTCCTTCCTGATCTTTAGACCTTTAATCTCCTCATTTTTCCTACCAATGAACTTAGATAAAAAATTTTTCCTAGAATTAAACAAAAACATTAGGGAATTTGTATGGGAGGGGAAAAAGTCGAGGATTTCACTTAAAGTGCTACAGGGGAAAAGGAATATGGGAGTATTTGGCCTCCCGGATTGGGAAACATATTATAGGGCCACCAAGTTAGTATGGATAAGGGAGTGGGTCACTTTGGAAAATAAGAGAATTTTAGCGTTAGAAGGGCACGATTTACAGAAAGGGTGGCACTCATACTTATGGGGTACAGATACGAAAAAAAGAACATACTTCCATAGACATAAAATTAGGGACTCATTAATACAAACATGGGTTGAAATTAGACAGAGATATTACAACAAAGTTCCAAAATGGCTCTCCACGATGGAGGCCCTGATCCACCCAAACAGATTGGGAATGGAGAAAATATGTAGATATAATGATATTTTAGATGGAGGAGGAAATCTTAAATCAAATGAAGACCTGAGAGATCAAGGCAAAAATTTAGATTGGTGGACTTATCTACAAATAAAATCAAGATACCAGAAAGATAAGGAAGAATATGGTTTAGAATTAGGATATAATGGATTGGACAAAATTTTGATGGGAAAGGAAAAAAAAAGTCCTAGCTAAACTTTATAACTATTTACTAGACGAAGAAAGAGCTGAGGCCATAGCTAAAAAATCAACTGAGAGTTTGGGAAAAAAATATTGGATATAATTTAAATTTTAACGAATGGGAAGAGGCATGGAATAAAAATTATAAATTGACTAGAGCTGCAACATACAAGGAGAATCACTATAAAATGTTCTACAGGTGGTACCTAGCTCCTGCTAGATTAGCGAAGATGTTCCCTACTATGCCCCCAAATTGCTGGAAATGTGGCCATGGTCAGGGCACCTTCTTTCACATGTGGTGGACGTGCCCTGAAGTGAAAAAATATTGGACCAGAATTGGGAGATGGTTACAAGAAATAATCAGAGAAGAAGTAGAGCTGATACCGGAATTATTTCTCCTGGGAATAGTGAAGAAGAGATTTGGAAAGATAAAGACCCACTTAATGATACATATAACTACAGCTGCTAGGTTGGCCTATGCCCAATACTGGAAAGAGAAAACCTTGCCACCAGAAGAACTTATATTTAGGAAGGTACTAGAGTGCGCAGAGATGAGTAAATTAACCCATGAATTAAACAATGATGAAAACTCGGATTACTATACTGTGTGGGAAAGGTGGTACGAATGGATGAATGAAAAAATTAAAACAGGAGCAAAAGGTGTGTTAAATAAACAATAACAAATAGCAAAAGTGACACCAGGTAATATTATGTACATATGTATAAATACTGCATATCCGATGTAAATAGAAATGTAAATTTTTGTATCTATAAAAACTTAATAAAGTATATTTTTTTTTAAAAAAGGAGTAGATTAAAGCAGCACTGATTTGAGGAATCTCGGTTCCTTATTAATTACAAAATAGTCATTTTAATTTAGAGTTTAATTTTTTTTTAAATGTTTTTTTTTAAATGCTAAATAAGAAGTGCTTGCTTGAAATATGAAACAAATAGCAAGCCCACTGTGGTGGTGTTGGTTCCTTGTCATCACAACAATGCTGCAATGTGTGCAACCACACACATTTTTTCAGCTGTTGCTTCCTCTGCTGCAGAAACCATAAAATCATCCTTGGAATTTCAGACCTTATTTACTTTTTATTGTTTTAGCTCCGGGACATTTCAGGATTTTCCACATTTTGCAAGCGTGAACTGACTTTCTCCATAGGATATAATCTTTGGAATATTCTCTTTGGAGAATCTTGGCCAAATCATGTTCCTGTTGTCTTACTTGTGAGTGTCAAGAGCAGAGGTTGGTTTCAGCAGGTTCTGACTAGTTCTGGAGAACCGGTAATGGAAATTTTGAGTAGTTCGGAGAACCGTTAGTAAAAATTCTGACTGGCCCTGCCCACATTTATTCTCTGCTTCCCAACTCCCAGCTGATTGGGAGGAAATGGGGATTTTGCAGTATCCTTCCCCTGGAGTGGGGCAGGAATGGAGATTTTACAATATCCTGCAACGCCCACCAAGCCATGCCCACCAAGCCACGCCCACAGAACCGGTAGTAAAAAATTTTGAAACCCACAACTGGTCAAGAGAGAGAAGCGAGTGTCAACAAATTCAAAATGGCGGCTGCAGCCGCCTCAGTGAAACCCCGCTCCATTTTATGCACCACAGATATATATAAAAAGAGCATGGGGGCTTCTCTCACACAGCTGCAGCTGTCTTTTTCACTAGTTTGAGCGGCCTGCAGCTTCCCATTCCACCATAATGTGCTTTTCATTTGTTTGTTTTGGATGAATATATTGTGTAAAGGCAGCCGCAGCAGTTTGTGAAACTGGATTGTATGACTTAGTGCAGGGGTGTCCAACCTTGGCAATAAAGACTTATGGACGTCAATTCCCAGAATTCATGGGAATTCTTCCCAGAATTCTCATGGCTGGCTGGGGAATTCTGGGAGTTGAAGTCCGCAAGTTTTAAAGCTGCCAAGGTTGGATACCCCTGAATTAGTGTGAATCATAAAGAAAACATGTTCTAATGTGGTGTTTTTCAAAGTTGTCAACTTAAAGATATATGAGTTTTCACTGGTTGGAGAATTCTGAGATTGGAAGCCCACACATTTTAAAGTTGCCAAGTTTGAAAAACAGCATCCTTCCTATTTCAACAAATCTCCAAAGGTCTAAACATGCCTTCCTCTCAACAATATGCCTGGCTCCCTACAAATAGGGTGTTAAAATGTAAATTCAGAAGGAGGTGAAAGAAATTAAGTGCAACTTTTCGATCCACAAAACATCCGAATTTCAAAATCACCTTGGGCTCAAATCCCTATGTAATTGAAGTGGCTGGGCAATAACGAAGCAGCACAGACAGGCTAGTGACAACAGCTCTTTATTATATGGTGAGACTTCAGCAAAGGTATGCTGGCAGCAGCCCTCTTTATATACAGTTTGGCTGCTGGCCAGTAACCAATCAGAAACAACCCCCAGTTTGAACTTCCCGCTCAAAACAGTAACAACATAACAGTAATCAGTTCCCATTTGCAAAAAATAAATAAATAAAAAGTTTCTTCTCAGATTTAAGTAGGTGCGCTGTGAAGCGATCTGGAGAGCGAAAGGCTGATGGGGATCTATTTGCTGTGGTGTTCCCCTTCAAAAATCCAGCATTTTATCCAGAAATAATGTCATGCAATTGCCTCCCCGCCCCCATCCCTACATACACTTTCTCTCTGCTCTCTGCGGACTCTTCTGCTTCTCCTCCGTGTAAAAATACCTCATCAGCAAAACAAAGGAAACTTGAAAGAGAGTTTTCTCCCTCAGGGGCCAAGCTTAAATTGCAACCCCCCTTTTCAATATGATGTTTATAATGCTTAATTAAGGCGAATAGAGGAAGCCAGGAATTCGTGTGCGTCTTTTGGGGTGTGCATGTGTACACAAGATAAAGTTTTCTGGGTAATGTGGAAGGATTCGAAGGCTTCCTTCTCCTCTTTCCCGTGCCTCCTAGGCAGTTGGTATCTGGCTTCTACTACTTTGTTATAACTTGTCTAATTAGAGGTGTGTGTATGTTCACAAATCGGGGAGGGTTTTGCTTTAGGTACGAGTACAGTAAAATGTGGACAAAAAAAATCAGAGGGTTTTTTTTTTTTTTTTGGCACAGGATTTCATCCGCAGCCCTTTTATTTATGCAAAGCTGGCAGTTTTTGTCGGTTTTAAGAAACTGGGCCTCTGGAATCGTTTTGCTTCAGGGGCAGCAGATTGCAGAGTGCAGGAGGCGGTTGGCTCGGATCTGGCATTATGGGGGTGTGTGCACGCACGCGAGTGTGTTCCCCCCCCTCTGTATTTTGGAGAGGGAGGAAATTTTATTTATTTGTTCATTCCATTTCTATGGCCGCCCAACCCAACCGACTGACTCTGGTTGGGCTTGCAGTTCTTAAATGCTGAGTTTTCCGCGAGCTGGTAAGCCCTCGTCTGTTGAAATGATGGCTTGAGGGCCGAGCGAATCAGTCTACTTTATAGAGAGCAAAGAAAGGTGGCTTATTTGATCCCTTGTTAGAATGGAATGGAATGGAATGGAGTGGAACGGAACGGAACGGAACGGAATAACAGAGTTGGAAGGGACCTTGGAGGTCTTCTAGTCCAACCGCCTGCTTAAGCAGGATACCCTACACCACTTCAGACAAAATATTAATTTGTTAATTTATTTTCCCTCAGTCTTCGGTGTTGCTGTGGGATTCTGTATTTGATGGGTTGCAAACACAGAGTAGGAGGAAGAGGAAAATTATAAACACTCGGCATTTTATACTAAGCCAGAATTGCACCGCCATAAACCAGCCGAAGCTGCTGTTGAGACTGGAAAGGGACAAATTTGTGTTAGTCCTTAACTAATGTGTCGGTAATTCCAGCTGAAGTCATGGTTAGGCATTTATGTATATATTAAATTTATATTTCAGTGAGGAATGATTCAAGCTTCTATTGAGTTTTGTTTCAGCACTGCTGCCTTAATTTGCAATTGATGTGACACTTTCTTTGGCAAACAAAGTCATAATTTTTATTGCAACTTGCCCTTAAAACAACCCTGTGATTAAGCATTTTGCAGATAAAAATAACCCGAGGCTACACATCGAGTCCCAGTTTAAATACGAGGATGAGGGTGTGTTTAAAAAAAAAAAGTCTGTGTCTGAAATCCAACAGGTTGGTATCAAAGCTGAGCTGACTACAGCAACAGTCTTCAAACTTGGCAACTCTCAGACTTCTCCAAACCATCTGAGATCTATTCTATTCTATTCTATTCTATTCTATTCTATTCTATTCTATTCTATTCTATTCTATTCTATTCTATTCTATTCTATTCTATTCTCATTTTCTATATTCTACTATTCTATTCTATTCTGTTCTGTTCTGTTCTGTTCTGTTCTGTTCTGTTCTGTTCTGTTCTATTCATTCCATTCCATTCTTCTCTTTCAATTCTATTCTATTCTATTCTATTCTATTCTATTCTATTCTATTCTATTCTATTCTATTCTATTCTATTCTATTCTATTCTCATTTTCTATATTCTACTATTCTATTCTATTCTATTCTATTCTGTTCTGTTCTGTTCTGTTCTGTTCTGTTCTGTTCTGTTGTTCTGTTCTGTTCTATTCTATTCATTCCATTCCATTCTTCTCTTTCAATTCTATTCTATTCTATTCTATTCTATTCTATTCTATTCTATTCTATTCTATTCTATTCTATTCTATTCTAGCCCTAGCCCTAGCCCTAGCCCTAGCCCTAGCCCTAGCCCTAGCCCTAGCCCTAGCCCTAGCCCTAGCCCTTTTCAACTCCTAGAATTCCTCAGCCAGCCATGCTGGGAGTTGAAGTCCACAAGTCTTAAAGTTGCCAAGTTTGGAGACCCCTGGAGTTCAGGAATATCCAGCGCTGCCTTCCCACAGAAGCATGATGCCATCTACCCTATCCAGTAATTCAACAGTGGGCTAACCCTCTCTAGGGCACAATCTGGTTAAAATTCCTGAAATGTTGATAGTCTTACAGCCCTGGCATTACTATATATTTAGATCCAGTCTGACACAGTGGCAGAAACT
This sequence comes from Masticophis lateralis, assembly GCA_030761175.1. NCBI lineage: Eukaryota > Metazoa > Chordata > Lepidosauria > Squamata > Colubridae > Masticophis > Masticophis lateralis. Next base: position 9,806,101 of record JAUDYJ010000009.1, on the reverse strand, counting down.
CCAAGTGAATGCACCCCGATTTTCTTTCCCCTTAGGATGGCAATTAAATCACCCACAGAACATGTGCATCAGCTCATCTTTTTAGATCTGGCAGGGAAGATGTCCTGCATATCAGCTAAGGGCTTATGTCCAGGGGCTCCCAGGAAATGCATCTTCTCTGCTGTAGTACCTGCCACCCACCACCTCCCCAATTAAATCAGTTCCATCCTTCTTGGTATTCCAGAAGACCCCCAACACGTGGTTACATTATCAAGCTGGGGTTCCCAGGGAACTGAAGACGTGTTTAGATGCCTCCATTGATGAGCTGGCTATTTTGATTCCCTCTTTGCTTAGAATTTGTATCTCTGTTTTAATTACTGTTTAATTACTGTTCGTGTGGTTTTTATCTTTAAATGTGGTTTTTTTAATGTGGTTTCACTTATTGGTGGTGCGCTTCAGTATGATGGATATATATATCTCCATTTGTTTTCTGAGGTTCTCGCGGGTGTTTGTATGTAGGTCTTTGGTTATTCGGGTCTTCTCCCGCGTAAAATTGGAAGTGTCTTGGCGACGTTTCAACGAAGTCTCATTCGTCATCTTCAGGCTGGTGTTTTCGGCTTCGTGCTTCTAGGAGCACGAAGCTGAAAACACCAGCCTGAAGATGACGAATGAGACTTCGTCGAAACGTCACCAGGACACTTCCAATTTTACGGGGGAGAAGATCTTAATAACCAAAGACATGTTATGTATGTATGTATGTTTTTCTTTAAGCCAGGTTTTTCCTACATAACCAAGATCTTTTTGCAACCCTAGTTGAATGAAATCACATATACTACTTTCTGGGGGTTTTTTTCCCCCTTCTTTTCATTCTGGCAGCCAGCAGATATAAAACCATATATATAAAGAGTCACTTTCAGTGAGATGGCTATATAAATTTGATTAATAAAATAAATAAATCAAATATGCACCGAAATACAGAATCTGCCCTCCTGGTGCTCTTTTTCCTTGGGGAAAAAAAAAAATCTGTTTTTCATCTTTGTCTTCAGTCTGGCTATTTTTATTAATTTTGTTTGTGAAAAGCCTTGCCAAGTACCCATTTCAGAGTGTGTAGGAGAGCTGTGTTAATGTACGCTGGTCAAAAAAAAAATGGGATAGATTCATCCTGGGAAATGAGCTGCAACTCATGAAAATTTAGGCCTTTTAATAAAATAAATTGGGAAAAGTGAGCTGCAACTCATGAAAATTTAGGCCTTTTAATAAAATAAATTGGGAAAAGTTCTAAACCAGGGACATCTGATGTTTCAGAGTTGTGGTATTACTAGTGGGATGCTACTGAGGCAGGATTCACACAGTTTAGAGTCTGTAAGCAAAAAAACAACCACCCTGGGAATTTTCTGTAGATGTTGTGAAACTGTCTAGAAGTTCTTGAACAAAATTGGGTTGTGAAATTGACTGGAAAATGAGGTTGTTAAACTGGCTAGAGAGAGCAGACAAATTATTAAGGGAAGGACAGGAGGAAGTAGAGATCTCAAATCCTTGGTTTTCCCAATGGCAGAAAAGGATTCATTTCTTTAAACAAATACGAAGGAAGGAAGGAAGGTTCAAAACTGCATTTTTGCAGGGTGAAAATGGACAGAAAACAACCCTGAGTACTTGTCTAATGGACACCAAAATTGCCTTTTTATGGGTTGTATTTATTTTTGCAAATATGTACAAGGTTCACAACACAAGGTATGGTTTAGCCAATGGTTTTGCCCATCCCAGCTGAACAGCAATTGCTTTCATGGCCCAGCAGCAAGGAGATGCTCCAGGAAAATGAACCACTAATTCTGCATCTATTTTCTAGAATGGTAGATACCTCCAGCAAAACAGGTTCTGCAGGACCTGGTTAAAAAAAAAGTTGAGATGATGGCTACAACACTATGATTGAGGTTAGGCCTTTTATGTGCATTTTTTTTTTTTTGGTTATGTGCATTTTTGAGACGCTTTGCGTATAAAATCACACTGTTGTGGCTATTAACATGACTAGACTTCACATCAGTGGTGGGATTTAAATTTTTTTACTACCGGTTCTCTGAGCGTGGCTTGGGCATGGCGTGGCTTGGTGGGCGTGGCTTGATGGGCATGGCAGGGGAAGATTACTGCAAAATCCCCATTTCCTCCGATCAGCTGGGACTCGGGAAGCAGAGAATAGATGGGGACAGGGCCAGTCAGAGGTGGCATTTACCGGTTCTCCTAACTACTCAAAATTTCTGCTACCGGTTCTCCAGAACTGATCAGAACCTGCTGAAACCCACCTCTGCTTCACATGTCTTGCAGGCTGTGAAGAACATAGGAACTGCTCTTTCTTGTGTTTTCTCCAAAGTGCCCTAGAAGCACTGGAAGCTTTACAGGTAGTCCTCAATTTACAATCTTTTATTTAGTGACCATTCAAAGTTACGACGACTCTGAAAAAAGTGACTGAAGAATGTTCTTCACACTTAAGACCATTGCAGCATCCTCGTGATCACATTATCAAAATCTGGGCACTTGGCAACTGACTTATATTTACAATGGTTGCAGTGTCCCACTTTTTGCAACCTCCTGATTCACTTAACAACTGTGCTACTAACTGCAGTGATTCACTGAACAACTGTGGCAAGGAAGGTCCTAAAATGGGGAAAACTATAGGAGATGAGCAGGCTGAATATGAGGGAGGGGTCAAACACGTTATCAGTCTCGAGTCCCTTCACGCCCACAAGAGATCTAAGTCCTGTCCACCTTGAATTCCGTTGACTCTTGTCTACCACCAGTTTGCTTTGACCTTTAGTAGCTCAGATTCTTGTAGAGAGCAGAAGCTTCAATAAATCTTTAACTTCCTTCAAACTTCCTGGATTTCTGATTTTCTCACGCTTGACGAAAACTCACTTAACCACTTAGCCATGGAAATATTGGGCTCAACTGTGGTCGAAAGTCAAGACTACCTGTATTTCATTATCCCGCTGGATAGTCCTAGATGGAGCATTACGTCCACGCGCCTGGCTCATTCCCCTCAAACAGCAAAGGAGCCGGCCAACCTCGGAAGGCAGGGCGGTTCCTGGAGGAATGAAGTTGATCCAGAATCAGATTCATCTCCAGGAAACTCCCTTCAGCTACTGGAAGTCGCCCTGCATTACCTTTTGACATACCTGCTTACTTTGGTGTCAGATTGTCTGAACTAGCAGTCCTGGTTGCTGGTAAAGCACTATTTGCCATGCTTAATTAATCTCGGGGCCTCTCTTGTGCAATAGGAGTCTCGATTCTCATTCCGCTGACACCAGTCTAAAAACAGGAGGCTAGGACTGCTTGTTGCTGGACAGCTATTCCTTATAGCAGAGGTCTTCAAACTTGTCAGTTTTAAGACTTGTGGACTTCAACTCCCAGAATTCTCCAGCCAGCTATGCTCTGCTGGCTGGAGAATTCTGGGAGTTGAAGTCCACAAGTCTTAAAGCTGCCAAGTTTGAAGATCTCTGCCTTATAGCATAAGAACCTGAATCTTCATTGTGCATTGCCTGGCAATGGGCCTAGTGTGTTTTCTCTCTTGCTCTTTCTATCTGATAATACAGATCGTCCTCTGAAAAAAGGGACTTAATATGACCGCTTTCACAGTTATGACCATTGCAGCATTCCCCATAGCCCCGTGACTTCCATTCGGATGCTTGACAACTGACTCACATTTATGACGGATGCCGTGTCCTGGGGTCATGGAATCCCCTGTTGCAATCTTCTGATAAGAAAAGTCAATGGGGAAATCGGATTCATTTAACAACCATGTTACTAATTTAACAGCTGCAGTGATTCACTTCACTAATGTCGCCAGACAAGTCAAAAAAAAAAATGGGGCAAAACTCATTTAACAAATTTCTCACTTAGCAACAATTTTGGGCTCCATTAAGTGTTTTTTTTTCCGGTGAAACCGGTCTATCAGGGCAACCTGGTCTAGCCAATTATGGGATGGAGCGTACTGCTTCCACTTTCTCATTTCAGCCCCAATCCAAGAGCCTTCACAGGCAAGTCATTTCACGACAGATTATTTTTGTGTTGAATTTTACCAACAAAGAAATAAAGGGAGACTGGTATAGATAGATAGATAGATCTATTTCAAGCTATTTAGCTCTTGTCAGCTAGCCGTACCCTTTTCTAGGATTTGAACCTGGACCACTTGCATATTTGGGCTCAATTGTGGTCATAAATTAAGGATTATCTGTATAGGTAATCTTCAATTTACAACCATTTCTTCAGCAACCACAGTTACAATGGCACTGAAAAAAGTCACTTACAACATTTCTCAGATTTACAATTGTGCCTCATACTTACAATCACCGAAGCATCCCTCTAGTCCAGTGTTTCTCAACCTTGGTAGCTTGAAGATGGGTGGACTTTAACTCCCAGAATCCCCCAGCCAGCGAAGATTACCTATACAGATAATCCTCAGTTTACAACCATTTCTTCAGCAACCACAATTACAATGGCACTGAAAAAAGTCACTTACAACATTTCTCAGATTTACAATTGTGCCTCATACTTAACAATCACCAAAGCATCCCTCTAGTCCAGTGTTTCTCAACCTTGGTAGCTTGAAGATGGGTGGACTTCAACTCCCAGAATCTGGGATTCTGGGAGTTGAAGTCCACCCATCTTCAAGCTACCAAGGTTGAGAAACACTGCTCTAGTCACATGAGCAAAATTTGGGTACTGGTATGTATTTATGACAGTTGCAGTGTCTTTGGATCATGGGATCACCATTTACAATCTTCCCAGTGGCTTCCAACCGCCCAAGTCAATGGGGGAAGCACAGTTCATTTAATGATGGCAGGATTCCCTTTACGACTGTGGTGATTCACTTAACTGTGGCAAAAAAAAAAAGTTTGTAAAATTGAGTGTGACTCAGTTAACCACCTGGCTTTAGCAACGGAAATCCTGGTCCCAATTGTAGCTGTCAGTCGAGAACGTCCTGTATCTAAAATCTGCACTGCTTCTTTTTTTTTTCTGGAATGATCCACAATATCTACACAATTTATAAGTGTCCTCCAGTCCATTAATAAGATACAACATATACCGGATCATCCTAAAAGCCAATTAAAAACTGCTTTAAATTAAAACGAGCAGTGGGTTTGAGCAGAAACTCTAGGAAGCTTAGTTTTTTTTTTCAAACTGATCTTGATGCTTGCTCTATGGAGGATCTCAGTTCTGTGCACTTTTTGTCGTGCTCTCAAAACATTTTTATTCCAGCAGGCTAGCCTGGCCTAACTCTCCCTTTTAAATCTTTTAAACTGCTTTTAATCTGTCTCATAAATTGGGTGTTTTAAATTTGTTTTTGGGCCAAAACATTTAATAATTTTAATGGCTTTTTAATGTTTGTATTGTCTATATTTTATCTTGGCTGTTCACCGCCCTGAGTCCTTTAGGAGTAGGGTGGTATATAAATTAGATAGATAGATAGATAGATAGATAGATAGATAGATAGATAGATAGATAGATAGATAGATAGATAGATAGATACTGTAAAGGTGTAAATTTGGCAGTTTTAAGACCTGTGGACTTCATCTCCCAGAATTCTCCCACCAGCCATGCTCATGATGGCCAAGGAATTCTGGGAGTTGAAGTCTACAGGTCTTAAAGTCACCCTTGCTGTACAGTTTTCCTGTCCTTCCTGCCTCAAAACTGCAAAGAGGTGAGAGGGATCAGTGCTGCCAGCTTTCCCAAGTCATGACTTGGGATCAGGTTAATAAAGGAGCTGCAGTTTCCCATGTGTTTTAAGTGACCAACTGCTTACTGATGCGCCTTTTATTAAAATCACAATTAGGAGTGCATTCTTGCAGAAGAGAGCTAGCATTGCAGACAATCTGCTGGCTTGCATCTAGCTTAAAGTATGAAATGTTGGCCTGGGAAAATTACAGCTAAGAAAATTCTACAGGGGCAAGTGGAAAAGGCATGCTCTTTTGGGAGCCGATCCGCAGTTGGTTATAAGATGAGCAGCATCTCATGAACAAATGAGTTTTAAATGAATGAATGAATAAAAGAAATGTTTGAATTCTGAAAACTGCAGCTGTAAGGGTTTTGCATCAGTGCAGTGTTTCTCCATCTTCGCATCTTGAAGATGTCTGGACTTCAATGGCCAGAATTCCTCAGCCAGCATTTTGTGGCTATGAACTTCAACTCCCAGAAATCGCTGGAGAATTCTGGGAATTGAAGTCCACACAGCTTAAAGTTGCTGGGGCTGAGAAACTCTGCTCTAGATACCTTGCAAACATTGGTATCTATTCCTATCTCTCTTTTTCCTTCTGTCTATCTCTGGGTATGCCTATGTTAGCTGGGGAATTCTGGGAGTTGAAGTCCAGACGTTTTACAGTTTCCCAGATTGGGAAACAGTGGATCAGTGCCTTGTAAATTATCTGCCTGCTAGTATTACAGACAGGATGATACAAGAATGATTGCTATTGTCATTATTATTCACCATGCAACAACTTTGCTGAGAGACACGCTTGGCCGTGGGAAATGAAAATGCATGCAAGCAAAAGGAGAGGTCCACGCCCATGGTGAGAACAGCGGCTTGTCTTCCAAAGGCAACATTATTCCTGCCACTTACATTCCTGAGCATCCTTGTGGTTCGTAGAGCATGTCCCAACTGAGCATGTCCAGATTTTTCTGCAGAAAGTGCTTTGAGTACACGATGTGTAATGGTAGAGGAGAGTCTATAAATAACCCACGGAAACGCCTACTCTGTATCTGATTGAGCTGCCTCTAGAGTTTGTTGGGGTTAACTAGGCTTCAAAAGTTTTAGCAAGGGGTTCTCTGCCCGGTTGCTGGGTGGGCGTGGCCATGGTGGGCGTGGCCAGGTTGGCCTCCTGTATCAAGGTGGGGAGGCATTTTTGCCCTCCCCAGGCTCCAGAACTTTCCTCGAGTCTCTGGGAGGGTGAAAATGGCCTCCCCAGGCACCGGAGGCCCTCTGGCCTTCCTGAACATCCGGTAGGCCCATTTTTCACCCTCCCTGAGCCTCTGTGTGCGCCCTGCACTTACCTGCATCCAAAATGGGCTGCGTGGGGAGTCCTGGGAGGGGCAGGGTGGGGTGGAGTCAGGAGTGGGATTTGGGGGTTCTCCAAACTGCACAGAATCTTAGCTAGAGGTTCTCCCGAACCCCTGCGAACCCCCAACAGCCAGGGACTTATGATTGATCCTCAAAGTATCCCATAATCACGTGCTCTAAAACTGGTTGCTTGGCAGCCAGCGTATATTTATGATGGGAGTTCTATGATTGGCAGTTGTGGTCTTCCCACCCGGCATTCTGACATTCGCTTAACAATGGTGTCATTCGCTTAACGATCAACCATAGCAAAAATGCCATTGTGCTTCCCTTGAATAACCTAACTGGGCACGGCCTTGCTTAGCAACAGGAATTCTGGCCCCAAATGTGGTTGTAAGTCGAGGACTACCTGTACTGTACTTAATGCGTTCCTTGGCAAAGGAAAGAGCAGGTTGAGGGGAGAACATGGCTACTGAATGGGGATAGCAAGAAATGAATTGATGAATGGGGTAGGTGGGTGGGTTTCTGATTGTGCAAAGGCCATGACTTGAGAGTTCCCTCAGATGCCACGGCAACATTTTGCACTGTCATGATTAGATGTGAACACCATTGATTGAGACCAGAGCAGAGGTGGGTTTCAGCAGGTTCTGACCAGATATGGAGAACCAGTAGTGGAAATTTTGAGTAGTTCGAAGAACCGGTAGTAAAAATTCTGACTGGCTCCACCCCCATCTCTTCTCTGCCTCCCAAGTCCCAGTTGATCGGGAGGAAATGGGGATTTTGCAGTATCCTTCCCCTGGAGTAGGGAGGGAATGGAGATTTTACAGTATCCTTCCCCTGCCATGCCTACCAAGCCACACCCACCAAGCCATGCCCCCAGAACCGGTAGTAAAAAAAATTGAAACCCACTACTGGTCCAGATGTTTTTGGGGGGTGAGCATAGAATTACAGTCTGTTTTCTCCTTGGGGGAAATGAGAAAAAAATTCAGCATGAATGAGGATAGGTAATATGGTGCACACAGGTGCCAGTATACTGTAGGTTTTTCCTTAGGTGGCAGGCAGGCTCCTGGCCTCACTTTAATATTTTATCAGATTTCTTGTAATCTTAAAAGAAAAAAAAATGGCAGGGAATCGTTCGCGCCCTTCAGAAACACTAGAGGCGTTTTTAGAAAATAAGAGAAGACCCTTGGTGGCGCAGCAGACTAAAGTGCTGTTAAATAGCACTTAGCTGCCAGCTGCCTGCAATTACTGCAAGTTCAAATCTCACCAGGCTCAAGGTTGACTCAGCCTTCCATCCTTCCGAGGTAGGTAAAATGAGGACCCGGATTGTGGGGGCAATAAGCTGACTTTGTATAAAAAAGAACACCGCTTGGGGCGGCCCGAAAGCCCTACTAAGCAGGTATATACAAAAGTATGAAGGCTATTGCTTAATGCATTGTAAGCCACCCTGAGTCTCCGGAGAAGGGCGGCATATAAATTGAACCAATAAATAAATAAATAAATAAATAAAATAAAAATGATGGCTGTAATCTAAAGTTTGCTTGGAAGTTTGCCTACAACATGAAAGGGGGAAAAATAACGCAAAGGTAAGAGGCAATATTTGAGGGGGGTAAAACAGATGGCAGAAAGCAGCTTCCACAGTGTGTCTTTGGGTTTTGTGTCTCACCAGAACTACTGTGACAGCTGTTCCTGCCTTTTGTGTGCTCTCAAAATTCCAGGCCTTTCCAATTCTACATAGAATAATGGTTTAATAAATAAAGATAAATCATTTCTTAATTTTGCAGGCAACTTTCAGCTAGCGATACCCTGTTTCCCCAAAAATAAGACATCCCCTGATCATAAGCCCAATCGGGTTTTTGAGCGCCTCCCCTCGAAAATATTTAAACGCAGAGCTGGAAATCAGGTAAGACAGCAAGAGGAACCCAATCGTGTTCCATGCACCCCAAAATAATAAGACCGCCTTGAAAATAAGGCCAAGCGCTTATTTTGGGGTTCAAAAAATATAAGACAGGATCTTATTTTTGGGGAAACATGATATATATTGGTATCTACAGGTCTCTGCAATCTTGGTTGGATGGTTTGATGGAAATAGCAGAGTGTCTCCATTAACCACCTTCAAAACAATTGAATTTAGGTCAGTGATATAATAATTCAGTTCTGTTCAATTTAGAAAAAAACGTCCTTTGGCACTTGCTTAAAAAGCGACTGTATGTTTGAATGAATTCTATCTGATTCAGTTTTTTGGACTGATCCCAACAATTTAACAAGCCAATTTGCTTTGCTAAAGATTTGAGGGCTGCATAAATGCATTACCTGTGCAAAGCAGAATAAAATTCTAATTTTCTTCTTCTCATTAGTCCAGTTCAAGTCCCATTCATTGGCAGCAGACAACATTCAAATATAGGATGCAACAACTATCTATTAATCAAATCAAGTTTATTACAATCAAAGACCAGAGAACAGAACAAATAACAACACTCAAGGAATATCTAGAATTCTAAAAATTCTAGAATAAAGCAATAAATAACAGACAAAAGCTATATTAAAATCACAGTTTGGCATCCAATGTGTCAGTTACACATGGGCTAACTATACTATAATATCAATCAATTCAGATGCCAAATTGTATTTTCATTTGTTCTCTGGTCTCTGGTCTTTGACTGTAATAAACTTGATTTGCTTTGAACTATCTATTACAGTATATTAATTGGAAAGGAATACAATAATTCTCGACGTACAACCATTTCTTTAGTAACTGTTTCAAGTTACAACAGCATTAAGAAAAGTGACTTACAACTGGTCCTTGCACTTACAACCATTGCAGCATCCCCACAATCACATGATCCAAATTTGGGCATCAAGCAATTGAAAAGTATTTACAACAGCTGCAGCATTTCGATGTCATAAAATCAGACACAACTCACTTAACAGTTGTCTTGTTTAGCAATGAAAATTCTGATCTCAATTCTGGTCCTAAGTTGAGGTTCGCCTGTACAATTTACCATTACAATGAGAATAGGGGTGAAATCTACTTACCTTTGCTACTGGTTTGGAAGTCCGCTCATGCGTGAGTGCAATTTTACATGCAATTTTGGACCCTCTGCGCATGAGCAAAGCCTTCTGCGCATGCACAGAGGGTGAAAAACAGTTTATAACCAGGAAGTAATGATGTCTGGACAGGTGGGCAGTGCCTCAGCCGAACTGGTGCAAACCGGTAGCATTTCACTTCTGAATGAGAAGTTCATTTTAGATCGATTTGCTTGGCGAGGTCAACAACAAGCCAGATAGCAGCATCTGGACAAAAAGTCTAAATTTCGTCAGTTTTTAATGTTGGTTTGTTTTTTGGTTGTGCTTGCATTAGTCAGTTTTACCATGTTGTGTGAACTCAGGCTATTTGGTTACTTTATTTACTCCATTTTTTTTAACATACTTTTGTTTCTCTTTGACTTTTCATGGACTCCTATACAAAGTTTATACAAATTGTAGCAAAATTATAAAATACTCCCTACCACCAACTAAATCCAGTATCACTCAAAAGTGGCTATATTCTTCCTAAAAAGTTCCATGTTCAAAGCCCTCTGAAGAATGGTTAGCGGAATTGCTAGTGAAGGAAGAAACTAAGAGGTGGCCTAGTGGCGAAGATGCTCAACTCCCAGGGGTGAAATCTACTTACCTTCCCTATCGGTTTGGAAGTGTGTGCTCCATTTGCGTCACATGCACGCTTGGACCCTCTGCACATGCTCAAAGCCCTCTGCGCATGCGCAGAGGGTCAAAAACAGATTACTTCCTGGTTAAAACCAGGAGCTATAATTGCACTCAACAATGAACTAAAGGGCCACTATCAGTGAACTGTTGGACAGTATTACTTGGTCTGTTGTGTGGATGCTTGGGTGGTTTTAGGGGTGGGGAATTGTGGTGGGTAGGAGTGTGCTGGGGATTATGTGTGTGGGACCTGGACTTTGAGTGTCAAGTAAATTTCGTTGTATGTGTATACTGTGTATACACATACAATGACAATAAAGTTTATTATTATGATTATTATAAAACCAGGAAGTAATGATGTCCCTGCAGGTGGGCAGAGTCTCACACTGCTGCCGCTACCAGTTCTCCAAACCATGCACGATTTGGCCGAACCGGTCCGAACCGGAAGCATTTTACCCCTGTTGTCTCCCTCTTGGAAGTTGAGAGTTCAATCCTAGGTAGGGCAGATGTTTCTCTCCTAGGGCACAAAGGAAAAAAAAGTATTTGCTGCCAACTCTATGCCTGGCATTAGGAAGGGCATCCAGGCAGTTAATGCTCAGCTCCATCCCCTTGCCCGACTCTACCCCAAATTAAGGGATTACAGAGTCATAAAAAGGGAGGGTTTTTTTTAAACTGCTAGTGGAGGAAATGAGTGAGAAGGTAATGGAAAAGGAAGATTTGTTTCTGTCGGATCTTCCTTTTAAGATGGTTGCATTCTATTCTGGGTCATCTTTCTTTCTTGTAAATACAGGAAACCAAAGCTCACTTAACCTTTGGAAGCATTCTTCCTCTACCCCAAACAGAACCCATGAGCCCCAAAGCACAAAAATAAAACTTGTCCGACCAGTTTCCCTGCGGGAGAAGTCCTACCACCTTTCTCTAGCAGCTCAGTCCTTCTGATTTCCTTAGGGTGATATTACTGGAAGATAGGAAAGTTGGGGAATTGGCTGGAGGGAGAATTCTGGGAGTTGAACTCCACTCATCTTCAAGCTGACAAGGTTGAAAAACGCTGCTCTATATATTTATCTCTCTATGACCAGTGGGGAAATCCAATTTTTTAACTACCGGTTCTATGGGCATGGCTTGGTAGGCATGGCTTGATGGACGTGGCAGGGGAAGGATACTGCAAAATCCTCATTCCCATCCCACTCCAGGGGAAGGATATTGCAAAATTTATTATTTATTATTATTTTTTATTTTATTTTATTATTAAAATTTGTATGCCACCCATCTCCCTCGGCTCACATGGTAAAAGCAGACAATCATACAAAATAAAACAATCCAAGGATAAAATCCCCAATTATAAAACCCCGTAACTGGTCAAGGGATCTGATGGAACAGCCATGTCTTCAAACCATTCCCACCAACTCTGGGGCCAGCCAGAGATGGTATTTACCAGTTCTCTGAACTGCTCAAAATTTCCGATACCAGTTCTCCAGAACCTGCTGGATTTCACCTCTGCCTATGATTATCTATAAATGATAACATGACAAAAGAAAAATCTGTTTTAAAATAAATTCATCAAAAGAAGGATAGCATCAAGATGACGTGAGGTGCTGGTACCGCTTTTACTGCACTGATAAATCCACACTTGGAATACTGCATCCAGTTTTGGTCACCATGATATGAAAGAGATGTTAAGACTCTAGAAAGGTGCAGACAAGAGCAACAAAGATGATTGAGGGACTAGAGGCTAACCCGGACAATGGATGCTAAGACACTGAGCTTGTTGATCGAAAGATTGGCAGTTTGGCAATTCGAACTCCTAGTGCCACGTAACGGGGTGAGCTCCCGTTACTTGTCCCAGCTTTTGCCAACCTAGTAGTTCGAAGGCATGTAAAAAATGCAAGTAGAAAAATAGGGATCACCTTTGGTGAGAAAGTAACAGCATTCCGTGTGCCTTTGGCGTTTAGTCATGCTGGCCACATGACCACAGAGATGTCTTCGGACAGCGCTGGCTCTTCAGCTTTGAAATAGAGATGAGCACCGCCCCCTAGAGTCGGGAACGACTAGCACATATGTGCGAGGGGAACCTTTACCTTTTAGTCTAGCGAAGAGAAGGACCAGGGGTAGCATAATAGCAGCCTTCCAATATTTGAAAGGCTGTCACAGAAAAGAGGAGGTTGATCTATTCTCCAAAACACTTGAAGGTAGGGTATAAGGTAGAAGTAATGGATGGAAGCTTATGAAAGAGAGATTCATCCTAGAAATAAGGAGACATTTCCTGTCAGTGGAATTGATCCGTGGAAAAGCTTGCCTTCAGAAGTTGTGGGTGCTCCAACATTGAAAGCTTTTAAGAAGAAATTGGAGAGCCATTTGTATGGAATGGTATAGGGCAGAGGTCTTCAGATTTGGCAGCTTTAAGACTTGTGGACTTCAACTCCCAGAATTCCATGGCTGGCTGAGGAATTCTGGGAGTTGAAGTCCACAAGTTCTTAAAGTTGCCTGGTTTGGAGACCCCTGGAGTAGACAACGGCACATTAGCATGGGCTGGGGGCCAGGTTTTTGTCATTTTTAATGTTTTTATGTTTTAACTGGCTGAGTTTTACAGGTTTTAAAATGATTATGTGTGTCTTTCCATTTTTAATTGGGAGCCTCTCTGAGTTGGTTGAAAGATGGGCGACTATATCAGTGTTTTAGGTACATAAATAAAATCAGGCTATGTGGTCCTGGAAATATTAGGGGCCCCCATTACGTGGTTGCAGTGTTAATGGCTTCTTTCCTCCTTCCCCTCCTTGTTCCTTTTCCCCCCAGGCCAGCTCAAAAGTTCTTTACACCAGAGATCTTCAAACTTGGCAGCTTTAAGACTTGTGGACTTCAACTCCCAGAATTCTCCAGCCAGCATAGCTGGCTGGAGAATTCTGGGAGTTGAAGTCCATAAGTCTTAAAGCTGCCAAATTTGAAGATCTGTGATATAGGGTTTCCTGTTTGAACAGGGGCCTCCAAGATCCCTTCCAACTCTGTTATTCCGCGTCCTGTAACAATGCCAACATTTCAGGTCTGTTGAAAAAGACACCCATTTCAAACACCTCTGAAACTAACAAAGAAAGGGGCTAACTAAACTCCAGTGGCAAGCGGTTCCAGTGATTAGAGCCTTCCAGGGACCTGAAACCTACATGCATTTTTTGCACCTGGTTAGATCATCAGATGCGATAAGCTTCTTGTACGCAGGTTTTATTGTTATGGAAGAATTCTGCCATCTGGAATCTAGAGTTTGGCAAGCTTTCTTCCTCCTTGGCTGCGTGACATTTGTCCTACCTGTTTGGCCCCTTCCTCCCTCCCCGCCCTCCCACCAAGCACCTGAGATATTCGAGGGATGCAGGAAATGGTGTTACCTTCCCACTTCAAAAGAGGAGGCTTCAGCTCTTTCAGATTACAGCTTCCAGATAAGGAGAGCAAATTTGAGAAAAACAGAAGCAAAACCCTTCAGGGAAAAGGAGAAATTGCAGAGGTCAGGCTGAAATACGGCTGAGGCCATTGACCTCTGCAGACCTTGCCATAAATACCTTCCATGCTAGCAAAAGGGGAACAGGTGAACTCTGGGCTGGTTGAGAGCAGAGAGGGGTTGCGTGGAGGCTTGAAAAATAAATGTCAAGAGAGCACCTGCAGCTAAGCAATTGAAACCCCGTTTCTTTTCAATGTGCATGCCCTGCTTTGGATTACAGATTTAAGGCAGTGCCAAAGGTGCTTTTTCAGGAGGCAACTGGACTTTCTGGTTTTTTCTTTGGAGACATTTCGCTTCTCATCCAAGAAGCTTCTCCAGCTCTGACTGGATGGTGGGGAAAAGAAGGATTTATATCCCTTGCAGACCAGTGCTGGGTTTCCAAAATTTTTACTACTGGTTCTGTGGGCATGGCTTTGGTGGGTGTGGCAAGGGAAGGATACTGCAAAATCCCAATTTTTTAAAAAAATAGATTTATATGCCGCTTTTCTCCGAAGACTCAGGGCGGCTTACAATGTGTTAAACAATAGCCTTCATACTTTTGTATATTTTATACAAAGACAGCTTATTGCCCCCCACAAACTGGGTCCTCAATTTACCTACCTTAGAAAGGATGGAAGGCTGAGTCAACCTTGAGCCTGGTGAGACCCGAACTAGTGCAGTTGCAGACAGCTGGATGTTAATAACAGGCTTTAGTCTGCTTTTTAGCCTGTTGAGCTATCCAGGCTCAATAAAGTTTTTCAAAAAAAAAAAAAACCTCCCAGCTGATCATTTCCTCCCGATCAGCTGGGAGTTGGGAGGCAAAGAATAGATGGGGGCAGGGCCAGTCAGAATTTTTACTACCAGTTCTCCAAACTACTCAAAATTTCCGCTACCGGTTCTGCAGAACTGGTCAGAACCTGCTGAAACCCACCTCTGTGGCAGACAGTTGGTCATCTGCATCCTATTAGAGCATCCGTTGAAGCCCTTGGAGGTTCTAGAGAACCAGTAGCAGAAATTTTGAGTAGTTCGGAGAACCGGTAATAAAAATTCTGACTGGCCCCGCCCCCATCTATTCTCTGCCTCCCAAGTCCCAGCTGATTGGGAGGAAATGGGGATATTCAAGTATTCTTCCTCTGCCATGCCCACCAAGCCACCCCCACAGAACCAGTAATAAAAAAATTTGCAACCCACCACTGAGTGGCCGCCAACCTTTTGGGCACCAGGGAGTTGTAGTGACTAAGTCCTACAGTTTTCTTGGCAAAATTTCAGAAGTGGTTTGCCATTGCTTGCTGCCTAGGGCTGAAAGAGAGTGACTGGGTCTAAGGTCACCCAGCTGTTTTCATGCCTAAGGGGAGACTAGACTTCACCATCTCCAGGTTTCTAGCTCTCCCTCCCTCCCCTCTTCTCCCTCCCTTCCTCTCCCTCTCTCTCTCATAGAATGTATAAAACAAATCAAATCTAAACCACGGGTGAAATCCAGCAGGTTCTGACAGGTTCTGGAGAATCAGTAGCGGAATTTTTGAGCAGTTCGAAGAACCAGTAGTGGAAATTTTGAGTACTTCAGAGAACTGGCAAATACTTCCCCTGCTTGGCCCCAAAGTGGGGTGGGAATGGAGATTTTGCAATATCCTTCCCCTGGAGTGGGGTGGGAATGGAGATTTTGCAGTATCCCCTGCCACGCCCATGCCCACCAAGCCACAAGCCATGCCCACCAAGCCACACCATGCCCACCAAGTCACACCCACAGAACCGGTAGTAAAAAAAATTGAATTTCACCACTGGTCTAAAGTATATAATCTAATAATATTTTTTAAGACAAAAAAGGTCTCAAAGATGTAAATCTCCTTTCCAAATAGAAGTGAGAAGCTATAAAAAGCAAGCCATTCCTACGGACACTCTTACTTCCTTTTCAAAACACTTCTTAGCAAGCATTACATCTATGCCTTCATCCCAAACCAACTCTTGGGCGGAGAAATGAGATCCTCTGATGGAATCAGGAGGACTGTTGAGATAGCAAAATTGGTTGTCTTCTACAGGTGGCAGGTCAAGTCTAAAACTAGGACCTGACCATTGCCATCCCTATATTACTTTTAAAAAGTAATATAGTAATATAGTCAGGAGCAAATAACCAAGAACATTCATTGACATTCATTGACATTGAATGAATGTCAATGTCACGGGTGAAATCCAGCAGGTTCTGACAGATTCTGGAGAACCGGTAGCAGAAATTTTGAGCAGTTCGGAGAACCGGCAAATACCTCCTCTGGCTGGCCCCAGAGTGGGGTGGGAATAGAGATTTTGCAGTATCCTCTGCCACGCCCATCAAGCCACGCCATGCCCTCCAAGCCACGCCCACAGAACAGGAAGTAAAAAAATTGAATTTCACCACTGCCCAAAACCTAGTTTAAAACTCAAAAAGGATAGCGAGTAGAAACACGGCTGTTTCTTTGCCCCCCTCTACCCCACCCCCCAATAATCCCTTCTGTGAAACAGCAGCTGGCATCTCGCGTGCAACTTTGTGCGATAGATTTGTGCATCGTTTTGGGATCCCTCCACAGACTAGATTGGGGGGAAAAGCTGTTTGGCACCCAAAATTGCTTAGGGAAGCAGTAGCAGAGTAGAGACCATGTTAAGCTAGATAGAAACGGATAGAAAAAGTGTGTATGTAGATATTTATAAGTGACTCTGTACAGCTCTTTCATTTGCTGCCCTATCGGACTGCTGCATTGGCTGGCACCCCATCTGCATCTGAGCTGGCTGAAGAGGAGCCAGGGTTCCAGTGGTGGGTTTCAAAATGTTTTACTACTGGTTCTGTGGGTGTGGCTTGGTGGGCATGGCATGGCATGGCATGACATGGCTTGGTAGGCATGGCAGGGGAAGGATACTGCAAAATCTCCATTCCCTCCCCACTCCAGGGGAAGCTTACTGCAAAATCCCCATTTCCTCCCAATCAGCTAGGACTTGGGAGGCAAAGAATAGATGGAGGGGGGGCCAGTCAGAATTTTTACTACCAGTTCTCTGAGCTACTCAAAATTTCCCCTACCGGTTCTCCAGAACTGGTCAGAACCTGCTGAAACCCACCTCTGGAATAGCAATAGCACTTAGACGTATATATCGCTTCACAGTGCTTTTACAGCCCTCTCTAAGCAGTTTACAGAGTCGGCATATTTCCCCCAACAATCTGGGTCCTCATTTTACCGAACTTGGAAGGACGGAAGCAGTGGTGGGATTCAAATAATTTAACAACCAGTTTTCTGCCCTAATGATTTCTTCCAACAACCAGTTCACCAAACTGCTCAGAAAATTGACAACCGGTTCTCCTGAAGTGAGGCAAACTGGCTGAATCGCACCACTAGTCAGAAGGCTGAGTCAACCTTGAGCCGGTGAGAATCGAACTGCTGAACTGCTAGCCGCTGGCAATCAGCAGAAGTAGTACTTGTCTTCCCTTCCTTCAGGGTGCAATCAAATCTATTTTTATTATGGTCATAGATCGGCGAGGGTGGCACAGTGACTCAGCAGTTAAGATACTGGGCTTGTTGGTTGAAAAGCCGGCAACCAGGTTCGAGAGCTGAGCTCCATGCAACAGGGTGAGCTCCTGTCCTTACTCCAGCTCCTGCCATCTTAGCAGTTCAAAAGCATATAAATGCAAGTAAATAAAGCGGTACCACTTCAGTGGGAAGGCAACAGAGTCCATTGATGTCATGCTGACCACATGACGGTGCTGGAAATGGCTTTGGACCGCACTGGCTCCATGGCCGTGAAATGGAGATGACCACTGCTCCTACAGTCAGCAACGACTAGCGGAGTAAATCCCACAGGAACTCCTTTACCTTTTTTACATAGTCAGCGTATTGTAAAAGGATGGAGTTCAGTCATTAGGAAGCAATATCAAATGTAAAGCATTAAAAATTGTAAAAGTAAAAAGCGGAATATATGTACAGTGCAAGAAGGCGTGATGAATTGCAGTAAAACACACTAAGCTTTTCAGATGGAATGCTGACAACCTGGGTTCGAGACCAGAGCATCGCATGATAGGGTGAGCTCCCATTAATTTGATCCAGCTCCTACCCACTTAACAGTTCGAAAGCATACAAATACGAGTAGATAAATAGGTGCCACTTCAATGGGAAGGTAACAGCGTTCCATGCCCCTCTGCGTATAGCCAAGTGGGAGATGAGCCCTCCCTCTCCCCGAATCAAGACTCAAGTGGATAGGAGAAATTTTTACCTTTAGGTAGAGTTTACATAAGAGATATAAAAAGTGAAATTTTGTTATATAAAGTGTGTGTGAGAGAAAGAGAGAATAGGAGGTCTTTTTTGTCCCTTTGAGGCAGTGTTGATTCTTGGTGATTGCACTGACTAAATCCTACAGTTTTCTTGGCAAAATTTCAGAAGTAGTTTGCCATTGCTTGCTGCCTAGGGCTGAAAGAGAGTGACTGGGTCTAAGGTCACCCAGCTGATTTCATGCCTAAGGGGAGACTAGACTTCACCATCTCCAGGTTTCTAGGTCGCTCTCTCCTTCTCCCTCTCTCTCTCTCCCTCCCTCCCTCCCCTCCTCTCCCTCCCTTCCTCTCTCTCTCTCTCTCTCATAGAATGTATAAAACAAATCAAGTCTAAACCATGGGTGAAATCCAGCAGGTTCTGACAGGTTCTGGAGAATCAGTAGCGGAATTTTTGAGCAGTTCGAAGAACCAGTAGTGGAAATTTTGAGTACTTCAGAGAACTGGCAAATACTTCCCCTGCTTGGCCCCAAAGTGGGGTGGGAATGGAGATTTTGCAATATCCTTCCCCTGGAGTGGGGTGGGAATGGAGATTTTGCAGTATCCCCTGCCACGCCCATGCCCACCAAGCCACAAGCCATGCCCACCAAGCCACACCATGCCCACCAAGTCACACCCACAGAACCGGTAGTAAAAAAAATTGAATTTCACCACTGGTCTAAAGTATATAATCTAATAATATTTTTTAAGACAAAAAAGGTCTCAAAGATGTAAATCTCCTTTCCAAATAGAAGTGAGAAGCTATAAAAAGCAAGCCATTCCTACGGACACTCTTACTTCCTTTTCAAAACACTTCTTAGCAAGCATTACATCTATGCCTTCATCCCAAACCAACTCTTGGGCGGAGAAATGAGATCCTCTGATGGAATCAGGAGGACTGTTGAGATAGCAAAATTGGTTGTCTTCTACAGGTGGCAGGTCAAGTCTAAAACTAGGACCTGACCATTGCCATCCCTATATTACTTTTAAAAAGTAATATAGTAATATAGTCAGGAGCAAATAACCAAGAACATTCATTGACATTCATTGACATTGACTTCAGAACACAGAACAGTTTATTAACTGCATTATAATACGATAGTAGAATAATCTTGTCAACCAATGGTCAAAGCTAAATTTGGGCTAGGTAAGGGTCAATAGAATTCACAGAGGTTGGGCTTGGGTCTTTTGGGACAATGTAATACTTCCAAACTAACGACATGTTTAAGCCCACCTTCCAGCTCGACTTCTTCTACAGATCCTAAAAATCTAATAGAAGCCACAATGACATCATGATACGATATCCTCGTGCAAATGGCATGAATTATACAATGAACAAATAACATAAGTTGTGCCATTTGTACAGTGATGTCATGAGTTCTGTGACAGCATTTCCCTGCCATTGCCCTCTTGGTTGCTGAAAATAAGCTTCCGATTAGATTAGATTAGATCTGGATTGCTTTACTTCCATTGCAGGAAATGTGTAAGTTATGAACTACATCATACATACAGTATGTTAAACTGGCGGAATAAGGCATGATGCTTTTTCATACATAATGATTAGACTATTACAAATGAATGAGGAAGGAATTCTAGAACAAAGTAAGCAAAGGCAACCTGTAAAAGATAGAGACTGAAAGGTTTCAATTGCACTTCCCAAGGCCAATAAACTTCAAAGCAGTCAAACAGGTTTTCTTGACTTGCTATGACCTATCTAATAGCTAAGGGGGGAAAAAACCCCCATAATTTGATTCTTCCCTCAAATACATGTGCCTAGAAATTGCATTATTCATAAGGTATCGCCCTATAAATTCCATTTGTCAAAACAATTGACAAGACACATTATCTGTTGCTTTGAAATTAAATTCTACCCCAGATGTTTTATGTCGGGATTCAAAAGAAGCTGAGGAATAAGTGGATCCTTAGTCTTGGTGTCCAACCAGTCTTGTTTGGGCATGGAATGAAATAAACCAAAGAGAATTAAGGAGGGGCAAATAGAGTTTGTTTCTGAAGCTTTCTTGTTTTCCCAGGCTACCTTCATGTTTTGCTAATACCAAATTCCTTCTCCAAAGTCATCTCGGTGCTCCTCTGCAGCACCCACATCTTCCTACGTAGGTTTTAATATATTAGAATGTATTAGGTTTATGTATTTAAAATATTTATACTCCATCTTTCCATTCATTTCAATCCCATATGGATGCTTAACTTAACCCATGCATAAAACCATTGGTAATTAAACAAGGACAAACCCAAAACACCATCAAAGCCAACAGGAATAAACAGGGTTACAAAGCCTGGCAACCCTGTAACCCTGGCTTTGTGTAGCTCTCTTCACTTGATCCACATTCCCAAATGTGTGTGTGTGTGTGTGTAAGAGAGAGAGAGAGAGAGAGAGAGAGAGAGAGAGACAGAAACAGAGAGAGAGAGAGACAGAGAGAGACAGAAACAGAGAGAGAGAGAGAGAGACAGAGACTGACAGAAAGAGAGATACAGAGAGAGAGAGAGAGATAGAGAGACAGAGAGAGAGAGAGATACACAGAGATACAGAGACAGAGACAGAGACAGACAGAGACAGAGACAGAGAGATACACACAGAGATACAGAGAGAGGGAGAGATACAGAGACAGACAGAGACAGAGAGACAGACAGACAGACAGAGACAGAGACAGACAGAGACAGAGAGAGACACACAGAGATAGATAGATAGATAGAGAGATAGAGAGAGAGAGAGAGAGAGAGAAATAGACCAGACAAGAGAAATGAGAGATTCTACTTCATTGTAAGGCTATATTAACAGAATCCCTTCCAATCAGACAATACAAATCTCTCGCCGTCTCTTTTTACCACCTAATTAATTAGGATGGATCCTTTCTAAATTTCTCTCTCTTGCCTGTTTTTTCAGTCGTGGGCTCCCCCAACTTTTATCTGATCCTTCCTAGGAAACATCTCATCCCACAGTCTCCCGAGTCATTCCCACGTACTATTACATTGTAGGTGCATGTGACATGGATGCATGTGCAAACAGGGCGCAGCTTGGATTGCACAGCCGCAACCACCATCTTGCTTGTGTTAGTTAACTCCTTTTTGTGGGTGCCACTGGGGCGGAGCTTATTGGAGTGTTGTCTCGTGTCAGAGCCCAAAAGTACATTGTGTTACTTATGTGCCCAGGCTCTGGCTAAGAAAGTAGAGAATCTCTACTATACTCTTTGTTTTTTTAAAAAACAATTTTTATTTTAAAACAAAGAATTAAACATAAAACCATCATCATTCTAAACAATTACTGACAGTTCATCGATCGATTAACATCCTTTTGTGCTCTCTCAAAACATCAATATATGACCAAAGCTTAGTTTCATAATAAAATATTTCACTTATTTTATCTCAACGTCCACTTCACATTTCATATTTATCTCCATATTTTATTATCTATCCATTGATAAAATAAATCCCATATCAAATAATATTGTTTATCTTCCTGTTTTTTTATTTCAAATGTCAATTTACTCATTTCAGCACAGTCCATCATTTTCTTAATAACTTCGTCATCATCCTTTCCAGTTTTTAGCAAATACGATTCTAGCCACTGTTTAAACATTCATAATTAAATATTGCAATTCTTTATTATATGTCTCTGGTAATCTCTACTATACTATTCATACTTTGCTAAAAAGGACTCTAGCACAAACTGTTACTAAACCTAACCAACAAATGTTCCATTTTCTCCCTCCAAAAGAAGCGCCTAAAAAAAAATCCATTTCTAAACATTTCTTTAAAATTGTGCATGAAAAGGAATGAGCAATTCTAAAAGCTCAGTACACCTTGGGAATCTTACGTTTTAAAAATGCAGGAGTCCTCAGCTTACGACCACAAACTGAGACCATGGTTGTTGAGCAAATCACTGCAGTGATGCGGTCTTGGAGTCAATCTGGCTTTCCCCAGTGACTTCACTTGCCAGAAGTTGGATGAGAAGGTCACACATGGCTATCACATGACCCCAGGATCCTACAACCCTTGGAAATAGATGCCAGGTGCCAAGCAACCAAATTTTGATCAACATGACAATGGGGATGCGGGGTCAGTTGTAAGGGTAAGAACTGGTTGTATAAGTCACATTTTTAAGTGCCACTGTAATTTTGAAGGTCACTAAATGAATGGTTGTAAATTCAGAACTACCTGTAGTTTTAAACTCTTTTTAAAAAATGTCTTTTTATAGCATCAAACTAATTAGCGGGGGGGGGAGAGAATTGCATACTACAGTTAACAAAATATTGTGTTATCATTAGGCGAGCAAGGAAAAAGACTATCTCAAAAACAAAACAACTCCAAAAATGTGATCTTTTCCTGGGCTCTTTGGGCAATTCAAATTTTGACCGACCGTATGTATGTTGTGGCTGCAAATCAGTGTGTAGATTTATCCTTCCAATTTTGGATAATAATTATTTTAACCATACCTCT
Source organism: Masticophis lateralis (assembly GCA_030761175.1). NCBI lineage: Eukaryota > Metazoa > Chordata > Lepidosauria > Squamata > Colubridae > Masticophis > Masticophis lateralis. The sequence goes on along the minus strand of JAUDYJ010000009.1, from coordinate 9,783,202 downwards.
GCACGAAACAATCACAATATCTGAAATTTAGATCCAGGGAATCTAGCCCACAAAATGTAGATTTCCTTTATGTACAATTAATTTAAAATTGTATTATTATCATTATGATTATGATTATTTTCATTGTTGTTCTTGCTATTGTTGTTGTTTAAATCTATTTGCCACCTATCTCTCCGTGGAGCTACTCTGTCTGTTTACAATACTAAAAAGGAAGAAAATGAAAGGAGTGTAAACAGAAGTAAAATAATAGTACCATAAAATAAACAATGGAAAAAGAACATGAGACTACAACAATATTTATAGTCCTGTAAAGTTAAACCCTGAATGTGGTATACAAAAATAAATCCAGACCATGTGAATTAATATTTCAGTTCCTGAATTGCATCTCCAATAAGCAATAACCCTTATTAAACTTTCCCTTGGATATCCAGAATATGTGAAAGAATTTTTCTGCTGTATTAACCTCACTTAAGATAAAAGGAAATGACTTTCCTATTCTTTTAAAGCAACCTTCCACTGGTTTAATAAAAACAGAACGCTGTTATTCCAAAGGCTAGGGAGGGAGGGAGTTCATATCAATCCTATCAACTTCCTTCAACTTCTTAAGAAAAAGATCACTTGCTTTAGGAACCTTCAAAAGGCCACGGGATTTCAGAATGAGATCAAAGCAAAACAATCTGAATAAAAGGGACTTAACTAATATAGGAAGGAGAATTCTCAGAGAAATCAAAATCAGTTCTAAGTTCTACAAACATTTTTAAACAGCCCTATCAGATCAAAGTTGATCCAAAATAATGAGATTATCAAAAGCCCAATTAACCCTAATCCTGACAGGGCTTTACCGACTATCTTCTTTCCATTGTGTCTCTATTTAATATATTGTCAAATTTCCACCAGTGAGAGTTCCTAGGAATCTATACTCAGGTAAACAAAGCTTCAAAACACAGCCTAAAGCTCAAATCGTTAACTGAATTATTTGACTAAGATAACTTTAATCAACTTTTTTTTAATCTTCTTTCTGTTGAATCCTTATTTAATACATTGTGAAATTTGCCAGTTGCGAGAATTTCTAGGCATCAAAACCCAGGTAAACGAAGCATCACAATGCAACCTAAAGCTCAAATTGCTAAGTAAATTTGACTAAATTAGGTGACTAAAATAATTTTAATCTGCTTAATGTCTGTGGAGATTCTCAGCCATCCAGGTCATGGGTGTCCCAAAGGTGCTTTTTCCAGAGGCAACTGAATTTCCTGGTTTTTCTTTGAAGACTTCTTGGATGAGAAGCGATATTCCTTCAAAGAAGCTTTATTTTTATTTTTTTTTGTCAAGCGTGTAATAGGTAACAGATATAAGCATAAACTGAATACTTATGAATACTTTTGAATATAATTATGAATATAATTATGAATAGCTCCTTGGATGAGAAGCGATACGCCTTCAAAGAATAACCAGAAAGTCCAGTTTGCGTAATCAGTCCTTAATGGATGTTTAGTAAAGTCCGTAATCAGCTTGTTTATTTTCTTTCTGTTGTGCCCCTATATAATATGCGGTCCAATTTACCACTTATGAGAGTTTCTAGGAATCGATTTCCAGGTAAACAAAGCATAAACACAAATCTTTATAAAACATAACATGCCATTCATCTGCTTTCCCTGTTATAGATCTGAAGGAACTTGGCAGCATCTTTTCAGACTAACAAAATCTTATTAAAAGACACAGGTTCACTTCATCAGATTGTCGACTCTGATGTAGGATTTAAATTGGCATAAGGAGAAAAGAAGGGAAGGGAACAGTAGTGGGTTTCAAATTTTTTTACTACTGGTTCTGTGGGTGTGGCTTGGTGGGTATGGCATGGCTTGGTGGGCATGGCAGGGGAAGGATACTGTAAAATCTCCATTCCGTCCCCAATCCAGGGGAAGGTTACTGCAAAATCCTGGTGGCGCAGCAGCTTAAGCAGTAGCTTAAGTAGTGTTAAAGTGACACCAGCTGCCTGCAATTATTACAAGTTCGAATCTCACCAGGCTCAAGGTTGACTCAGCCTTCCATCCTTTCAAGGTAGGTAAAATGAGGACCGGATTGTGGGAGCAATAAGCTGACTTTGTATAAAAAAGAACACTGCTTAGGGAGGCCCGAAAGCCCTACTAAGCAGGTATATACAAAAGTATGAAGGCTATTGCTTAATGCATTGTAAGCCGCCCTGAGTCTCCGGAGAAGGGCGGCATATAAATCAATTTTTTTTTTAAAAAAATCCCCATTTCCTCCCAATCAGCTGGGACTTGGGAGGCAGAGAATAGATGGGGGCGGGGCCAGTCAGAATTTTTACTACCGATTCTCCGAACTACTCAAAATTTCCGCTACCGGTTCTCCAGAACTGGTCAGAACCTGCTGAAACCCACCTCTGGAAGGGAAGACTGGTTAGTTATGCCGATACAGGTTATTTGTGAGACAGATTATAAATATTTTATCAATTAATGGTTGTAACAGTGTAATGCCATTGCAATCTAACCCAATATCTGCTTAATAATACTGATAATATAGGATCCCTGGTCTATGACTGTAATAAATTCTGATTGATTGATACCGATAATATTCCATTTTTTTCCATAATGATTAATTAGAGCTCTGAAAATAAAGTGTTTTATAAAGTTCAAATGTTATAATCCACCATTACGAGCTTCTTAATAATTTAAGGATTTCTGATAGTTCCAAGCAAGAACTATTAAAATCAAAAGTCAAAAAAGAACATGCTTGACATATGCCACAGCATAGATTTAATCCAGAAGGAGACATACCAAATGGTTCCTAACCACATGCATTTACAGATAATTCAAAACATGTCAATTCAGAATATATTTAAAACATGGGGCAGATCCATAAATCAACACCTGTTTCAGAAACGTTTGAAAATGCCATAGCAAAAGTTTCCTTAGTGTTCAAAAAACTAGTGGCTTGTATGTATCCTACCTTGCAATCTAAGTGTTGAAGATGTGATTGTGTTGATGCTACTTATTTTCATATCTGGTGGACATGTAAAAAAGTTAAAGCATTTTGGATAAAAATATGGTGGATTATACAGAATGTTTTGAAAAAACGGATAGAATTCACTCCACAGCTGTTTTTGTTAGATATTGTACAAAACTGCACGGTAATAGAAACTAAGTTGATGTTGAATTTAATAACTGCAGCAAGACTTCTGGTGGCGCAGTATTGGAAGAAGGAAGATCTACCATCTATTGAAGAATGGACATTAAAAGTAATGAATTTAGCAGAAATGGCAAAAATTGCAGCATATTTAAAAGACCATTCAAATGAGAAGTTTAGTTTGGAATGGAAAAGATGGATAGAATATATTTAAGGCAAATATAAGACTAGAAAACTACAATTAGTTTTTGAATAAGGTACGGGTTAAGAGAGTGTTATAAAGTACTTTAGGTTAGATTAGTTAAAGAGAGTTAAAAGTTCAAGAGGGCGATAAGAGACTATAGATTATTATCTTAAATTAGTTTATGATTGTTAAATGTGATACTCTGTATTTTGCTTTGGGAAGTGGGGGTTGGGGCAAAAAGCATTACAAGATTTTTTAGTGCAGCTTGTCAGTTTTTGTTTTGTTTTTTTAAAAAAAAGCATACTAGGGAAATTTACCTGAAAACTATGTACAAAAATTTATTGGCAAAAACTGTATATTGGGCAAAATCGCAAACCAAATGGGCATGTTAAAAGAATTATGCACAGAATGACCTAACAATGACCTAATCCTCAAGTTACGACTACAACTGAGACAAGAATTTTGGTTGCTAAGTAAGGTGGTTGTTAAGTGAATTACACCAAATGTTACAACCTTTTTGCCATGGTTGTTAAGTGAATCACTGCAATTCAGTGAATTGTGTAGTCGTTGCGAATCTGGCTCCCCCCATTGACTTAGCATGTCAGAAGCCAGTTGGGGAGGTCGCAAGTAGCAATCATATGATCCTAGCATGTTGCAACCGTTGTAAATACAATTGCCCAGCACCTGAATTTTGAAAATGTGATTGTGGAGATGCTGTGGCAGTCATAAGTGTGGGGAACAGTTTTGAGGGCTATCGTAATTTTGAACAGTCACCAAATGAATGGTTATAAGTTGAGGACTGTCTGTAATGCATGCTTTAAAAAACAAACTGAAAGAGGATTGACTGACCTCAGAACTAAAAAATTAAAAAGGGAGACAAACCACAACTGACACATTTCTTCATCCTAGTCTGAGCCAATGTGGAGATATTAGTTTTGATTCCCTCCCAATGGGGGATTGCTTTGAAAACCTTCTCTACCATTCGTATAAGCCATCCTGGTTGGGAAGCCACGTGATATGGACACTGTCTAAATTCTTAATTCATACTTCACTATTCATGATGAGCTTATGCATTCACAAGGATGCATTTTATTGGCTGCAAAATGGGTCACGCCACTTAATCAGATATCTATCCTTTGCTGTGTAAGAACTCTAGCTTATGTAAGTTGTTTTTGTACAACTGATCGCACGTTCCCAGGCATCACATACTATCATGTAAAGCTGTGTTCCTCGAACTTGGCAGCTTTAAAATGAGCGGATTTCAACTCCCAGAATTCCTCGTGCTGGCTAGGGAACTGTGGGAGTTGAAGCTGGTCGATCAGAAACTTGCCAAGTTTGAGAAACACTGAGGATCTTGTTGTCAAAACAAATTAAAGGTTACGAGTGAGGAAGTTTCCTTTGTTTGTTTGTTATTTAATCAAATGAGAGGATTTGTAGAGCTGGGTGTTCCAAAGTTTTATAGCATAGTAAAAAGTTTTAAAAGAGCTATGGGGTCCTTAGAGTTCTCTGAGCTTGGTGGCATTTAATTACCAAACTAGATAATATCATCAGAAATAGAAGGGAGTGGGATTTGCTCTTATTTTTATATACTAGGGTTGGCGGGAGTGTTCTCAGTGTTTGTTTGATGGTTCTTTGGTGGTTTTAAGAAAGTTTTGGCCAGGAACTAAATAATAAGAATTCCTTGGATTTATTCATTTATTGTGCGCATATTGTATTTTTGCTTCCAAAGAAACTTATGCAGGCTGCCCATCATTTCATCCCAGAAAAGACCCCTGAGATACATTGTTTATCAAGCCTTGCAGACTGTAAATGAAAGTGATTTACAGCCGTATGAATTAAAGAGGTTTTGCGGGACTAAGATTGTGTTTTATACTTTCTAAGGAAGCCTCGGTCAGAACAACGGCTGTGTTATTATGGCTGCTTAATCCTAAATGAACCCAGGCTTCGTTATAGCTGTCAGTCCTTCATTCTTCATTTGTTTGGATCTTCTAGTGCCCATCCCTTCGAAGGCCAACGGGACCACCATCTCTTCCCTGACCATGAACAAGGACACCCTGATAGGAGGAGTGACTAATCCAAGCGAAGTCTTCTGCTCTGTTCCTGGACGGTTGTCCCTCCTCAGCTCCACCTCAAAGTACAAAGTGACCGTGGGTGAAGTTCAGAGGAGGCTCTCGCCCCCAGAATGCCTCAACGCTTCTCTCCTTGGTGGCGTCCTCCGGCGGTAGGAACTCACAACCTTCATTTGTTTGGTTTGTTAAAACGGTGGTCGAAGGGTCTGTTTTTACGGCCGTGAATTTGTGAGGGGTGCCATAGAAACTGAATAAATAAGTAATTAAACAAATAAATAAGCAGCTGGTCAGCCAAAGTATCTTGGTCAAATCTTAGTCAGAACAAATTGCCCCTTGGTTTCCATATGACTACAGTATATACCGTGTTTTCCCGAAAATAAGACCCTGTCTTATATTTTTTTGAATCTTGAAATAAGTGCTTGGCCTTATTGCCATGTGCTCAAAAGCCCGATTGGGCTTATTATCAGGGGATGTCTTATTTTGGGGAAAACAGTATCTATCATCTATATCATCTATTTATATCTCTCACTATCTTCTATCATCTCTACCTATCTATCTATCTACCTACCTACCATCTCTCCCTCTCTCTCTCTCTCTCTCTCTCTCTCTCTCTCTCTCATCTATTGATCTATCATCTATACATCTATACACATATATCATTTATCTCTCTATTTTTACCTACCTACCTACCGTGTCTCCCTGAAAATAAAACCCTGTCTTATATTTTTTGGAACCCTGAAATAAGCGCTTGGCCTTATTGCCATGCACTCAAAAGCCCAATTGGGCTTATTATCAGGGGATGTCTTATTTTGGGGGAAACAGGGTATCTGTCATCTATATCATCTATTTATATCTCTCACTATCTTCTATCATCTCTATCTACCTACTTACCTACCTACCATCTATCTATCTATCTATCTATCTATCTATCTATCTATCTATCTATCATCTATCTATCTATCTATCTATCTATCTCTATCATCTATGTATCATCTATGTATCATCTATACATACATCTATACATACATATCATTTTCTATCTCTCTATATCTACCTACCTACCTACCTACCTACCGTGTTTCCCTGAAAATAAGACCCTGACTTTTTTTTTTTTGAACCTTGAAATGAGCGCTTGGCCTTATTGCCATCTACTCAAAAGCCCGATGGGCTTATTATCAGGGGATGTCTTATTTGGGGGGAAACAGGCTAGGTAGTCTTAGGACCTAGACTTACAACTGTTAATTGAACCCAGAATTATAGTCATAAGTGGTGGCGTCCGTTAGTGAGTCACCATGTGACCGTGATCGATTTTACAACCTTTTTTGCAGTGGTCCTTAAGCAAACACCATGGTCATTAAGTATACTCTGCTGTCATTTAATGAATGTCAGAGTTGTTAAATGGATTCATTTGACTCAGTGGGCATTTTTTGTGCTAGAAACTGGAAGTAGACACCGGAAATCGGCAAGAAACACCAAAAATTTCAGTCACGTGAACATGGGACATTGCAAACAGATGTATATGGAAGCTGCACTTTTTGGCACTTGGCATTTTTGCCAAGTGCCAAAAATGTGATCACATGACCACAGGGGTGGGGGAGGGGCGCAGTTATTAGAAGTCCACAACTGATTTGTAAGTAGCTCTGGGTGGTCCGGTGTAATTTGAATGGTTGCTAAGTGAGCAGTTAAGCAAGGACCATCTGTATGTGTTTTTTATATTAATTTTGATGCATGTAAGAAGTTGTTACCAAACGGTGAACCATAATTTAATTGCAAAATTTACAAACAGTCCTAAGTCTTTTCCTAGAATTGTTGAAGAACAGATTTTGGAAATTAAGGGTGATTTGGTTCCTTAGTTTGTTTGTTTGTTTTTAAATCCCATTCAGATTGTTTCGTTTTTCTGCTTTCCTGTTTTAGGGCAAAATCTAAAAATGGTGGAAGATGTTTAAGAGAAAGGTTGGAGAAGATAGGGTTAAATCTACCCGCTGGAAGGCGCAAAGCAGCAAACGTCACCTTGTTAACATCCTTGGTGGAAGGTAAGATTATTTGTGCTTGGCCTGACTGATTATTTGTGTTCTTTTGGGGTCATGTAGGGATTTAAAATGTCCTTATTTTATATTAAAACCAGTGATGGGTTTCAAATTTTTTTACTACCGGTTCTGTGGGTGTGGCATGGCTTGGTGGGCATGGCATGGCTTGGTGGGTGTGGCAGGGGAAGGATACTGCAAAATCTCTATTCCCACCCTATTCCAGGGGAAGGTTACTGCAAAATCCCCATTTCCTCCTGATCAGCTGAGATTTGGGAGGCAGAGAATAGATGGAGGCAGGGCCAGTCAGAATTTCCACTACCGGTTCTCCAGAACTGGTCAGAACCGGCTGAAACCGACTTCTGGTTGCGATGGTACAATACTTGTTTTTTAGTGTGTCAAGGCAGAATTTCAACTGCACCCTTTCAGCCACCATCTTGGCTTTTTGGACTGTATTCCATAAACAACCCTGGATAGAGGATTTAAAAGGAGACTATTTCAGTTTAATTCAGAGTCTGATTCTCATTTATTGGGGTTAAACCATCACCAAAGCAAGAGTGAGCCATCTATAGCCTACCGCCTGCTGATGGTTTATTTTCCACAATCTGGCAGCCCAACATTGGTGAAATGGAGGCATGATTTCTACTGAGCTTTGTGAGGAAATAACAGTAAAACTGCAATTCATGAGGCAGAATTTGCATTATTTCCCCCAAATAAAACATGCATGCAATACAAACACTCACCCGAGAGCAATCACTATTTTGCTGCCCTATCGCTGGAGCCAATTCTATAAATTTTCTCTGGTGGCATCCATAATCCGGATGCCACCATTGAAGAGCATGTATAACAGCGTCCCCTAAGACTGCAACATGCTACAGAGACAAGTTCTCAGAGATGGATGCGATTAGCTGTGTTGATATGGAGCAGAGTCCTTCACACATCTTAACCCAAAATCATTAATCACAGGGACAGGCAATTTGGTGGTCTCCAGAAGTTTTGAACTTTCATTCCCATTAGCCTCGGGCTGTAGGGGCACTGACAATCAACTGTGAGAATTACAGTCCAGAGCATATGGAGGATAGAAAGTTGACAGGGAAAGCAAGGATACCCAAAACCTCTAGAGGACATCTCAACTGTAAAATCACTGCAGTCTGGACCTGTCTTCTCCTGCAGGCCATGGTATCACCATGAAGAGAAATGGGCTTCAAAGGGCAATATGTTTGGGGAGAGTATCAGAAAATCATTGCGATGAAACAGCTCTAACAGACTGTGAAAAAGGAAAGACGTTGTCTTTGACCTTAATATATATATATATATATATATATATATATATATATATATATATATATATATATATATATATATATTGTATATAACTTTTTATTATTTTTTATAAAAACAAACAAACAATACATCTATTGCCCACTCCCTGTGACATTTCAGTGTTATCTTCAGTCGTTTTTCTTCTTGCAAAAAAGGAACTTTCTTCTATCTTGATCTTTATACAAACTATTTTAATATCTCCTTCTGCCTATCAAATTTTTAAATATAATCATAAAGTGTTTATCTTTTATATCTCTTTTCCAACCAATAATAGAAACAGTTCCATATTTTATAATACTCTATCTCTTCCCTATCTTTAATCCTCAAAGTCAATCTATTCATTTCCGCACAGTCCATAATTGTTTTTTATCACCTCCTCTTCCAAAGGTATTTTCTCTGCTTCCCAATTTTATCTTTGACCTTAATATTAATGGCAAAGATGTCTGACTGTCTAGTTTAATGAAAAGAAGGACATGATAGCGGTCTTCCAAATATCTAACGGGCTGCCAGAAGGAAGAGATTTTTTAAAAAACCAATTTCATTGTATACATGATATACAATTACAATAAAGGCTGTACTATTATACTAAGAGATGGTCAACCTATTCTCTAAAGCAGCTGAAGGCAGGACAGGAAGCAGTGGATGGAAATTTATTTAAGGAAACAAACTAGAACTAAGAGGAAATTTCCTGACAGTGAGAACAATTAATCAATGGCATGGCTTGCCTTAAGAACTTGTGGGTGCTCCATTGCTGGAGATTTTAAAGAAAAGATTGGACAACAATTGTCTGAAATGGTATATGGCAGTGATGGCTAATCTTTTTGCCATTGCATGCCAAAGGCAGGGAGGGAGCATGGGGATGGGGGTTGTGCGTACGTGTGCCCCCACCCATAATTCAATGCGCCTTGCCCCCGCCCATGTGCACGGGACCCGCCTGCGCTCCCTCCGCTTCTGGCACATGATGGCACAGTGGGCCTGGCAGACCCGGTTTTTTTTGCCCTCCCCAGGCGCCAGAGCCTCTCTAGGAGCTTGGGGAGGGCGAAAACGGCCTTCCTCACCCCAACCCCCTGGAGGCCCTTCGGAGGCCGGAAACAGCCCAGTTGCCAACTTCCGCTGTTCACCCCAGTTCATTTCACTTTCCATGCACACACGCCTTCCACCAGCCAGTTGGTCATTGGGTCTCTGCCATGCATGCATGGGGGGCGGGACACTTACGGGGGTGCTGCATGCACATGCATGGTGAGGGCGCATGCAGGGGTGCCATGTGTACATGTGCGGGGGGCACATGCATGGGGCATTGCATTTGGGGGGTTCTGGTGTGTGTGCATCCGCTTTGGGCACTTGGTCCGGAAAAGGCTAGCCATCACTGTTTAGCAGTGAAAGTAATGTTTCTCCTGAAATATAGGTAGCCCGTGACTTACTGAGCCCAAGTAAGCCCAAAATTTAAGTCGCTAAGTGAGCTTTGCCCCATTTTACGACCTTTCTTGCCACAGTGGCTAAGTGAATCTCTGCAGTTGTTAAGGTAGCAATGGGGTGGCTAAGTGAACCTGGCTTCTCCCGTCGACTTTGCTCGTCAGAAAGTCGTCAAGAGGGATGACGTGACTCTGGGACACCGCAACCATCATAAATACGAGCCAGGTGCCGAGCACCTGAATTTCGATGATGTGATCAAGAGGATGCCACAACGGTCGTAATGGTGTGAAAAATGGTCTTACGTCAGGTTTTTTTTCCCAGTGCCGTTGTAACTTTGAATGGTTGCTAAATGAACTGTTGTAAGTGGAGAACTGCCTGTACATACATCATGCTGCTTCCATCCCTGGACAATTCATCCATTTCTTCTTGGAAAGCCAATGCCCTTTGACCAGATTGAGTGAGAACCAGTGGAGGGGGAAGAAAAGGCTGCAGGATTTCTCCGCTTGTCACAAACTCCCATCGGAGGAGTGTGTCACCTGGACGGCTTCGATGGTGTAAGAAAGGCCATCCTTGCGCTTGGGACGGTCTCAGTTCTGCGGCCTATTGTGACGGAAAGGCAGCTGCGGGAGAAGAACAGAAGGAAGCCCCTTGGCTTTGTTGGCAGCAGATGAAACGGGCTGTTATGGGAGGCTGAGGTTGTTCCTGGAAGGCAGCTTTGGGACTGGATGCTCCTGAATGGTTTATTTCCATGAGAAGAAGAGGAGGAGGAGCTGGAGCAGGAGGAGGGCAGGGAAAACAAGCATTTTGGGCTCCGCCCTGACAGCTGGGAGCTGTCATTGACTGCTGATCAGGGGGGTCACTATAAATGACAGATGATCGCTTGTTTGCCCAAGGACAATAAGACAAACGTGTCCCCACAAAGTCCTACCCTTCCTTTGAAGAATTCTTAAACGGCAGCCCTCTATTTGCAGGGCTCTTCAGGATAAATAAACTCCAGGAAAGTGCGTTTAGGGTGGGCGGGCTGGAGGATTTTCACCCCTAGTTAGCACTTACAAGCCAGAGAGGGGTGGGCAACATAAACATCTCCTATTTAGTGTCCCACCGCAGTGGCTCAGGGGCTAAGACGCTGAGCTTGTCGATCAAAAGGTCGGCAGTTCAGCGGTTCGAATCCCTAGTGCCACATAACGAGGTGAGCTCCCCTGACTTGTCCCAGCTTCTGCCAACCTAGCAGTTTGAAAGCACGTAAAAAATGCAAGTAGAAAAATAGGGACCAGCTTTGGTGGGAGGATAACAGCGTTCCGTGCGCCTTTGGCGCTGAGTCATGCCGGCCACATGACCACGGAGATGTCTTCAGACAGCGCTGGCTCTTCAGCTTTGAAACAGAGATGAGCACAGTGGAACAACTTCCCTCCAGAGATTGTGAATGCTCCAACACTGGAAGTTTTTAAGAAGATGTTGGATAACCATTTGTCTGAAGTGGTGTAGGGTTTCCTGCCTAAGCAGGGGGTTGGACTAGAAGACCTCCAAGGTCCCTTCTCTTCTCTTCTCTTCTCTTCTCTTCTCTTCTCTTCTCTTCTCTTCTCTTCTCTTCTCTTCTCTTCTCTTCTCTTCTCTTCTCTTCCCTTCCCTTCCCTTCCCTTCCCTTCCCTTCCCTTCCCTTCCCTTCCCTTCTCGTAGGAAAAAGGGCATAGGACATTTTCTGCAGAGCATTTATCCCAGGACTTGTACATGGGCACCAGTACTGGCTTAGGGTAAAGGTGACATCTGCTACTGCTGTCATGCACAGGATGGGGTGTGGGAGGGAGACTCGGCCTGTCCACATCGTCTTTGCACAGAAGCCCCGGATCTCCTTGGGGCAACTGCAGTCAGGAGGGGGATCCATCATTCTGTGGAAATGCCCCTGCATTGGTGAAATTGATCCAGCTTCAGGCATTGCTATGAAAGTAATCGGAATGGATGGGCAATCGATCACACCCAGCTCCCAAACTCTGGTTAAGCAGACGAGAGTTAATTCATCTTCCCTCCCCCTGCTGTGCTTCGGGTTAAGCCATCCATCCTATAATGTGTTAACCTACTTGCTGGCCTCGCTCTCTACCTCTTGGTGCGAGATCTGGGCCTCTCGCCAGTCCTTCTGAGCAGAATCGGCTATCAGGTCAGGGCACGAATTCTACAAGGTGCTAGCTCTCATGGTTATATGGGCTGATGCCTATCAAACTTGTGAGAAAAGCAGCCGATATAAGAGGATGACCAGAGGTCTTGAGAGATTGATTCAAGTCCAACCACACAAGGAGACATCATTTCATTCAGTCCAGCCTATCTCACAAGACTGTTCTCAGGATAAAATGGAAGAAGAGAAGAGAAGAGAAGAGAAGAGAAGAGAAGAGAAGAGAAGAGAGGAGAGGAGAGGAGAGGAGAGGAGAGGAGAGGAGAGGAGAGGAGAGGAGAAGAGAGGAGAAGAGAGGAAAGGAGAGGAGAGGAGAGGAGAGGAGAGGAGAGGAGAGGAGAGGAGAGGAGAGGAGAAGAGAAGAGAAGAGAAGAGAAGAGAAGAGAAGAGAAGAGAAGAGAAGAGAAGAGAAGAGAAGAGAAGAGAAGAGAAGAGAATTCTTTATTGGCCAAGTATGATTGGACACACAAGGAATTTGTCTTTGGTGCATATGCTCTCAGTGTACATAAAAGAAAAGATACATTCATCAAGAATCATAGGGTACAACACTTAAGGATAGTCATAGGGTACAAATAAGCAATCGAATCATATTAGGAAACAGTCAATAGAAATCGTAAGGATACCAGCAATAAAGTTACAGCCATACAGTCATAAGTGGGAGGAAATGGGTGATGGGAACGATGAGAAGATTAATAGTAATGCAGACTTGGTAAATAGTTGGACAGTGTTGAGGGAATTATTCATTTAGCAGAGTGATGGCGCTGGGGGAAAAACTGTCCTTGTGTCTAGTTGTTCTGGTGTGCAATGCTCTATAGCGTCATTTTGAGGGTAGGAGTCCAGGATGCGAGGGTTCTGTAAATATTTTCACATACATAGATACATAGATACATAGAGAATACGCCATGCCAGTGGTTCTCAATCTTTTCTTCACCATGGACCTTCTTTAAATACCTTTTCTGGCCACGGATCCCCAAGACCTAACTCAAGATTTAAATCATAACATTTTTTTCATATCTTCACGGACCGCCTGTAATGACATCGTGGCCACTCAGGAGTCTGCAGACCACCGGCTGAGAACCACTGATCTATACTGTATACCACCTGGAACAATTGAAGGAAATATTAGGTAGAAATACAACACGCACACATAAATACCTATACACACTATATACATATACCTACACAATCACACACATGTATTCCTCAACTTACAACCAGTTGTTAGTGACGATTCAAAGTTCCAGCAGACCTACCTGGAAGGTTCTTACAACGCATATTTGAAGTTCCAATGGTCACTTTTGGTTTGCTTAACAATCACAGTGATTCACGTAACAACTGCCACAAAAAAAATATGGTTAAATTGGTTCAGTCACATGACTGACCTGCTTTACAACTGTCACGAACTAGACAAAACTCGAGGGCTACCTATATATAAATCCATAGCTAGTATATTTGTGACAAAGACAGCATCGGCCTAGCATTTTTCCTTTGTAGAATACAAATAGCCAAATAAAAACAAACTAATGCAGCATAATGAAATACAATGTTAATAAATAATAACATGCAAATATAATAAAACAAAGTGATGCGGTGGCTCAGTGGTTAAGATGCTGAGCTTGTCGATCGAAAGGTCGGCAGTTCAGCGGTTCAAATCCCTAATGCCACGTAACGGGGTGAGTTCCCGTTGCTTGTCCCAGCGTCTGCCAACCTAGCAGTTCGAAAGCAGGTAAAAAATGCAAGTAGAAAAATAGGGACCCCCTTTGGTGGGAAGGGAACAGCGTTCCGTGCGCCTTTGGCATTTAGTCATGCCGGCCACATGACCACAGAGACGTCTTCGGACAGCGCTGGCTCTTCGGCTTTGAAATGGAGATGAGCACCACCCCCTAGAGTCGGGAACGACTAGCACACGTGTACGAGGGGAACCTTTACCTTTACCTATAATAAAATAATACCATCATAAAACAATGTAAAACTTAAATACATAAAGTAAAAAAACAAATGATTAATAAAATAATATATAAATAGGATAATAAAATAGTAAAACAAAAATAATGAAATAAATTATAAATACCATAAAAATAATAGCATAAGAAGCTTCAGTGGTATTACAATATTGTCTTTTGTTTTAATTCTGCCACGGCAATAATAGCACTGAAAGTCGGTGGAAAGTTGAAACCAAATTTACTTTTCCAATCCTAAGAGCAGCAGCCCAACCTTCCTTCTTTGTCTTCCCTTCCTGTTCTCCCCCAACTCTACGTCCTGATGGCTCTGCGGTGGTGGCCCTATTTATCTTGCCCCTCCCCCCACGGGGCATAATTTGAAGAGATGCACCCCATCAACTCTTGACAACTAGCTCTGCTTTTTAGAATGATGGGCTATGTTTATGCAGCGCATTTCATTCAAGATAGCCTGGATGTCTAAGTGCCTGGAGGCGGTACGGGTCTGGATAGGTAGGAACAGGCTCAAACTCAATCCCTCCAAGATGGAGTGGCTGTGGATGCCAGCATCCCCTGATCTAGCGACCCCATCACTCTTGATGGGAGGGGAGTTGCTTACTCCCTCTGAAAGGGTTCGCAATCTTGGTGTCCTCCTGGATTCACGGCTGTCCTTAATTGACCATCTGACAGCCGTGACCAGGGGGGCTTTTGCACAGCTTTGCCTGGTGCGCCAGTTGCGACTTTTCCTAAATAGGGATGCCCTCCGTACAGTCACTCATGCTCTCATTATCTCTAGTCTGTACTACTGCAATGCCCTCTACATGGGGCTGCCCTTGTGATGCACCCGGAGGCTCCAATTGGTCCAGAATGCGGCCGCGCGAGTTGTTACGGGAGCTTCCCCTTACTCCCATGTTACACTTCTCCTGCGTGAGCTGCACTGGTTGCCGGTGGTCCTTCAGATCCGTTTCAAGGTGCTGGTACTCACCTATAAAGCTCTTCCATGCATGATCCTGGGGTACTTGCAGGACTATCTCCTACCGGCCTCCCACTGCCCAGTGCGCTCACATAGGACTGCCCTCCTCCGGGTGCCATCGGCCAGACAATGTCTCCTGTTGGTGCCGAAGATGAGGGCATTCTCTGTGGCCGCACCGACCCTCTGGAACAAGTTACCCACTGGGCTCCGGATGGCCCCCAACCTCCGCTTTTTCCGCAGTGACCTGAAGACGTGGCTTTTTCAACAAATCTCCTGATCTGTTGGAAGTTTTAGTTTTAACTGTTCGGGGATTTTAACTGAATTATTTTAGTATTCATTTTTACTGTCTTGTTGTTTTATTGTTGTGAGCTGCCCCGAGTCCTTCGGGAGAAGGGCGGCATATAAGTATGATAAAAATAAATAAATAAATAAAATAGCAATCAGAAAGCGATGTTAGTCTATGGCAAAAAAAAACTGACACGGAATCTGGTACCGGTAGCATCATATTTGTTTAATGATTTATGGTATCTGGTTCTCTAATTGAATCTAATTAAATTTATTTATCTAGCCACCTGGAGTTGCCTTGGCAAGAGGGTCAGCACCGAACTCTAGTAATAAATAAATATGTAGTAATTTATACGACTGCTTATCTCATGCCTGGGACTTTGGGCACCACACACACACCATTAAAACGCAAAGCTAAACAGCCAACATAATTCAAACATAACCTCCAAAAAACCAGTTTAAAAAAGTTTTTTTAAAAAAAAACAAAAACAATATTCGTCCAGACTAACCAATGTTGATTTCTTCTACATTTAACCAGGTTGGTTAAAGCTGCAGCAGCTGTATTGGTTGAGTTAGTATAAACCTTGGTTAGCTTTTTTTGTGACTGAGTGGGTTGGATCACTGCAGCTCCCAGTTGCTCTGGCCAGATGGACACTTACAGAAGGGGAGGGAATGACAAAGTGTGAGTTGTGTTTACATTCCCCACTCCTTTTGTGACATAACAGGCAGGACTTGGGTCATGACATCTTGACATGCCTCCTGTTATTATGACAAGAGTTCCTTTTAGTGTAGACGCTGATTATGGCCCAGTCTCCAAACCCTCTGGATCTCACTGGGCTGGGTGACACAGTGAGACGCCGTAGTGGCAGTTGTTGTGATCCAGGCCCAAGTAAGTAATAGGAAAATCAGTCTGTGAAAAAACGAACAAACTTTATTCGAACAGCTGAGAATTACTTCATTCCCAGCATCGTTCAACTAAATTAAAGCAAATTCCTCCCAATACAAATTCCTCAGTTCTATTGCAAACCTTGGTCCAATTAGGCAAACTGCCAAAGGCCTTTCTTGGCAAACGTTCAGAAGTCCCAGATACAAAAATAAATGCAAGACGTAGATGAAGAAGACAAAGCTACCAATGTTGTTTTCCGGCAAAGCCCAAATGCCATTGCTGGTCTGTTTTAAGCCTTATGGGAGGGTCCAATCACCTCTTGGCCCTACTCCTGAGTTGTCCTCTTTGCTTGAGCTGCTCTTGTTTTCTGGCAGCTCTTATGTGTGCATTAAGAACAGGCTCCTCCTGTTCCTCTGCCTCTCTGCTGTCAGCCTCTGGAGGTTCCGGAGTCTGCACATCACTCCCTGTTGGCCCTGGCTCCATCTCTGCCTCTGACGCAGAGCCCTCATCTGGGCCTTCCCCAGCCTCCAGGACTGGCCCATGTTCTTCCTCAGCCTCATCGCTGTCTGACTCCACTGCCAGAGTCACAGGCTGCTGGCGGACCCCAACAGCAGTTTACGAAGCCTTGACTACTCTCACACTTGAGTCTGAGATGCTGATGCTGTTAATCACAATGCTTTAGTCTGCTGAGCCACCAGGCCCATTCAGTTTATTTATGACGGTTGCAGTGTCCCGGGGTCATGTGATCACTTTTTGCTACCTTCTGACGAACAAAGTCAATGAGGAAGCCAGACTCACTTAACAACCATGTTACTCACTTAAAAGCGGCAGTGATTCACTCAACAACTGTGGCAAGAAAGGTCTAAGATGAGGCAAAACTCACTTAGCAATGGAAATTCTGATCCCAATTGTGGTCATACGTTGAGACTACCTGTACTAGGGGTGGGTTTCAAATTTTTTTATTACCGGTTCTGTGGGTGTGGCTTGGTGGGCATGGAATGGCTTGGTGGGCATGGCTTGGCGGGTGTGGCAGGGGAAGGATACTGCAAAATCCCCATTTCCTCTCGATCAGCTGGGATTTGGGAGGCAGAGAAGAGATGGGGGCGGGGCCAGTCAGAATTTTTACTACCGGTTCTCCGAACTACTCAAAATTTCTGCTACCGGTTCTCCAGAACTGGTCAAAACCTGCTGAAACCCACCTCTGACCTGTACCATTCCAGCTTGATTTTCCTTCTTATGGGTGCTCTATTTTCCAGGGGAGGCTGTTCATCTCGCTCGAGACTTTGGTTATGTGTGCGAAACAGAGTTCCCAGCCAAGGCAGCAGCGGAATATCTGTGCCGCCAGCACTCGGATCCCAGCGAGCTCCACGCCCGGAAAAACATGCTTTTAGCAACCAAGTAAGTAATAGGATCCCACCTGTGGTGGAAGGCAAGCTAGCATCAAAGTCAGCTTGAAGGATAATATGCACGTTTTTGCAATTATGCATGATGACAGTGCAGAAAATCCAATAAGTGTTCATAGAAAGCTATATTATTTCTCACAATGGAGGAAAAACGGATGGGAAAAAGTAGATTTTGCAGAAAGTAAACTGTTTTAAACAAAGAAGATTTTATTCAGCCCTGTTTCCATTGGAGGATCACTTCTGTTTTTTTTTTTGTATGCAAAATAGGAGGGGAAAAAGGAAATATAGACTTTAGTCTGAAGATTGAATAATTGCGTAATTATAGAAATGGTTTATAGTAACTAAATGTAATACAGAAAGCTGAGGCTGTAAATCTAGTTACTATTTCACTCTACTGTACTGGAAAGAGTCAGAAGTCAATGCTTCCCCCGACTTTCTTTCTTTTATCCTGCACCCTTTTATTTTTATTTATGTACATTACGTAAATGTAAATGACTTATGGGATTGCCTTCTGCCACCAATAGCCTCCCACCAACCAACACGCTCCCACAGAGAGGGAGTCCTCAGGGTGCCGTTGGTCAAACAATGTAGACTGGCGACCCCCAGGGGGAGAGCCTTCTCTGTGGGGGCACCTGCCCTCTGGAATGAGCTGCCCCCTGAGATATGTATGATTCCCGACCTGCGTACCTTTCGCTGGGCCCTTAAGACTCTGCTATTTCAACAGACTGGACTGGCTTAAAAAGAAATGGGAGAGGGGTGTCTTAAAGTTGTGGGTTTTTAACAGAAGGGCCAAAGTATTTAATTTGTTTTAATTGCTTTTAAGTTTTGTATTTTATATTGTTTTATCATGGCTGTACATCGCCCTGAGTCCTTCGGGAGAAGGGCAGTATAAAAATTGAAATAATCATAATCATAATCATAATTTATAAATATAAATTTATACTTATAAAACACCTTCATAAAATATTGGGAATATTTCATGGAAGGGTAGGAGTAGTTGCAGGTGGCAAGTTATAAATATACAGACTTCTCCATTGCACTGATCATTAAAAATATAGGTAGTACTCCACCTAATCAAGCGGACAAGAAGGAGTGGATGCCGCTTATCAGACAGGGATCCAGTTTAGCATTAAGGAGAAATTTTATGTCAGTGAGAACAATTGATCGGTGGAACGGCTTGCTTTCAGAAGCTGTGGCTGCTCCATCCCTGGAGGTGTTTAAGAAGAGACTGGACAGTCACTTGTCTGGATCTCCTAGGACAGTGTATTGCTATTTGTATTTATTTGATTTATATACCTCCCGAAGGACTCAGGGTGGTGTACAGCCATAATAAAACAATGAACCATACAACATTTAAAACCCATTTAAAACAGAATTAAACAAATTTGGCCTTCTCAGTTAAAAACCCATAACTTAAAATACCCTGTCCAAGTTTTTAGTCAGCCAATCCAGCCTGCTGAAATAGCAGCGTCTTAAGGGCCCGGTGAAAGGTACGGAGATCGGGAATCATACGTATCCCAGGGGGTAGTTCATTCCAGAGGGCGGGTGCCTCCACAGAGAAGGCTTTCCCTCTGGGGGTCGCCAGCCTACATTGTTTTGCCAACGGCACCCTGAGGAGTCCCTCTCTGTGGGAGCGTGTTGGTCGGTGGGAGGCTATTGATGGCAGAAGGCGGTCCCGTAAGTATCCAGTCCCTAAGCCATGGAGCGCTTTAAAGGTGGTAACCAACACCTTGAACTGCACCCGGAAGACCACCGGGAGCCAGTGCAGGTCGTGTGGGAGATGCTAACCTTTTTGCCGTCACGTGCCAAAAGTGGGGGGAGCATGGGGGAGGTCATGCATGCACATGCCCACACCAATAATGCATGCCTCCCATGTGCCCTGCCCCCTGTGCATGTGCCATGCCCCTATGCCAGAGACCCAAAAATCAGCTGGCCAGTGGGAGGCATGCACACATACGCAGTGGAGCTGAGCTAAGCAATGGCTCTCATGCCAGCAGAGAGGACTCCATGTGCCACCTGTACACGTGCCAAAAATTCGCCATCATGGTTCTAGGATCTCCTGCTTGAGCAGGGGGATGGACTAGAAGACCTCCAAGGTCCCTTCCAGCTCTGTTCTGACTCTCTGATCATTTCCCTTTTTCTCACTCCAGGCAAATCTGCAAAGAGTTTGCCGATATGATGGCTCAAGATCGCTCCCCTCTGGGAAACAGCCGCCCCACACTCATCTTGGAACCTGGCGTTCAAAGCTGCTTGACGCACTTCAGCTTAATCACCCATGGTTTTGGAGGGCCGGCGATCTGCGCGGCGCTCACCGCGTTCCAGAACTACTTGGTGGAGTCCCTCAAAGGGCTGGACAAAATGTTCATGAACAGCACGGGCAACGGTCACTCGGTTGGCGACTCCAAAACCTCAGAAAAGGATGTTAAGCATCGGAAATGACCCCTTCTGCAGGCTGTGACCCGCCACGTCTCCCCATCGGAGGGTTCCTTCCCATTTCCAGGACGTGAGAAACAGGAAGGTCCTTCAACACTCTTGGAAGTGTTGCGGGGGGCGGGAGGAGGGAGATGATCAACCCTCCTCTCTCCTGCCAGGTTTTCCAAACTGTGACGGATGCATTTTTGAAACAAGTCAGTGCAAAAGAGAAGACTGAAGAAGAAGAAGGGGCCGAGCCAACCTCAGCACGAAGAGACATTAGTTAGTGGTTTGGGTTGACACCTCTGATTTTCCATAGGAGAGACTGGAAGCCTGGTTATATGTGCAATTATTTTGATGATTTTATATCTTTCTTTGGAAAAGTCCATGCTCAGAAATAATGGTTGGGAGGTTCCAAGGAGAAAGCCAAGACAAAGAGGTCTTCAGGTAGAAGGTCTTTTCAGAATCAAGGCCTGTTTAGAGTCAAAGAGTACTGGATTTTATTTTATTTTTGACTCGTGCAACAGGCCTGGACATCTGTACCAGATAGAGAAGGCTCATTCAGCACTTCTTTTAATCATGATCTTACAAATCACCGTTCTTAAAGTTTGACATGGCTTTCCTTTGCTACAGCCTCATGGCGGAAAAAACATGCCAGTGATACAATCTTGGAAAATGTTGTACAACTCTGTTTGCCGATTTTTTGGGGGTTCAGTTAGACCTCATGGTGGAGGTGCTGAAAGAGCCATCTTGGTAGCCCCCACCCAGAGGTGGGATTCAGCAGGTTGTGACCAGTTCTGGAGAACCAGTAGCGGAAATTTTGAGTAGTTTGGAGAACCGGTAGTAAAATTCTGACTGGCCCCGCCCCCATCTATTCTCTGCCTCCCAAGTCCCAGCTGATTGGGAGGAAATGGGGATTTTACAATATCCTTCCTCTGCCACGCCCACTAAGCCACACCTACCAAGCCATGCCACGCCCACCAAGCCACACCGACAGAACCAGTAGTAAAAAACTTTGAAACCCATCACTGCCCCCACCCCAACACAATAGGGGAGAAAATCCCTGTTCTTAGGCATCCACTCTTCTATCAAAGTATCATTTCAGCTTCTCTGGACTGACAGTGAGCGAGATAGTCCAACCCAACCTCCCATCCCAAGTTCTGAAACATTCATCATGCTCTCAATATTAAATAACGGAATAATAAATTAATAATTGATTTGAAGCACAAGACTAGCCCTTGAAGGAGAGGCCAAACGGAACTTATAATGAAATCTGTATATATTTATTTATGTGTAATTAAATAAATAAAAAAAGTTTTAACATGTCCGGTATGCATTATTTAAAATGATTTTAAGTTGGGATTTCTATGGAGTTTGGGTTTTGTTTTGTTTTTTTGTTATGTTATGAAAAATAAAGTCAGTTCTTGCAATTTTCGGGAATAAGGTTTCGGAACGCACAACAGGGTAGCATGGATTACAGTTTGCAATGCAAGTAAATTAAGAGGCATTTCAGCACATTTGGAATTCTCCTCTCCCCCCCCCTTTTGCCTTTTGTACTTCCTGTGGTTTCTCTGGAAAAGCTGCAATAGATGTATGAATTACACCCAACAAAAATGTCACCGTTATTATCTGAATAAAATCTCTTTTTATTTACCACCATCTCCAGACCTGTACTTTGTTATGGCAGTAAATGGCGCGAGTGGAGGGGAATGATTTCGGCTTTTGCCTGAAGTTTTAAGCCTATTCTAAGGCTTATGCAGCTGCTGTATGGCATTTACTACTTCATTTTCTACTTAATTCTACTTGATGGTGCAGCAGATTAAAGTGGTGTTAAGTAGCACCAACTGCCTGCATTTACTGCAAGTTCAAATCTCACCAGGCTCAAAGTTGACTCAGCCTTCCATCCTTCCGAGGTAGGTAAAATGGGGACCCGGATTGTGGGGGCAATAAGATGACTTTATATAAAAAAGAACACCGCTTAGGGGGGGGGCCGAAAGCCCTACTAAGCAGGTATATACAAAAGTATGAAAGCTATTGCTTAACGCATTGTAAGCCGCCCTGAGTCTCCAGAGAAAGGGTGGCATATATAAATCGAACCAATAGATAGATATAGATAGATAGATAGATAGATAGATAGATAGATAGATAGATAGATAGATAGATAGATAGATAGATAGATAGATAAATGTGACATGGTGCTTTGCTACAATTCAGCCGTGAGGCTGCGAAATGGTGGTAGTGGGGGAGGGTTGTTGTATGTGGCCCTGGGGTTTCTTGTGGCCCAACCTCTTACTTCCTTCCCACTCTCTCCCTTCCTTCCCTCGCTCCCTCTCTCTTCCTTCCTTCCCTCCCTCTTTCTCTCCTTCCTTCCTCCCTTGCTCTCTCCCTCTCTTCCCTCTCCCTCCTTCTTCCTTCCTTCCCTCTTTCTCTTCCTTCCTTCCCTCTTTCTCCTCCCTCCCTCCCTCTTCCTTCCTTCCTCCCTTCCTTCACCAGAAGGTCTCTCTCCATGAATCATCTAAAAGCTATTGTGTTGTAGTGTGGAAGTGATGGGGATATAAATACAAGTAAATGTCAAAGTACAGGTAAGCTCTCATTTGGTGACTGCCCCACTGAGTGACCATTTGCAGTTATGCCAGTGATGAATAAAGTAAGCATTTAGACCATTGTAAGTCCACAAAGCAAAAGAAAGCTGAAAATTGTAAGCATGGTCACAGTTTCACTAGTAACCACTTCATTTAATGCCCAAATTGCCAGTCCCAACTGTGGTTGCTAAATGAAGATGACCCGTACATTAGAAATAAAATTAAAATTAAATGCAACAATAAGATGCTGCCATAATGTTGCTAAAAAACTAAATACTTGAAACTAATCATTATAGAATTATAATACTGCAAGGTATAAAAGTTAGCTATAGGAAAAATGACTTTGATTTGTACAACATAAACCCCTCACCCAACAGCTTACAGATTGTACTTATTTATTTTTTAAACACAAACATAAAACACATTTTTTTCCAAAATGAAGCATTGATCCGGTCACAAATTAGTACAAATCACTAACAATTCTTAACTTCCAATTAACACAACTTTATATTTTACAGAGTTATTTCTCTAAATTCTATCAATTATGCCATTACCCCCAAAATCCATTACTTAAATCTTAGATCCTAACCAAATCTCATTCCATTTTTCTCTTCCTTTTTGCTTAGATGGATATATTTTAACAATCTAAATCATTACAGTTATTATAAACATTTAAAAAATATTTTGATTTTACTACGGGTCACTTTAGTGACTGAAATTAAAACAACCCCTCGAAACTTATGACCCAGTTGTGAAGTTCCGATGGTCACTCCCTGTTCCCACAGTCCCACAGTTGTATTTCAGGCGCTTAGCAACCAGGCCACATTTACGGCCATTTGCAGTGTCCCAGTCACATGACCGCAATTTATGACATTTTTGCAAACCAACCAACCAACCAACCAACCAACCCCAATATTTACTTTTTTTAAAAAAATTAATGTATATGCCGCCATTCTCTGGAGACTCAGGGCGGCTTACAATGCATTAAGCAACAGCCTTCATACTTTTGTATATACCTGCTTAGTAGGGCTTTCGCCTCCCCCCCCCAAGCGGTGTTCTTTTTTGTACAAAGTCAGCTTATTGCCCCCACAATCCAGGTCCTCATTTTACCTACCTTGAAAGGATGGAACGCTGAGTCAACCTTGAGCCTGGTGAGATTTGAACTTGCTGTAATTGCAGGCAGCTGGTGTCACTTTAACACCACTTTAAGCTGCTGCGCCACCAAGGCTTCTGACTATCGACAGAAACACCCCATAGCAACCAAAGTTCACTAAACAACCGCTACCAAAAAAAAAAAGGTCATCAAAATCTGATCCCACAGGTGATTCACTTTACAACTTTATGATCATTGTCTCCATTACAGTTGTGAGTCAAAAACTATCGGGAATGGATTTATTCTCACAAGGTGCTGAATGCAGCTCAGTTGTAATGAGCGTGCAATGTCTTAGGTGTGCAAGTGCCCATGTGCACAACCTACGTTCGCAAGCTGTGCAAACCCAGACGGTTGGTTTAGAAGAGAGCCAGCTTCCTCTTCTGGTTGTCTCCTTGTCCCACCAGCGTGTTCTGATCCTAGTTGTGATGCCCCCCACCCCCACCCCCATCCTCAGCCCCGTTAAGGCATTACAGCAAATGGAGCCATCTTCAAAAATGGAAAATGACGTTCTGAGCCATTTGGTCCGACGCTAATGTGCTATTAAGTAGTTATCCAATAAGTGCATTCATGTAGCTTAACTGGAGCCAGCTGCCCAGAGGAAGGGAGGAAACTCTTGAATGTCAATGTGAGGGTTGACTTTCCACCCCCCCCCTCTCCTCTTGTTTTTAAATAAAAAGGCCCATTCTGGGATTACAAGTATTTGCCACTTCCGGAGTGGCTAATTTCATTAACCAAGATTTGGACAAGGCTTGTTTCAGCCTCTGTATCAAAAAAACTTCCCTGACCTGGAATCCAGGGCAGGTCTGTGGCTGAGGGAGGGGATGGGAGGGCAGGTTGGTGCCTTGGGGGTTATTCAACACACTGCTTCCTTGAACGATTGGTTTTCATCGTTATTTTCATCGATAAAGGGCACTTTTCTTGCAGTTGTAGATTTAAAAAAACATCTCAGCTGCATTTTATCCCATTGGGTCCTAACAACCAAATTCACCCCACGAGGCAGAAAAGGAAGAATGTATTTTATCCTGGGGTTCCTCTTCCCCAAGGATCTGTTTCAGGACTGATGTTTTGAACTTTCTTCCAAACTACACATAGTCCTTCAGTTACAACTGTATTTGAGCCTCCAAG
Source organism: Masticophis lateralis (assembly GCA_030761175.1). Lineage (NCBI taxonomy): Eukaryota > Metazoa > Chordata > Lepidosauria > Squamata > Colubridae > Masticophis > Masticophis lateralis. The sequence continues at coordinate 9,758,128 of JAUDYJ010000009.1, read as the reverse complement.
TCATGGCAGTCATTAAGCAGGGAATCACACGACTGTGCCTTTATGACTCCCCCCCCCCTTTTTTTTGCAGTGGTGGTTAACTCAATGCCACAGTTGCTACGTGAACCCATTATTTTCTATGGGCAGGGTTTTTTTTGGGGGGGGGGCAGAAACCAGATGTTGTAAATTGCAATCATGTAATTATGGAACACTGCAAATGGCTGTAAATGTGGGCTGGTAGCCATTGGCACCCAGAATAGAATAGAATAGAATAGAATAGAATAGAATAGAATAGAATAGAATAGAATAGAATAGAATAGAATAGAATAGAATAGAATAGAATTCTTTATTGGCCAAGCATGATTGGACACACAAGGATTTTGTCTTTGGTGCATATGCTCTCAGTGTATATAAAAGAAAAGATACGTTCATCAGAATCATAAGGTACAACACTTAAGGACAGTCACAGGGAACAAATAAGCAATCAAATCATATTAGGAAATAGTCAATATAAATCGTAAGGATACCAGCAACAAGGTTACAGTCATACAGTCATAAGTGGGAGGAGATGGATGATAGGAACTATGAGAAGATGAATAGTAGTGCAGACTTAGTGAATAGTTTGACAGTGTTGAGGGAATTATTTGCTTAGCAGAGTGATGGCGTTTGGGAAAAAACTGTCCTTGTGCCTACTTGTTCTGGTGTGCAGTGCTCTATAGCTTCGTTATGAGGGTAGGAGTTGAAACAGTTTACGTCCAGGATGCGAGAGGTCTGTAAATATTTTCACAGCCCTCTTTTTGACTCATGCAGTATACAGGTCCTCAATGGAAGGCAGGTTGGTAGCCATTGTTTTTTCTGCAGTTCTAATGATCCTCTGAAGTCTGTGTCTGTCTTGTTGGGTTGCAGAGCCAAACTAGACAGTTATGGAGGTGCAGTTGACAGACTCAATAATTCCTCTCTAGAACTGGATCAGCAGCTCCTTGGGCAGTTTGAGCTTCCTGAGTTGGCGCAGAAAGAACATTTTTTGTTGTGCTTTTTTGATGACGTTTTTGATGTTAGGTGTCCATTTTAGGTCTTGAGATATGATAGAACCTAGAAATTTGAAGATCTGGGGTCACTTCACTGAGGGTAGTTGTCAGAACTTCAAATCTGAGTCATCCTTTTTTCAGGTTCTGTTGCCACTTTAAATGGTCATTAAGTGTTGTTAGGTGAGGATTCCTTGCAGAGGGTGAATGGCGAGAGGTCCTTTTCCAACGAGTCAAAGTGGATCCCTTTGGCTGGTAACACCCAAGCTAGGCAGGGTGGGAAAAATCAAATAAAGCTTGTCAGGAGTTCAAGGGGATCTCTCCACGGTGATGGAGTTCTAGATTGGCAGGTGCCGTTTCACACGAGCCAATGCAAAGCGATACCGTGGTACCAAAAAATCCAAATTTTCCCTATATGCAAATGCAAATTGATTTGCCAGAGAAGGGAGCTTTGCAGAAGAGAACTAGGCAGAGACACACCCACACACTCACCCCGGATTTATTAAGAATGGGAATGAAGATAATATTGTCATGGAGCACATTTGGAAAATACATTAGCAACATTCAATATTGTAGATCAGGGGAAAAGATTGATTTTTTTTTTTCAAAGACGGCCAAGGGAGACCATTAGAGAAGTGCTGTTTAAAAAATATGCATGGTGTGTGGAAATTGCAATCCAAAACCAACAACAGATTTTATCTAACGCTATGGCTGGCTGGAGAATTCTGGGAGTTGAAGATGCCATGGTTGGCCACCCCAATCTAATACATTGTGAAACCATGAGATGTACTGTCCTCTGAATGAGCAGATGTCCAGGAACTTAAGGTAAATTGCAAGAGGACAGACAGCATCAAATTATCAATGGCTTCTAGTTTTAAGGACTGTTTGCTACTTCCTGAATTAAAGGCACACCTTCCCTGGAAAATTAGCAGGTGGGACAAGGGTGTCCCTAGAGGGTGGATGTTGAGATGGTACGACTGAAATGCCATGAACTGCCCTTCTCAGCTTCTGAAAGGTATGCCCAAAACTTCACAACACACAGAAACTCAACTAGAGCAACTTTAGAGTTGCTTTGTGAAGTGAGTGGCGTATAAATTTAATATAAACGAATAAACTTCATTCTTTTTTGCTTGGGTCCGATTTTGGCAATTGCTCCTTCTTGAAATCTTGGGAGTGGGAATGCTTCTGCTGCATATACAACTCAGTTCAATTACAAATGGCAGTTATTTATTTCCTGTGTTTTGCCTGTAGCAGTTTCTCTTTTTGTTCAAAACACGCACACAAAAGGTTGAATTGATCAGGAGAATGGAAGGGAAGGGTCTTAATAAAAAAAATCAAGTGAAATTCAAGTATAACTCGAAGCTTGATTTTTTCGCCCCCGTTCAAAAATAATAGGATAAAGTAAAATAAAATGGTATTCTATTTACATAAATGGCTTGGGAGAACTGGGCAGTTCTTTGTCTGCACCTTAATACAGGAACATTAAAAAAAAAAAAAAATCCCCGAGCTTGCAACTCTGCCTTTTTCCAATGTAACATATCCTCATATCTATAGAGTCAGAGGGGATTTCATAGTTGGTCCATTGCCCTGAGGCAAAACATATGTTCCATTCTAATCCAACTCCACCAGGCTGTTTGGGGGTGAGATCATTAATATACATAAAACTATCACCTGCCTGTAGGGAAGGACCAGCTATGAAACAAACACACCCATTTATACACACACACAGGGTGCCGATCCAATTTAACAGTGGCAATTCTCTGTACAACACACGTTTTACTTTCAAAAAAAAAAATGTGCACTGATTTGCTTTTCGCTTGCCTCTGATCCGCAACGAAGATCATCTTAACTTGCAGCCCTGTTAAATACATTTTCTGTCCGATATTTAACGAACAGAAAGCATGACCAAAAAACTCAGTGTCATCCAAGCATCTGTGACTTCTGGCTGATGACAAAATACCCAGAAAGCCACTGGGATCTGTGGTGAAATTAATTAAAAGGCTGGTTAAAGGAGCGACATTTAATTCAAGGTGAAAAGGAGAGGATTGGAACAGGATTGGAAATTGGAACATCTTCCCTGCTTTGGTTTAGGAAGAACAGCCAGTTATAAGATCAGTGACAACCCTAGAGATATGTTGGGACTCAGACTTCCAGCATTCCCTGACAGTGAGTAAAAAGGGCAAAAGAAAGCAAGAATCTTGTCACACTTTCAAGACCAAGCAACTGAAGGCAGAAAACATTGACTTAAAAGAAAAACTTGAATTTAGTGTGTCTACTTCTAATTACACCACCTAGATAGGTAGGTAGATAGATAGATAGATGGATGGATGGATAGGATAGATGGATGATAGATGGATGAATAGGATAGGATAGAATAGAATAGATAGGATTCACATACTCCAAGACAATGGCTGGGTTTATAAAATGTACCGAAAGCAACTATTGTACATTTACTGTCAACTTAGCCTCAATATCTAATGTTATATAGTAATATTCTACAGTATCCGCATTTCTCAACCTTAGCAATTTTAAGATGTGTAGTTTTTAATTCCCAGAATTGGCTGGGAAATTCTGGGAGCTGAAGTCCATCCATCTCGAAGTTGCTGAGTTTGACAAACCCTGATTTAGGGGCATGGTGAGCCAGATGGACTGGTGCCTGCTTCTCTTGTTGAGTTCACAGTAGCTACAAATGGTTACTCTGCAGGGGTAGGTTCTACTTACCTTTACTACTGGTTCGCAGTGGGATCGCGCACGCGCCTTGCTTCTGCGCACGCGAAGCTTCCGCGCATGCTCAGATCACCGATAATGACATCTGGGGCAGTGGGCGGGGCCTCCTGCCAGTTTTACTAGCGGTTCTTATGAACCAGTCTGAACTGGGGGCAACCCACCGTTACTGTGTCTGTACCTGAGCAATTGTAGTTTGACGAACAAAGCTCTAATGCAGGGGTATCAAACTGGCTGCCCGTGGCCCGGATGAGTCATGTGCAGGCCATGCCCACGGCAGCTCTGCGAAGGGGGAAAACGTCATGAAATGTCACGTCACGGAGCAAGTTTGACACCTGTGCTTTAATGGGAGATATGAACCAATTTGAATAAGGGAGCTTTGTTTACTTCTATTTCATGGAAACTTAATCCACTGTTAAATGGATTTAAAAAAATTTTTAAACTATTTTAAAATTTTTAAACAAATTTTAAAACTTTATTTTTTTAAAAAAAAACCCAGCAACCACAGATAGGCCAATAGCTCTCTCTCTCTCTCTCTCTCTCTCTCTCTCTCTCTCTCTCACACACACACACACACACACACACACACACACTGACCAAACCCCTGTATGAGAAACCATTTCAAAAAACCTTCCAAAAGTAGTTAAAAAGCAGGAGGGGAAGCACCATGAAAGATTAAATTTTTATTTGCCTTTGGAAACAGAATTAAAGACGTTCTGGTTTTCCAAGAAGTACAAAAAGGAAATCGGAGACTGCAAAGGGAGAAGAGCCTGGACACTCAGGCCACTGATTTCAGGAGCGGGACATTGGTCACTTCGTGGATACCATCTTTATCGATAAACCGGGCGTTGAAAAAAGGCAAGTTCAAGATGAAGCGTTTTTGGATCTGTGAGAGGGAGAGAAACCCATTTGTTTCAGCATTTGCAGCTAATCAGGTTAAGATATTTATTATTTCTCAGGAGACTCTTTCAGTTTCTTTGCCCCATTGATGCCCTAACACCCAACACCCCCCTGTAAACCCATCTATTAAAACTGTCCACCATCTTGCTTTGACAGTTAAGAAACTCAGAAGATTAGAATCAAATTGCAAACACGGAGAGGAGGAAGAACAGATGTTTCCCACCGCCATCCCCAACTAGGGCTGGGAATTATGGGAGTCGCTGTCCCAAGATATCTGGAGCATGCTCAGTCAAAGAAGGTTGCTTTTCTTTTAAACAAAGACCCATAAAACATTCACAGGGGAGTGCAATGAAGGTGTGAGACAAAGAGCCATCCTTTACACAGAATTGAGTGCTTTTAAATGGAAAATCACATCGCTGACCCTGCAAATCTCAGCCTGAGAACTGCAAAAAAAAAAAAGAGATATCTTTTTAAGAAAAGAAGGTCTTATTTCTTTTCTGCGCCTAGTGGCGTAGAGCCTGGTGGCGCAATGGACTAAGTGCTGTTAAAGTAGCACTTAGTTGCCAGCTGCCTGCAATTACTGCAAGTTCAAATCTCACCAGGCTCAAGGTTGACTCAGCCTTCCATCCTTTCGAGGTAGGTGAAATGAGGACCCGGATTGTGGGGGCAATAAGCTGACTTTGTATAAAAAAGAACACCACTTGGGGGGGCCGAAAGCCCTACTAAGCAGGTATATACAAAAGTATGAAGGCTATTGCTTAATGCATTGTAAGCTGCCCTGAGTCTCCGGAGAAGGGCGGCATATAAAACAAACAAACAAACAAATAAATAAATAAATAAAATATTTCACAGACAGCATATTTGTATGGTCCATATTTAAGCATCTGTGGAATTAAAGTCAGCTTGAACCTATCAGGGGAATGAATCCAGAAAAGGGGCCAGGTTCCATCTCCTCACAAATTAAGAAAAGTACTTTGAAAATTCCATTTAAGCAGCATAAAGGGCATAAAACAAACTCTAGTCTCCTCTTATGAATGTCGGAGAAGTTATGGTACTCAGCACAGAGAATTTCATTCCATGTGCATCTTTAATGCCCGGTGGTAAAAATGTAGTCCTGCAAATTATATTAAACGCTGGAGTACGATGTACTGTCCTCTCTGCCATGCTGATGGTAAGAGAACAAGGAATTTACCTCTTTTCAGATGGGGAGGAATGATGCACAATTTGAAACTGAACAAGGTGCCTTCACTGCTAAATTCGGTCAGTGTTTCTCAACCTTGGCAACTTCAAGATCAGTGGGCATCAACCCCCCTGGCTGGCTGAAGAATTCTGGGAGTTGAAGTCCACACATCTGAAAGTTGCCAAATCTGAGAAACACTGACGTAGACAGTAAAACTGGTGGAAAAACTTATAAACTGAAGCGGATCAAAGGGATCCGAAGAGAAACGGGACAATTTTAACATGGCAAGCTTCTTTCGTGTCGAAGGAAAGAATTGCTAGATCAACCATCAGATTCAACAGCGCATACTATGAGAAAATACTTTCTGAACTGATTAACAAAATAAGCAAGAAAGAAAAAAGAGTGACAGCAGCTACTAGGCCAGTTTTATATTGAGAAGGCAGCTGGGATTTTCCTAGTCCTGGTGGCATTTTAGGAGGCTCTCAATAGCAACCAGAAAATTTCACCTTCAGCCAGAAAATTCTGATTCTCAGTAATATCACATAGCAATGGGCAGCATAAAAAGGTAAAAAAATAAAGGTAAATAAATAGTTTCTCATTCCATCCTCTCTGGAAATAGTATTAAAAAGGTTGTATTTGGCAAGACCAGGACCTTCTCATGAAACTTCCCCCAAATCCTGCTTATTAAGTGTGCAACCCCCCCCCCCCCCCCATTTTTAGTGAAAATGATCACATCACTGAACATAAGAATGAAACAGGCAAAACTCTTGGCCAGAAGAGGCCGAGGGGCAGGCAATTAGCATGAAATATAGCAAGAGCTGTTTCTTTTTCCCTCTTTTTTTAAAAAAAAGAAAATGTGGAGTTTTGAATCAGGAAGATGTGAAGAAAATGAAGGTCAGGAAGAAAAAAGAAGTTTCTTCTCTAGTAGCCAATTCCACATCTGGCTGCCTTAGAGAGATTCCTCCTACCGGCAAGAATATTTTTTTCCGGGGTGGGGGGAGGAGGAGGGGGATAAGAATTCAGGAGCAGAAGAGAGACAAAAGCCCTGGCTAAACAAAGGGAAGCAAATACTGCACTGGTTTCCTGGGCTGAGGCAGGTCACTCACCTCCTCCAGACATTTCTTGAGAACTTCGATTGCTTCTTCACGGGTGATACCTGAAGGAAGAAAGGAGAGCCCGGCAGACAGCTTTAATTAGTGGCTGAGTCTAGGAGCCCCCTCCAAAAAAAAAAAAAACCCACCCTCTTTCATGAAGTTCGAACAGCCTTTCAGTGGTGCACAAAGGAATTGGAAGTCCCGTTCCCAGCTCAGAGAAAACTCATTCCACATGTAAGGACGATCACCTGTGCCCCAGCTCTGTGGCCCAACGAGGCGTCCAAAATCGATTTGTTCTGCATTAATGGGAAACCCGGCAGAATTCTGCCTCCCACGGCCAGGGGCTCGGAGAGACCGGGCACCACGGCCTTCTTGAGCTTATTATGGCTTTAAATTAGCTCCATCTGTCCATGCTTGGCTGCGAGTCCCTCAAGGGAGCGAGGAGGTGTTCCTTCGTAGACTTTTAGTGCTTCGCTCCCTGTTGGGCGTTGGGTTTTTAACAATGGAAGTGGCACGTGTGCAGAGTGCCTCAGCTATTCTTACATTTCAGAGGAAAGCTTCGTCCATGCTGAGAACAACAAAGTGTGACAAAAATATGGGAGAAGGCAGGGGGTGGGGAGGGGGGCATAATTCTGCTCCATCAAGGGCTGTGTGTGTGTGTGTGGAGCTGTAGGAGGGAAAAGGCAGCCAAGAACATCTTAAAACAGCTTAAAAGAAAGGGCAAGCTTGGCATACTCATTGTCTTTTTTAATGCTTTCTGCAGACTGAATTAGTTGGATGTACATCCCACTGAATTCTGTGGGACGTCGGTTAGTTTGAGCAAACTTTTCATACTGATTTCAGAAGAAGAGCCAAGGGCAACCGAAACAGCACACACTGGGTTGAAACCAGAGCCAGTTTGGTCTAGTGGTTAAGGCACCGGATTAGAGAGCAGGAGATTGTGAGTTCAAATCCCACCTTAACCATGAAAGCCAGATGGGAGACTTTGGGCCAGTCCCTCTCTCTCATACCAATGCATCACTTAGGGATGTTGTTGTGTGGAAAATAAGAGGAGGAAGGTGTAATGTATATGTTTGCTGCCTTACTTATAACATAATAATAAAGGCAGGATATATAACAAACCATCTCTGATTTTTTAAAAAAACTCTGCATTAAGAATCTGGAACCTACAAAAAAATTATTTGGGGAAATGGGGAGGATTTTATGTTATCAAAGTCTATAGAACGTTCTCTACAGATTTTGAAAAGTGTTATACTGTGTTAGATTTATTACTATTAAATTTATATGCCGCCCATCTCACAGTCCAAGGCGACTCTGCTTCTAAATGTCCAGAAAAGTTGGTGAGCTCCATATGCCTAACTTTTGATTGCTAATACCTGGTTTACACAATGCCAAACTGGCCTTCTACAAATCCCAATGGATAAAAATTTGCTTCACAAAGATGAAACCTACTGCTTCACACTCACCTGGTTTATAATAGCGGTCAAGGATGCTGAGCGTGAGAAATGCCCCATAGCCATGGGCTGCAAAGGGAACTTTCGTTAAAGAGGCCAGATAATCCATGTAGTAAAGGGCAGGACCATCGTGTTCATCGTGACCAGCGAGGAGCAGGTTGACGTGATAAGGACTCTGCAACAAAACCAAGGGGAGGGATGTGTTATGTGTCAATAAACCATGTTAGCTTGAGATAATGTGTGATAGAGCCCAAATTATCTGGGAAAGTTAAAACTGAAAAAGAATGAATCAGATTAACACTAACATAGAGTTTGATTTGTGATTGCCATCCTTTAAAGCAGGGGTCCTCAAACTTGGCAGCTTTAAGACTTGTGGATTTCAACTCCCAGAATTCTCCAGCCAGCTATGTTGGAGTTGAAGTCCACAAGTCTTAAAGCTGTCAAGTTTGAAGACCTCTAGCTAAAAAGGAGGCGGAAAAGAAGCCGCTCTGGGCGGCGCTTGAATAACAATTTTTTTAAAAAATTTGATTTATATGCCGCCCTTCTCCGGAGACTCAGGGCAGCTTACAATGCGTTAAGCAATAGCCTTCATACTTTTGTATATTTTATACAAAGTCAGCTTATTGCCCCCACAAACTGGGTTCTCATTTTATCTACCTTAGAAAGGATGGAAGGCTGAGTCAACCTTGAGCCTGGTGAGATTTGAATTTACAGTAATTGCAGACAGCTGGTGTTAATCACAATGCTTTAGTCTGCTGAGCCACCAGGCCCTTAATTGAGGGAAGGATAGAGAAGTCCTGCCCATGTGACCTCCGCAGAAATCATAGAGGCTACGGCGAGGAAGGAAAAGGGAGCTGATCTCGCGGGACATTCCCATGACGTCACTATGCTATGCTGGTTGGAGAATTCTGGGAATTGAAGTCTACAAGTCTTAAAGCTTCAAAGTTTGAACACCTCTGCTTTAAAGTATATTATCCCAACACCTTTAGAGACCACCAAACTGTGAGGATGAGGTGCACACCAATGTTCAAGTTAAAAACTGAGCTTGGCATTTGAATGTTAACCCTCCATAAAGTGGACTGGACAAAGTTGATATTGATTTATTTAATGCTAGGTTAGTTGTCATATGTTTAGTACTTCAACCCTTCTGGGATGCTGGACATTACAGATCAGTAGAAATTTTTGTTGTGTTTCCAGGAGTCCCACGTAAGGTTTTAAGATGGGGGTATTTGTAATCCATCATTGCTCCCGAAGAGAGAAAGTTGAATTGCTAGTTAATAAATGTAAACAGCCAATTTGATGGTGTGGTTAAGGCACAAGCTAGGGGAGACCTGTGTTAGGCACAAAACCAGCTGACTCTCCTACAATGACATAACATCAACAACATTTCAAACCTCAGGCACAGAAAAGGAGCAGCAAGGCTTCCTCATTTAAACCTAAAGCTCAGAAATGATTGGGAGTATGATTAGAGTAGAATCCATAAATATTTATGGATTTTTTATAGTTTTATTAGTTTTATATTAGTATAAAACTAATAAAGTATATTAAAAAAAAAGAATCCATGGGCTCCAGGTTTCTCACCTCCACCCAGAGGATATGTTCCTTTTAAGATTATTATTAAACCATCAGACTCTGCCGATAAAAGAAATTATTTTCAGGAAAGAAATATGGGAGAAGGGCTTGGGACGGAACGCTGCTCCTCCATCTTGGCATTAATTAGCCCGTGTTAACACTCCTTTATTTACACCTAAGCATCTTGCACATCTAGAAGCCGTCAACAGAAAGTTCTACTGTAATTGGCGAAACAAGTTCCGGACCACAAACATGGCTTCTAGATGCCAACTTTGAGCCGTGTCTGTGTCGGATGTCAAAGCATACATACATAAATGATGCACAAGCTAATTAGAGCCAGACAGCTGTGCAGCAACTTGATTGGGAAGGCTGGTTGGCTACAGGGGACTGCAAAAGTTCTTTCTTTCTTATGCCTCTTTTCACTTTTCCCCTGGTTTGCAGGGAGAAGTATAGATATGAGGAGCTTACACTTTAGGACGGAAGCTGCCCCCAAATCGCCTTCTGCTCTCGTTTGATGCCAATCATAAATTGAATTTACCCATGGTCTTGTTCCTAAGGGTACATTTCCATAAGTTAGAGCTGCTACACACTAGCAGGTCTGGTGCAATGCATCACAGCATCCCAGGCATTGCATAACAGATATATGCAATGAGCCCCATACATTTGTTAAAAAATTCTCCTCTTCTGAACCTGTCAAGGCAGGGACTTCTACCGCTAAGGCATTTTTAAAGAAGTCACAAATTTCAATGTTTAATTGGGTTGAGGCATGGAGGATGAGGGTGGGGTGCTCCCCGTATTTTACTCTCAACTTTGGGAAAGAAACTAAGATGTATCGTATTTTTCGGAGTATAAGATGCACCTTCTTCCCCCCTAAACAAGAGCCTTGGTGGCGCAGCAGATTAAAGTGGTGTTAAGTGACACAACTTTAAGTGCAATTACTGCAAGTTCGAATCTCATCAGGCTCAAGGTTGACTCCGCCTTCCATCCTTTCGAGGTAGGTAAAATGAGCACCCAGATTGTGGGGGCAATAAGCTGACTTTGTATAAAAAAGAACACCACTTGGGGGGGCCGAAAGCCCTACTAAGCAGGTATATACAAAAGTATGAAGGCTGTTGCTTAACGCATTGTAAGCCGCCCTGAGTCTCCAGAGAAGGGCGGCATATAAATTGAACCAATAAATAAATAAACAGTAAATAAATAAATAAAAGGGAGTGAAAATTTAGGTGTGTCTTATACACCAAATGTAGCCCCTCCCACCTACTGGCCCCCACCCTTTGGCCTCTGCCTCACAGCAGTTACCTCCTTGCAAGCAAACAGCAAGAAAAAAAATAGCTCCATTTATTTATTTATTTATTTATTTGTTTGCTTGTTTGTTTGTTCAATTTATATGCCGCCCTCCTCCGGAGACTCAGGGCGGCTTACAATGCACTTATAGCAATAGCCTTCATTCTTTTGTATATACCTGCTTAATAGGGCTTTCGGCCCCCCCATAAGCGGTTTTTCTACAAAGTCAGCTTATTGCCCCCACAATCCGGGTCCTCAATTTACCTACCTCGGAAGGATGGAAGGCTGAGTCAACCTTGAGCCTGGTGAGATTTGAACTCACACTAATTGCAGGCCGCTGGCAGCTAAGTGCTACAAAACAGCACTTAGCCCGCTGCACCACCAAGGCTCTTTTTCAGCTTCAGCACAGCCTAATTCGCACAAGTTGATTGGATCGGCCTCCCAACTCTCCGCTGATTTGCTCTCAGCTGTTTTTCGAGGGGCTCTGCTGCTTGCTGCAAAGAGGTAAATTGCTGGAGCAGATTTTTTTCCCCCTTGTGCTGCAACCAGGCAAAATTGCTCAGAGGCAGAGGGAGATTTCTTTTTCTTCTTTTCCTCACCAAAAAAGGTAGGTGAATCATATACTCCGAAAAATGTGGTAGGTTTGAAAGCAAACTGTTTGACATATTTTTGGGGGGGTAGGGATTGCATGTCTTTTGCTTTTGAAGGTTTCTTCGTTTAATTGTTTTAGTGTTTTGTTTTCAACTACCTTTTCAGCAACTTTATCAACCTTTCTTGAGTGGAAAAGTGAGCTATCCAAAAATAAAAGGGAGCGATGTCAAGAGCAACATTTGTGACATTCCCTAGAGACAAACTGCGGACAAGGCACCAAGATCCCATTGTGTAGGCCTATGGTGGGGTAATTCCTTAGCAAGGGTGGCCATGCTGGCTGGAGAGATGTGGGATTTGGTAGTTGGAAGACACAAGGCTGGAGAAGGATGCCAGCTTTCCCTTTCAAAGCGTTATTCGGACTACAATGCAAAGCCCACCAAGAGGTAACTGAAGTGTTCTAAAGTAAGGAAGAATGCAAGTTAAACATTTTTTGCCTGGAAAGGAAGAAAAGATAAATGAGCACAGATGAAGACAATATTTACTACTTGAGGAAAGGGTCATATCAATCTAGATCCGTGGTGGCGAACCTATGGCACGGGTGCCACAGATGGCAACCGGAGCCATATCAGTGGGCATGGAAGCATTGCCATAGCTCAGCTGCAGCGCGCATGCATGAGCTGGCCAGCTGATTTTTGGGCCTTCAGGTCCCACCGGAAGTTGGGAAATGGGCTGTTTCCGGCCTCTGGAGGGCCTCCGGGGGGGGGGGGGGGAGGCTGTTTTCATCCTCCCCAGGCGTCTAGAAAGCCACTGGAGCCTGGGGAGGGTGAAAAACGGCCTACCGGGCCCACTGTGCCATCACATGCTAAAAGTGGGGGGGGGGGAAGAGGTATGGAGACGGGGCGCATTGAACAATGGGTTTGGGCACACGCATGGGCGACCTCCCCGCGCTCCCCCCACTTTTGGCACACGACGGCAAAAAGGTTAGCCATCAGTAATCTAGATTATTTAGTTATGGAAGCTCCCCGCTGTTCCCCTGTATCTTTGGCATGAGCCTGATTTACTTGCTTCTGATGTAGGAGATGTCCAGGCTAAGCTCGAGGGCGGGGTCAAATGCATCATCAGTTTAGAGCTGTGATGGCAAACCTATGGCACACATGCCAGAGGTACCATGCAGAGCCTTCCCTGTGGGCATGGGTGCCATTGCCAGCTGCTGTCCTGGTTTCCGGCACGCACACGAAGACCAGCTGGCTGGCCCACATGTGTTCCGGTTTGGACACTTGGTGCCGAAAAGGTTCACCATCCCTGGTTTAAAGTCTTTACACCCCTGTAAGAGATCTACGTCCAGCCACCCCTTTAAAGTCCATTGACGCCTACCTAATGCCATTAGTACAGGGGTCTCTAACCCCCAGTCTGTGGACCGGCACTGGTCCATGGTATGCCAGCAACCGGGCTGCGCAAACAAGTGAAGCCCCATCTGCGGTATATAGACAGCAGGCAAAACCAGACCTCCTCCAGTTCCCGGAAAAAAACTTTCTCCATGGAACCGGTTCCTGGTACCCAAAAGGTTGGGGGCCACTTGCGTTAGTAGTTCAGATTCTTGTGGATAGCATGAAATAAACTTGTAGTAGATAGAACTTTTCAATTCTATCCTGGTTCCTGACTTCTCGCACCTGACAGATCTGGTCTGCCTTCGCTGACAAGGTGGGTACATGTTGACTTGCTGGGAAAAAATATAGCTGGTCCTCAGGGTTTTGTAGCCGAGTAACAACTGAAACTTCAATTAAATATTGCTACCTGCCTGTAAACCGTGAACCCTAGCAACAAACATAAAGATCCACTTTAGATTTTATAATTACAAGTTATAATTACAGCGATTGATATTTTTTTAAAGGGCAGTTAGGAAAGTTTCAACTTGTGGGCGGGCAGGTTAAAAGGGAAGATTCAAGCAGAGTATTTAGAAATAACGTCAGTACAATGCTGAAAAAATGGGGGAAGGGACTGCAATCTCTACCCCATTATTCTGATTTAAAATAACAACAGTGATTAGAAAGAGCGTGACATCCTTCAACATTTGCAACTGGAAGGAACAGCGGTGACAACCACACCGCCAACACACGCAGCAAAATTGGTGAAAATGATTTGGGGAGGGGGGGGGAAGAGACTGACATCTGACATCTGGCGGAAGTCAAAGTCGCAAGCGAGAGGAAGAAAAGGGAACAGGGGTGCGAGGAAGGCATCCCACCAAGCGTGGACAATCAGCAAGGAGCTGATAACCTGCCTTTGGATCCAGGCCAGGCTGAGCCACCTATAATTAAATGCTTCATAAGAAGCTACATTTGACTGGGGAGTGGTAATGCCCACGTTGAGAAAGAGAGGGAATGGCACCCTGCAATTCTTGATGCAACCTCAACAGTCACCTTTGCATTCTCAGAGATAAATAGGAAGACAAGGACCAAAGAAAATGCAGAACTCCTAATTTGTATTTGGTAAGAAACTGCATTTCCAAACAGATGCAGACCCCACTCGATTTCCAGGGACTCAAATGATTCACTGTGCAAAACCAGCAAGAACCAACTTAAATCCAAACTCTCTGGATTTGTGATGACACAATGTTAATTGCCCCATTGGGACATGCATAGCATGTAAAAGCATCCTCTGGCTGACGAGATGCCCACAGATTATCTATGGGTTTGGGGTAACAAGGATCTTTCTCTGCTTCAGTTACAGGGGTCCATAGGTACTCAGTTTCTGTATCATCTATAAATGTAGGATCTTGAATATCTTCTCAATACAGGAGCCAGACAGAATGAACGTGTTGTGAAGTGTAGATTCACATCCATATGCATGCACAAAAACACTGCTCGCACAAGCACATCCTAAGGCTAGCAAAAGCTTCAAGTGTGGCCTCACAGCTCTTCAAAAAGTAGGCCCTGAATTCTAAGTCCAGACACAGGGAAAACACTTGTATTATACTGTAATATATTAACTGCATATAATTAATTTTATCGTAAAGATAAATATATTTAATATCATTTTGCTTTCAGCCACATTTTTTTCTATTTCCTGGTCTTGCCTATTTCTTTTAGCTCCTAGGACATACCATATTTTTTGCACTATAAGATGCTCCAGCCCTTAAGATGCACTTAGCTTTTGGAGAGGAAAACAAATTGTTTTGTTTCGGCCACAAAAATTTTGTGGGTTTTTTTTCTTCCTTTTTTTTCTTTCTAATCATTACTTTATGTTTAGTTTTTATATTTAAAGTTTAATAAAGTTAACCTAAAGTAAGAATTACTAGTCAGCCTGGGCATTCACAAGGAACACCTAAGAATAGGTGCCCAACGTATCTGGAGAATATCAGGCCAGATGAAGTGGGTCTGAATAGGGAGCATCTCACCAGGAAAATTATCTTGAAAATATTGCAAGAGCTTAAAGGCAAGTTTCGGGGGGGGGGGGGGATGATCTGTTGTAACTGAAAGGTCAAATTTTTTGCGTGAGAAGACTGCTCCTTTTCCCTCCGTATCTCTCAAAAACATTACTTTTCTTCTTTGCCATTTTAATAACACAGCTCTTTAAAATTAAGAATTTGAGGAAAGAGCCATCGAACTCTGATGCTCCTCTGGATTATAAAGCAAGCTAAAATGTGGGGTTTGGGGAAACAAATGAGAGCACCCAACATATTTTGAGGGAAGCTGTAACATGAAACAGATTGCCCTATCAAACTTATGCATCTTATAAAAAGGACCAGCAATGTGCTTTGACATTTTAGCTCAAAAACTGTCAGGCTCAATTAGAACCCAATCCATTTCAGAGGCCACAAAGAGCTCCCCCAGAAATTCCCAAGTAGGGCATGAGAGCATTGGTCTAAGCCATGAGTCTCCCATCGATTATTAACCAAGATAGCAGACCCAACTATCTTCAGAGGGCTCTAAAAGCCACCCAGAACTTGTCTGGGTTCCAACTCCCATCAGTCAAAACCAATATGGCTAAAGTCTAGGGAGAATGGGAACTGTAGTACCTGATAGTTCCACTCCTGTTTTAACCTTTAAAGTCTTTAAAATAGTTAGCTGTTCTCAGGGAAGTATTATGAAGAAAACTTACCACCAACCAAATTTTCTGGGCAATTCCAAATCCGGACTGCACCTAGCCATTGAGTGGCATTTTGTGGCCAATACATACATGCAAATATAAACAGATGCCTTTCTCTCTACCCAGGCCACCAAATGTGTAATATTATTTACTTCTGGAGTTAATTACTGTTGGTTTACCAGATATAACCTAGTATTTAACATGGACAATAGAAAATTACCAATATTTAGCATGGGCAATATAGAATTACAAACCACAAAACAAAATACTATAAATAAGAAACATTTGCTTGCACACGGAAAAGGCAAATGTTCACAGTGTGTAAAATGCTGGTATGAATTCACAGAGAAGAAAATTCAAGGCAGCAAGAGATCAATCAAGCTGGGGCAGGGGATGCCAAATTGGAAAAGTTGCCATTTTCATATCTGGGAAATAAATTGATGCGGGTGAAATCTCAATGTCCCGGTTCCAAGAATACGACTCCTCTAATTCTCCTCATTTTACAACAAACATGGAAAGTCATGGGGGGAGTGGGGGAAACAACAACATTTGGGGCATTTCCCAGTCATTCACATGGAAAGATTTGGAAAGGAACTTTCCATTTGTTTATTCCAAGTTTATAAAGAGAGACTCTGCTGAAAAGGAAAGCTTACCTGGTCCTACAAAGCTATTAGGCATAGCAAACAACTTGAAAATCATGAGAGCTTTTAGGTCCCTCTCATGCTCTCCACCCACCCCACCCCCCTTTATATATATACACCCATATACGTATACATTCACCAACCCCTGCAGGATGAAATAGGATGGGAGTTATTGATAAGAAAAAGGTGCATGCAGGTGTAATGTTAAACTAGTTACCAACAAATCTATGAAACCACATGTGGATTCGCAAACCAGTTTGGCTCTAGGATATCTATTTCCTAAGACTGCATGTTACAGTTTTAGATCTCGCAGCTTTACCCTGACGTGAGATTTCATCGGTGCACGCAAAAACATAGCACTTTCCTTCTGACATCTCAACCTTCAAAGCAAATGAAAGGATTCCCTTTTAATGCATCTTGCAATTAGAATCACTTGACAGGGAAGGGCCTGAGCGGTAAATTACTGGGCATATCCCATATTCCCATAATCTGGGAATTATCAGCCCCAATTCTATCATGAAGTCCCTTCCCTGCATTGATATGTTCTCAGCTTTTGTACAATTTCACATTCAGACTTTATCTATGCAAGTAGGCCTTGACCTATGAAGCTGGAATTTCCTTAGTATATCATGACGGTTGTAAGTCGAGGCCCTTGTCTGACCAGCCTGATTTTATGACAATTTTTATGGCAGTCGTTAAGCAAACTCATTGTCTGGAATGGGCACTTTTTATTGGAAACTGGATGTAAATGCTAGTTTCCAGCAAAAAAAAAAAAAAAAAAAAATCCAAAACTTTATAAATCGCAGTCACGTGATCAGGGGATGCTGAAAATGGCTACAAAGGTGGGCTGGTTGCAAAGTACCCAAAACGTGATCATGTGACCAGGAAGAGGCAGCTTTTGAAACTTTAAATTCAGGTTCAGCTAAGCCAGGGGTCAGCAACCTGTGGCTCCAGAGCCACATGCGGCTCTTTGGGCCCTCTGCTGTGGCTCCCTGTCAGGTGATCCCATCATTGGCTGGCCCCGCCCCTCACCTTCCCCTCCCAGTCACTCCTCGCCTGGCCTGAGATGGGTGACAGCAGGGGATGGAGAAGCAGCCAGGGCAGAGACAGAGAGATACAGGGAGAGGGAGAGAGAGAGAGACATAGAGAGATACAGAGAGAGGGGGAGAGAGGGAAGAAAGAGATAAGTCAAAAGGATTTTGTGGTTCTCGGTATTTTTTAACAACTGGTTCTCTGCCCTAATGACTGGCTGGGTAGGTGTGGCTGGGGGTGGGTGGGTGTCATGTAACTGGTGAGTGACATCGAGTTGGCCACTCCCACCCAGGTTTTGTGGCTCCCAATGTTTTCTTTTCTGTGGGAAACGGGTCCAAATGAGTATTTAAGGTTGCAGACCATTGACCTAGCGAGTTGCCATTATCCCCCCCACCCCCAAAACCATTTTTTAAAAAATTTGGAATCATTAGAAAACAAACTGAAAATAACATGGCCCGTAACAGGACTTTATATATAACCCACAACTAGATTACACCCAAATCTAGCAATTGCAGGCCTTCCTAAAATATATTCTAGAGATTGGAAGATTAAAAAAAAACACAAAAAAACCACCAGGACTCTCCAATGCTGTCAGGTGCCAATCAGGATCTGTCTTTTATTCAGAATGCAAGGCAGGGCAATGCTAAAAGAGGAAGGCCTCTCCCTCCCTGTTGCACCAAGTGGCAAGACTGGGGTGTCAAAGTGCACCGTTTGCTGGAGGGCCCTGCCATCTGCAAGGGCGCCACATTTCATCTCCGGTAAACAAACACATCTGCTTCTGCCAGTGTCCTCCCTGCTGCGTAGCCCATCTGGAGCAGGTAAGCTAGAAGGCAAACTCAGCCGTGAGAGGAGGGGAGGGGAGGGGAAAGGGAGAGCGAGAGGCAGGATCAGGCCTCCAGGGACCTGGCATGCAGAGGAAGGGGACACGGTCTCGCCGTGTCACATCCTGCTAACCCGGCTTTGCCAAGCGGCATTGTTAAATTGCCTTCGTTAGTGAAGAGGCTCCAAGCCAGTGTCACCTGGGCCATCTGCTCCAAAGGTCACGTGAAGCTGCAAGGCCTTGGAAACAGGCAGCTGGGAGAACATTTGGGAAAAGACCAGTAATTGTATGCAGACACATCCTTGAAGGGGGGTGAGGAGGGGAGAAGCAGAGATCTTCCTTACAGCCTAGGAGGAGGAGAAGGGGGTCGTTTGTAGGATATTCCTTCCTTGATCCTCCTTTTCTTAAGACCTAAGGAGGAGGAGAAAGATAACCTGCGGAATATATAACAGCAGGAAAAATTGGCCAGGTTGGGGTTCATTTGAAAATCAAGAGACCAAGTCAAATGACAAGCCGGTTTCCCAAAATGAAAGTATTATTCTGCAGAAAAGTTAGAATTCAACAGAAACACAGAAACAATTTTTTTTAAAAAAACTATTAGGAAACCTGAACTCAAGGACATAATTGATATTTAGAAATTAAAATGTTTTTTGGCTTTAATCACAGGAAGGACAGGGATTGCTAACAATCCAATTTGCATATTAGATTTTAAGAAAGAGACGTTTATCAAGGCAGAAGTTAATATGAGCTGAGTGATGGCTGTATTGTAAAATTGCGCTCATCACACATTCCAGATCAATTCAGCAGCAAATGACCTTCACACTTGCATGTGTCTGCCTCCTCCCCTCATATGCTCCAGTTCCCCCCCCCCCCCACCCGAGTTATGAAAATGGCAGTTCAGGTCAAATAAAAGTTCCAACCCTAATATGAGGGTGGCAAACCATGGTTTGGTCAGGCCAGGGACTGACAGTAGGAAACAGTACAGCGCACCAGATTGGGCCTGAAAACAACGACTATGTTCAAGGAGATGCTAGATAAGTCAATGCCTTAGATGTCCGAATTGGCATTCCAATACTGAGCAATGGGGCTAAACTGCCCTTCTGAATCTATGATTCTATAAACCTGACTTCTGCAAGGCTGGACAGGAAGTGGTCCTCAGTCAGGAATAAAGACTGGCCAGCTTGCCATGCCATCCCAGGTTGCAAACCCTCTTCCTTCTCTGCCTCTGAGCCTCATGGAAAAGCTGATCACAATTAAAGAACATGAAATAACTGGTGATCAATCAACAATATATCTCAACCCTAACCATTTCAACAGAATGAAAGAGAAATAAATTGAACTAAATAAATAAATAAATAAATAAATAAATAAATAAATAAATAAATAAATAAATAATAAATAAATAGCTAACAATAGCAAGAGCAATTAGACTTATATACTGCTTCACAGTGCTTTGCAGCCCTCTCTAAAGGGTTTACAGAGCCAGTCTATTGCCCCCAACATTCTGGGTCCTCCTTTTATCAACCTTGGAAGGCTGAGTCAACCTTGAGCTGAGGAGAATTGAACTGCCGAACTCCTGGCAGCTGGCAGTCAGTAGAAGTAGTCTGCAGTACTGCATTCTAACCACTGCGCCACCACGGCTCTATCTAACACAATTGAGGGCCAAAAAATATATAAGAAAATCAACAGATTAAAACATAGGTTTTTTTTTTAAAGGAGGCAGTTTCATGCAAAAAGAGTAAGTAAAGTATTCTGACACACCCAGATTGTATATATACAAAGACCATCTTTTAACAATATTTATTATATTGCCATATTTATTTTAAGCTTCAAGTTCAGTTTTTACATCAAACAATACCGCTCTACTTTATTGTATTAGCTTGTTTTTGGAAAGAAATTAATCAGCAAAGAATCTGCTGATTTGCTTGAGAATTGAAGGCCTTATTTCAGCTTTTTATGGTTTAATTTCTTTCTATTATTTGAGGTTGTTAGTGTGTAGTTAGGGGTGGTGTTTTGCTTTGGAAGTGCTGGATTTGAAAAGAAGCCTTATAAGAGCAAAAGCAGGATGGCATAATGAAGCCCTTGAAAAAAATATTTGTCTATTCATATATCTATGCATGCATGCATGCATGCAATCTATATGGCCACCCAACTCAAACTACGTTGTTCTGGGAGGTGCACAAACCAAACCAACCATAAATAATCAAAATGACCTATGAAAATGCACTAAGCAATAAAATAGAGCTTGGCATTTGCTTTACAGGCCACCCAAAATGGCTCATGCTTTGCCTTCAATTCCACGCAGATAAAAATTAAGAGACACAATATTTTCAAAGATAAAATTGGAAATACAGTAAGTTAAATCAATCAATCATTGTGCCAGGCGAGCCTGGGCTATGAGGGGGACGAACATAAATGCCAATGGAGCAACAATAAAATGCACAGATGTGCAGGTGAAAAAGACAGATGTTAGGACAGCTTGAGAAAGGGGAAAAAAAGATGGCATCACAAATGAAAAAAAAATAATAATCTCATAATGTACTGATTGTGCAAAAATAGGCAACATTTTGATGGCTAAATGCCATACATTGGTTTCTTGGGAAGGCAAAGGTTACTGTGGGCAAGGCAAGGGTTCTAGCTTATAAGCCAGGTGTGCTCCCTGGAACAATGATGGTCTATACCATGTTTCCCTGAAAATAAGACCCTCTCTTATATTTTTTTGAACCCCAAAATAAGTGCTTGGCCTTATTTTTGGGGAGGTCTTATTATTTTGGGGCGCATGGAGCAAGACAGGCTCCTCTTGTCGTCTTACCTGATTTCCAGCTCTGTCTCCCTAACCCTAACCAGAGGAAATGGCGGGGACCAGCTGTGCATGCATTTAAATATTTTCAGGGAGTGCTTATTTTCAGGGAGGGGGTTATTTTAGCGCATGCGCTCAAAAGCCCGATTGGTCTTATTATCAGGGATGTCTTATTTTAGAGGAAACAGAGTATATAACTAAATTAATTCCCATCTTGAAAGATGTGGCATATCCTTGTTTCAGTGCAAAGAACGTAATTCGGGGTGAGTTGCCAATGAAAAGGCCATTTAAAGCATGTGTCTTTTTTCACTCTATTTCCAGGTTCTGCCATTCTGCTGCTTCCAAACTGCCATGTCCTGGGCATGGAACATATCAATGCTTTCAACCCCTGATGCTTTTTACCTCTTTGGAATGATGAACCCTTTTATAGGTGGGATCATTTCAAGATGAGAATGGGGGCGCATACAAGGTCACACATTTTGGCACATCGGAGTGCTACATTGGCTAAAACAAAGGATACATTTTTCACAGCAATAAGGCCAGTGAGGTTGGAGGCTCCCAAGAAAGGTATGAGAGTGACAGTGGCCTTTGAGGGTTATCAATATGAAGCATCTACTGTTATACTATTGCAATGCAGGATCTGTGTCCTGTTCATTTTACTGCAGAGATTGCTTTGAATCTGCTGAAGGTAACGTTATGGATGCATAGGGACCTGATCTGCAACTAAGCAATGGCCAGGGAGATTTTGCAACTCCTTCCAAATTAAAAACTCACAAGAGCCTGAACAAGAGCAAAAATAGTGGACACAGCTGGATTGAGACTACTGATCTAGCTGATTTCCTCTAGAAATGGATGACTTGCGATTATTGGAATTGACATCCGGTAGATCTAGTGCACAGACTGGTTTACCCTGATCAAGTCTTGAGTTTTCGCCTGTAAAATGACAAAAGTTTAACCTGGGCCCTACTGCCTGCCTCAGATTTATCCTCTCCATGGAGCCATGGGCCCTCCCTCCTGTAAAAAAAACCCCAACCATTTCTAAACATGAGGCTACTCATAAGCAATTTCCATTTTTTATTTGGTTTTTTCCTGCCCTGCAGCATTTAGTCATGAGTACGCACATGCTTGTATTTATTTTTCTTAAAAGGGGGGGATAGTACACCAACCATATCAGAAGCAGCTGGGAGAAAAATGCTGGATCGAGGAACTTAGGGGAAGGAGGAAAGTGGACATAAATGCTTTCTTTGTCTTTCTACAGCCCCGGCTCAGAACAGGTGTTTTGTAGTGGCTGCAAGCTCAGGATGGTTTGAATCATGTCCCCACCATACACTGTCCAGGAAATTTAGAAAGCCACATTCTGACTCTTAGTCTACAGTAAGAAGACTGTTCTTTCCTACTTTATGGATGTGTTAGCCTTGCAAAATTAAGTCATCTTTCAGATGGATGTTGCAGCAAATAAACCAGGTTTGAGCTTAAGATCTTTCATATATAATGGAGGAGACTCAGATATGTGAAATTTTAAGACCCAGAATTCTTACACTCCTGGGAGTTCTGGGAGTTGAAGACCACACTTCTTAAAGTTGCCAAGTTTGAGTAACACTGGGTTAGAACTATCCACGGTATCTAAGTATTCAGAGCATCATTTCAATTGTGGCAACTATGCCTTGGGATCCTCCAATACTCGCTGTTTGAGGAAGTTGCACAACATTCTCAGAGACTCTTCCCATCCTGCTTACAATCTTTTTGGGCTGTTGCCTTCTGGCAGAAGATACAGAACAATTAAAACTCGGACCACACGTTTTCTGAAGAGTTTTTATCCCAGAGCTATAATTGCACTCAACAACGAACTAAAGGGCCACCATCAGTGAGCTGTTGGACAGCATTACTTGGTCTGCTGTGTGGATGTTTGGGTGGTTGAGGGGCGGGGAATTTGTGGTGGGGGGGTGTGTGTTTTAGGATTGTTATGTCTGTTGAACCCGGTCTTTGGGTGCTAAGTGAATTTCGTTGTATGGGTATACTGTGTATACACGTACAATGACTATTATTATTATTATTATTATTATTATTATTATTATTATTATTATTATTATGGCTGCATTTTAGCTTGCTAATCAAAGAGCCCAATCAAAGACCTCATTTGCTTTCAGAACTTTATTACAGAGTTCTTGGGCCAGAACCTGATCTCCACACTTCTGGCTTAACATCCCTACAATTAGCACATTGGAATAAAGGAGGCAAAATCCAAATTCCAGACTTATACGCTTTTGTTCAGCTTCTTTAAGTATACAGAAGCCTCGGACTTTAATTTTCGTTATGGTTTCTTAAAAACTATTTATTTACACAAATTATATGGCTGCCTATCTCTTATGATTCTAGGAGGCTCACAACAATCCATTAAAAAAAGGTACTTCTCCCCAGATAGCAGACTAAGCAACTTCCCTGCTTAACCCCCAAGCTATTCCAATGCTCAAGAGGAGACTCAGGCCTTCACAGTTGCCCAGAAGGCCAAAAAGGCAGGATCACTCAGATTACAGGTGGGAAGCCATTTGTGATACACTGGATTATAAACAGCAATCTGATTTGAACTAAGCCAACAGTTCATTACCTCAGTCCTGTATACACAAACTTCTCTCAGGAGGTGCCCTCTGGAACCGTTGGTGGTTTATATCTAACATACCTTCTGTTACCATTCAAGCCTTTCCACAATCTCTCATAGATGACCTTAGCCATGATTGTTATTTGTTGTCAATTGCCACCTTTAACTGCAACATCCTCAAGATCCTACTGAAGCAGGAAGTCCTTTGAAAATGACACGTACTGTGTTTCTCCAAAAAGACCACCCATCTTGAAAAGAAGCCTACATGTTTTTGAGCGCATGCGATCAAATTAAGCCCCACCCCACAAAATTAGCCCTAATTAAGACCCTGCCCACCTCGGGGTGCAGAGGGTGGGGCGAGGCACAGGTAAAAAATAAACTAGGGTGGAGATGGGGGTGGTGGAGCTGCCCTACTTACCAGACCTCGCACACCCTGACACCTGCCTCACCTTCTTCTGTGGCTGCTCGACGCCACTCACACGCATCGCCCCGGCCTCCGTTTCGCCTTCAGATGCGTGCCAGAAGATAACAAGAGCTCCAGATCAATCCGGGGAAATGAGTGCGAGTGGCGGCAAGCGGCCGCAGAAGTGGGCCTGCAGCAGACTCCTGCTGGGTGGGCCTGTCGGTGCCACCGCCACGAGGTGAGTCAATAATTAGAATCCTCCAAAAAGAAGGCCTAGCTGTTTTTTCATGGGTTGAAATAAAATAAGACCCAGCCTTCTTTTTAGAGAAACACGGTAGCTATTACAAAGAACCATAAAATATTAAAAGACTAAAGCCAGTTTTAAGTACCTAGGTTGTTGGATTATGGAAACTGAAACTCAATGTATTGGGGAGGGACCAGATTGTAGACAGTTTCCTTCAAGCAGTGACAGAATTGAAAGAAATGAACAGTTGGATCTTAAGATAAAGTTACAGGAGGAACCCTCCTCCTTGGTGGCCATCTGTATTTTCAATAAGCCTCATAGTAAGATCAGCAATAATGTAGGGCTGGGTATGGAAGAAGTGAAAAAAGGGACAAATCCTCCAACTAAAGTGAATCTCTAAATAGATTGGGCAGTTGACTTCTTACCCAGCATGCTTCCCCTACTCCTTTCTATACTTGAAATTATTTTCAGATTAACCTTTTATCTTGAAGGATAGAGAGCATGGATCATGAACCTGCCTCCCAGTAATAATCAGCATTAAATGGCCATCTTAGAATTTTCTTCTTTTGATGTTTGTCATTATTGTATAATTTAAAAAGTTTTAATTCTAATTTAATTTTATTTTTACTGTTAACTTTTATACATTTTATTTATTGGCTGCATTATGTTGTACACCATCCACAGCCCCTTTGTGAGGGAGATGGGCAATTTAGGAATATGAAATATAAATAAATAAAACTTATCAGAAAATAAGTTGACACATCTGCAAGTTCCATTACATTCTTACCATAAGGCTTGCGGAAAACGCATGATACATCCAAACAAACAGCCAATAAAAGCTGACTGACTTACCCTGCTCCGCAAGTAATCAGCCAGATTTCGGCGTGTAAAGTTGGCAGCTGCAGTTGGAGACAACTCATATCCTATTGTTAAGACAATAACACAATCATGTCTTAGGGCTACCTGGAAATTCACTCTAGACTCATTGGAAGCAACTGTTTCAACTAAATTTTATAATGCGAAGTAAGTATTAAAATAGGAAAGCTTCAACTTCAATTTATGAACAAGTGGTTGCACAGAAAGATGACTTAATAGTTTTGTACCATAAACCTCTGAAGTCTTATTAATAAATAGTCTTGCAATATCTAAATATATGTATAAAAATGCTGGTACTCAAATTCTGCGCTCACAAAAACTGTGTGTAGACAGGGAGGCAAAGCTAGAAAGTAACTATAGAAGTAGTTACACAAAGTCAGAGAAAATTCTTATCAAACACATATGGAGTAATTATAGTCAATCAAATATGTCAACTGCTTTTTAGAACCTCTAAAATGTATCACTCATATAATAAAAGAAATTAAGGTGGATTTTAAAAATCCATGTATGTTATGTGGGATATTGACGCTATTATTCTCACATTCATTTTCTGAAATCAGATTGGTTGTATTTACTTCAAATGTAAGAGGCATTTACTAAAAGCCCTCTTCACTTAACACACTCCTGTAAATCTGAATATGCAAATTGGCCCTAAGAAACTTCAAGACAACAGCACAAGTACAAGAAACTCACAGTACTTTTAGCTGTCAGGCTGAATATCATTTACCACAAGTGGAAAAACAAAAATGCCTAGTAACTGAGATAAGGACATAAATAGATGGAGAGAGTCCTACTCATTCCAGTGCTTGAAAACATCAACACCTAAATCAATTGTAATATGGCGCCCTGGTTTCTTATTGGCTACTTTTCATAGAGACTCAGCTGCATCACTCACCATTCCTCATCTTATATAGCTGGACATTTTTCTGGATATATTCTGCAAATTGTACAGTATCGCCAGCCTCCCCAACACACAGTAGCAAGATTTTCTCACTCATCTTGAACATCTTGTCATGATCTTTAACATTACAGAGGAAGAAAAGAAGATCAGGTACAGGTGTCAGAAAAAAGATTAATCATATACAGGTAATCCTTGAGTTACGACCACAACTGAGCCCAAAATTTCCACTGCAAGACAGCTGTTCAGTGAGTTGTGCCCCATTTTACAACCTTTCTTGCCACAGTTAAGTGTATCACTAAATTAGTAACACAGTTGTTAAGTTAATCTATCTTCCTCATTGACTTTGCTTGTCAGGTCACAAAAGGTGACCACATGACACTGCAATCGTCATAAATACATGCCAGTTGCCAAGCACCCAAATTTTCATTACATGACCATGGGAATGCTGCAATGTTTATAAGTGTGAAAAAAACCAGTCACTTTTTAAAGTGCTGTTATAACTTTGAACAGTCGCTAAGTGATTGGCTTTAAATCAATGTCAATAAATCAAGTATGAAGTTTTCAAACTGAGAAACAAAAAGGGAGGGGGAATAACGACTCTTCCAATTAATTCCACAGCATTTAACTTTCCATTATCTAAAATACAAATATATAAACAAGCCCAACATATGACCGATGAGCCAAAAAGTCCCCCAAGTTGTTTAGAGTCTTCTTCACTAATAACAATTGATATTTAAGCTTTTGTAATGTAAAAATATTTAAATTTTAAAAAGTCAAAGGTGCAGATGACGGATCTGTTGACAATTTTGCAATATGCTTAATGCATTAAATGTTCAAGGGAGCTAACAAAAATGTTTAAAAATGCAACTGGAAACATAAAACCACAGAATATTTTAAAAAATCTAATTCTATGGATAGGCATACATATGTTAAGTCCAGCCACTTGCAAACCTAATGGCTTTATTTGCACAACATGCAAATAAATTGCATCATTTTTCTTTTAAAATCTTAATATAGTGTGCTTTTGCATCCTGCAAACTGCATGGATACTTTATAAATGTATTGGGCAAATCCAGAACACAATTTAGTAACCAAGTTTAGTATATGGGGTGGACCCACATATACATTTTCACTCAAGAGCATAGTATGCTCCACTATGTTAATATTTCTCTGTAAGGTGCACCAAATTGTCCTAGGTATTTCAGAAATACAATAATAATACTATAACGGGGAACCCAGAGTGGCATGGAGCCCATCAAATGCCTTATTTGATTGCCTGTTATCACCAAGGGGGTGAGGGTTTCTTGCTTTTATTATTTTTATACTGGGGTGGATTTTTTAATCTCTGAAAGCCGCCAGGAGTCGCTGAGTTGGGCAGCCATATAAACTTTCTTATATAAATAATTACACTTTGATTATTTTAATCCAGTACAAAACGATCTGTTTCATACAAATTTATTGCATCTTGTTCCGTTTTCCCCAGGACTTCCATTCTGTTAGGAGACTCCCCCCCCCCACCAAACTCTCTGTCCCCACCAACTTTCCAAACATGTTGAAATGTCCCAAATGACCTCCCATATATTCTGTGATCAATAGGCGAGAAGAGGAAATCAACCCATTTGAGGGGATGGATTAAATCCCTCCCATTTGAGGTGGGGGCGGGGGTTTAAAAATAACTCGGGAATTTAGAAAACGCCAGGCCCTCACTCTTTAGACTAACTGGCAGCTTCTTCCCAGGAGCTCTGATCCAATATATATCTCCAATAGACGGTGAAGGAAATATATTTCCTTTGCCGTCTATTGGAGATATATATATATTGGATACATATATTTATCCAGTGGAAGTCGAAGGAAATAGGTAGGTAGGTAGGTAGGTAGTAGGTAGGTAGATAGTAAGATGAGATAGACAGACAGACAGACAGAGACAGATAGATAGATATGGATGGAGATAGATAGATAGATAGATAGATAGATAGATAGATAGATATGGATATAGATAGATGGATGGATGGATGGATGGATGGATGGAGATAGATAGATAGATAGATAGATAGATAGATAGATAGATAGATATGGATATAGATAGATGGATGGAGATAGATAGATAGATAGATAGATAGATAGATAGATAGATAGATAGATAGATAGATAGATAGATATGGATGGATGAAGAGAGAGAGAGAGAGAGAGAGAGAGAGAGATGCGACCCCTAAGCCCTTTCCAAGAGCGTCGTAACAGTAACAGAGTTGGAAGGGACCTTGGAGGTCATCTAGTCCAGCCCCCTGCCCCCGCAGGAGTCCTAGGGATTCCAACTGCCGACCTTTCTGATCGACAACCTCAGCCACTGAGCCATCTGGTTCAGGCGCAGTCTTGCTAGACGGCCGCGAGGGGAACGTAGAGGAGGCCTCACCTCGGCCTCCGCAGCACCCTGACGTGCCTTCAGGCCCTTCCTCAACCCCGAGACCACACGAGGGTCATCCAAACGGTCCCCAACCCGCCGCCGCCGCCGTCCGCCCGCCCGCCATAAGTAAAACCCGGAGACTGACCGCGCTTCATGTGAACGATACTGGAAGCCGCGATGGTATCTGCGGCCACCAGGACAAAGTCGGGCCCTTGGATGCCGATGAGGTACTCCATGACTGCCCGAGCAACCGAAACTGAATCGCGAGCGCAGTCAGTGACACAGCGAGAAGCCGGGGCGCCGCGGCGCGGAAGAGTGACGTCACGGGATACGTCCCGCGAGATCGGCTCCCTTCTACTACCTAGGCGTAGCCTCTATGGTTCCCGCGGAGGTCACGTGGGCGGGCCCTCTCTCCCTCAATTGTTATTCAAGCGCCGCCTAGAGCGGCTTCTCTTTCGCCTCCCTTTTTGCCAGTGGTTTTCAAACTTGGCTGCTTTAAGACTGGTTGGACTTCAACTCCCAGAATTCTCCAGCCAGCTATGCTGGCTGGAGAATTCTGGGAGTTGAAGTCCAACCAGTCTTAAAGCCTCCAATGGGGACCCCTGCTTTTTAGCCGTTAATCACATCTTGCAAGTCTGAAAGCACCTGGCTCCCCCTTCACTTCTCTGGCCCAAGAAACTAGGGAGGGTCCCCTTCCGAGATGTTTCCCAGGTCCCTATTCCTGTGGGCCCTGGCTCTGTATGGCTCTTCTGTCTCCCCAAAGGGTCATTTTCGTACACAACACTGCAAGCATCAAAGAAGTCAAGATGCAACCACCCCGTTGTTATACTACCATCATTTTGTCTTTGTGGACGCTTTTCCCCACCCTTTGTCTTGCCACTCCTGTATGAAGGCAATCCGAACGTTTGCGTTTAAAATTTCCTATTATGCTAGGAAGGAAGGGCCAGCATGAAAGATGCCATGAAAGGGTCTAGAAAGAGTGCAGAGAGGAGCCACAAAGATGATTAGGGGATTGGAGGCTAAAACATATGAAGAACGGTTGCTGGAACTGGGTAGGTCTAGTTTAATGAAAAGAAGGACCAGGGGAGGGAGACATGATAGCAGTCTTCCAATCACTCAGGGGCTGCCACAAAGAAGAGGGAGTCAAGCTATTCTCCAAAGCACCTGAGGGAGAGCAAGAAGCAATGAATGGAAACTCATCAAGGAGAAAAGCAACTTAGAACTAAGGAGAAATTTCCTGACAGTTAGAACAATTAATCAGTGAAACAACTTGTCTGCAGAAGTTGAGAATGCTCCAACACTGGAAGTTTTAAAGAAGATGTTGGATAACCATTTGTCTGAAGTGGTGTAGGGTTTCCTACCTAAGTAGGGGGTTGGACTAGAAGACCTCCAAGGTTCCTTCCAACTATTCTATTCTATTCTATTCTATTCTATTCTATTCTATTCTATTCTATTCTATTCTATTCTATTCTATTCTATTCTATTCTATTCTATTCTATTGGTTTAATGACAAGTAGCACTCATAGGGATTTCAGAGTGACGTTTCATGCGTGAAGGCTTTCAGAAATGAAAATACCATTGCCAACATTTGGACAATAGGCATTAGACCAAAACAGAAACTAGATTGGGTTAAATGTTTGAACGATTAGTTTATTTGCAACGTTTGAAAAACTTCTAAGCCTTTCTCAGCCTTGGCAACTTTTAAGATGAGTGGCTGGAGAATTCTGAGAGTTGAAGTCCACATATTTTGCTAAGCTTAAGTGAGAAACACTGGCTTAGACAATATTTTGATAAAGGAAATCTGACTCTGAAGGGTGTTGGATAAAGAAAGCATTTCAGGAGGGATCCTCATAGTTTTCAGGAGACTAAAAACAAGGGAGGGGAGAAGTACTTTAAATCATGCAGGACTAATGTCAGCTATTCAAGGTGATCTGGACAAGGTGCAACAAACTTGAGTACAAATACTACAGTAACTGTAAAGTTACAGTAACAGAACCTTGCAAGTTGCAAGAGGTGGGTAGTGGGCCCCCCTCTACAAAGGAGTGGTACCACTCAGGAGGAGAGCTATTTCTACCAGCATGTGGAACATCATATCTCTAGATAGGCCTTGATCCTTCTGGGTTTTTTTTTTTGCATGGCTTTGCCAACAGGCTTAGGGACCAGCGGTATTGTGGAACCAATGATGTAGCTCCACTGATTATTTTGATGATTGGGATTTCCTTGTCTATAACATTTATGTATTTTATATTGAGTTCTATTCTTGTTTCTCAACTGTGGTTTTGTGATTGTGTTTCGTTTTTATATTTGTTTTGTTTGTAAGCCACTCAGAGACACTTATATGGGATGACTCACTGACTGACTTGACTGATTTGAATGAATGAATGAATGAATGAATTCTGGAAATCCCCAGGGAGGGTGACTGTGCATGGCACAGAATGGATTTTTATTCCTTGCTTCAGAAGCTAGTATATGGGACCATTTGTGATGCAAGTATCTTCATGTTCTCCAAAATAACATCTGATGGTTAACATACCACCGCACTTTTCCCAGTAATGCTTCCCCCCTCCCTCCCTTTGCCTCTCACCAATTAGCAGAAGGTGTGTTTACTCTCCACCTGAAATGAGGAAAATCTACTGGTCCCTGCAGGTGAAAATGGATTAGAGTCCCTCTGTCAGTGGTGTCAATGGCAGCGATTAGCACTCCAATCTATTTTCAGGGGACTTGCTGGCAAAGGCGAGAATCATATCAAGGCCGCTGGGATCACTTTAGAGAGAGCTTCTGTCAACTGTCAGTTTGGACAAGACATGCCGGCTTAACCAAGGTGGGGAGGGATTGCACTAAGATGCTCAGGATAGGCAGAAATCTAACCAGCAGAGAGGGGGGAAAGAAAAGAAAAGAAAAGAAAAGAAAAGAAAAGAAAAGAAAAGAGGAGAAAGAAAGGGAGAAAGAAAGAAAGGAAAAGAAATGTAATGACTATATATAGACTATATATAGAAACATACATTTTTCTGAGCTTCAGAAGATAAGCACTGAGATATTGTTCAGGTTTTTTGCAGACATTCCAACTGGGGCACAGTGCAAAAGATTTTTAAAAATGCAAAATAATACCTTGAAAAATCCTGATCAATATCTCAGGGTTGATATCCCAAAACCCAGTGGTCTTAATGTCTATGGAGCTTCTCAGTCATCCAGGTCATGGTTGTCCCAAAGGTGCTTTTTCAAGAGGCAACTGGACTTTGAAGCTTCTTGGATGAGAAGTGAAACGTCTTCAAAGAAAAACAAGAAAGTCCAGTTGCCTCTTGAAAAAGTACTTTTGGGATCAGAGGTCTTAACTACAAAATATTTACAACAAACCCAGGTTCTGTCTAGTTCAAGAAATCCGTATCACTGGACACACTAAATGCTATTGTGCAGTTTGTGACTCTGTGTAGTGGGAACCTATGCCTTTTTCTACCATGTTAGGTGGGCCAGACTGCCATTTAAAACACTATGTATCGTCAATTTGTTTTGGCTCAGCTTATCTTCTGAACACCACACTGCATTTTATTAACCTGAGTTAGGATGTGCTCTGTTGTATAAATCCAGCAACTATGGGGGTTTAGATAATTTTCAGGCCTCAAAATGCAGATGTCATTTTGAAACAAGATTGGACCTATTTCATTATTTCTATTAATATATTTATTCATCCATTTATTTAAAAGAGGAAATATCATACCTTCATCCTCGCACCTTATTAGACTTTCTGTAATTGATTTGATTTAGGACTTGGCATCTAGAGATTCAAAATGATGGACCTCTAATAGTGTTCCAATATCTCAGGGGCTGCCACAAAGAGGGAGTCAAGCTATCTCAAAGCACCTGAGGGCAGGATAAGAAGCAATGGATGGAAACTAATCAAGGAGAGAAGCAACTTAGAACTAAAGAGAAATTCCTTGACAGTTAGAATAATTAATCAGTGGAACAACTTGCCTCCAGAGGTTGTGAATGCTCCAACACTGGATGTTTTTAAGAAGATGTTGGATAACCATTTGTCTGGGTCTGGGTTTCCTGCCTAAGCAGGGATTAGGACTATAGGTCCTCCAAGGTCCCTTCCAACTCTGTTTTTCTATTTCTATTTCTATTTCTATTCCTAATTGACATGTGCTCTTAAAACGTCCCTTTACACCCAATGATGACCAGGTTTAATACTCCCGATTGTTCATAATTTTAATTACTATTGTGACCACCAGGCTGCTGATCTTCCTCTTCCAACACTCTTCATAAACCTCTAACAACATTTTTATCAATAGCTATAGCTCTTTGCAACTTTTTCCATCCTATTAACTGCTAACCAATAACAGGATATTCTTGCCATTTTTAAAATGTTCCTTTAGAATGTTTTTGTTCTAAATTATTGTACGCTATGCTGATCTTTAATTGGGTTGGTCTTGGACGGTATATTCTATTTTGATATGATTTGATTTATTAAATGTGTATAGCTGCCCATCTCATATATGTAACTCTGGGTGGCTGACAGATAAAACAAGATAAAAACAGCCAATATTTTTTTTAAAAAAAACCCTCAATAATATAAAAATAGCAACTGAGAATCTTTTATTTACTTTATTAGTGACATTGATACCTCATTCTTTCTATTGAAACTCAAGATGATATGAGGGAGACATTTCTCCTCATTTTCTTTCCAACTCTCTTATTCTGTAATTCTTTCTTCAGTGACAATGGTGTTAGATAGGTTGAGCTAAGAAAGAATGACTTGCCTAAAGACATCAGAAAGCTATCTAGCTGGGTAGAGACAGTGAATCTGGGTTTCCAGAGAAACCCAGATTCAATCTCTTTAGCCAGTGTTTCTCAACCTGGTCAACTTTAATATATATGGACTTCAATTCCCATATTTCCCCAACTGACATCCACAAGAATTCTGGGAGTTGAAATCCACATGTCTTAAAGTTAACCAGGTTGAGAAACCACATCTTAAGGCAGTGTTTCTCAATCTCAGCGAGTTTAAGACCTGTTTAAGGCTGGGGAATTCTAGGAGTTGAAGTCCACAGGTCTTAAACTCGCTGAGATTGAGAAACATTGTCTTAAGGCCTCCATTACACAGTACTACTTATACAAGGTGTATGAACAAGGTGCATCAAATAAGCATCTACTTAAGCAAGGTGGTTATTAAGTGAGTCACGCTTAATTTGATGACATTTTTACCACGGTTGTTAAGTGAATCACTGCAGTTGTTAAGAGAATTGTGTGATCCTTAAGCAAACCCAGCTTCCCTCATTGACTTTGCTTGCTGGAAGCTGGCTGGAAAGGCTACAAGTGTGATGACATAACCCTAGAACCCTGCAACTTTCATAAATGCATCCTACCAATTGCCAAGTGCCTGAGTTTTGATCATGCTGCTGTGGGGATGCTCCT
Source organism: Masticophis lateralis (assembly GCA_030761175.1). Taxonomy (NCBI): domain Eukaryota; kingdom Metazoa; phylum Chordata; class Lepidosauria; order Squamata; family Colubridae; genus Masticophis; species Masticophis lateralis. The sequence goes on along the minus strand of JAUDYJ010000009.1, from coordinate 9,724,113 downwards.
TCAGTTGTACATGTGAGGACCGGTTTTCATAAGTTTCAATGCTTTTGTAACATCGAAGAGTGGCTGAACAAATGGTTGTAAATTGAGGACTACCTATACCTGCGGTGGCGAAGCTATGGCAAGCATGCCACAGGTAGCACATGGAGGCATATTGGTGGGCACACTAGCATTGCCCTAGCTCAGCTCCGGCGTGCCGTCAAACTGATTTTCGGGCCTTCCGGGCCCACTGGAAGTCAGGAAACGGACTGTTTCCGGCTTCTGGAGGGCCTCCAGCGGGGAGGGAAAAGCTGTTTTCACCCTCTACAGGCTCTTAGAAAGGCTCTGGAGCCTGGATAGACCAAAAAAACGGGCCTTCCAGTCCCATCGGAATTCAGGAAATGGGCCGTTTCCAGGCTCCAAAGGGCCTCGGGGGGGAGGAGCCGATTTCAATCTCCCTACGTTCCAAGAAAGCCTCTGGAGCCTGGGGAGGGTGAAAAACGGGCCTACTGGGCCCACTGTGCCATGGCGTGCCAAAAGCAGGGGGAGTGCGGTGGTTGCATTGGGTGTGGGGCACATTGAATTATGGGTGTGGGCATGCACACGCATGACCCCCTCCCCGCTCCCCATGCTTTTGGCACGGCAAAAAGGTTAGCCATCACTGACCTATACAGATCTCAACAAAGAGATATTTTCCTATTCGCTGGTATTGTTCTCCATATATATTTTTGCTTGTGTTTTTTAAAAAAATTGCATCAAAGCATCCCAACTCTCCTCCATACAGTGCTTCGTGGTTGGATTGGGTTTACAAATCCTGATTCAGCCTACTGTCTGAGACTCTTATTGGCTCCGTTGACCTTGACCGCAACAGATCAGAGAAATTCCTTTGTTGCTTTCTCTCCCTTTTGAAATAGATTTTAACTGGCTCGGTAAGTGAGGAAGGATGGAGGAAACCCAGCAGTGCCACGTGTTGATTCCTTGGCGTAGGTGCTCAAGGAGTAGGTGAACAAAACCAAGACCACTCCAAATGTCCAGTTTTGAAGGTCCTGAGAAGGTCTCCTCAGGTGGGAAGGGGAACCACTGTGTTCCGCAGGTCAGGATGCAGGCACTTGTGAACGTGAATGGATGGAAACCACCATGACTTGAGATAAATCCCATCTGACAGGTTTTGCAGTAGATCCGTTCAGAGCAAAAATGCCTGGTCCCCTGTCATCCAGATTGAAATTATTAAGGAAGACAAACATCGCAGTGACAAGTGAGAGCCTCGGGCAGCCACATTTTCCGGCTGCTCGAGCTCTGAAGGTCAGAGCTCACATTGTACAAAACACTTAAAAAACACACTTGTGCATCCATGCACAAACACACTGGTACATGTACCAGAACTTTTCCTTTGTTGAGAATAAGCCAAATGTTTTTTTAAAATTACAGAGGGATTTATATAATATAAAGTACGTTATCAGAAAAAAGAAGAGCCTCTGAGCCCAACGTGACTTAGAGTCCATCTCAAATACTGGCATCTCCAAAGACACATGGCTATTTTCTTGGCAAAGCATAAAAAGGGTCTGCTTTCATAGCCAGAGCAGTGTTCCTCGAATTTAAGATGTGTGGACTTCAACTCCCAGGATCCCCCAGGACAGAGGTGGGTTTCAGCAGGTTCTGACCAGTTCTGGAGAACCGGTAGTGGAAATTTTGAGTAGTTCGGAGAACCGGTAGTAAAAATGCTGACTGGTCCCGCCCCCATCTATTCTCTGCCTCCCAAGTCCCAGCTGATCGGGAGGAAATGGGGATTTTGCAATAATCTTCCCCTGCCATACCCACCAAGCTACACCCACAGAACCATTAGTAAATATTTTTGAAACCCACCACTGCTCCAGGATCTCATGATCTCATTCATTTAACAACTGTAATGATTCACTTAACACCTGCGGCAAAAAAAGACAGTAAAATCAGGTGTGATTCATTTTATAACTGCCTTCTTTAGCAGATTTCATGCCATTTCTATGGCACTAGAGTTAATTGTGGGCCAGTTGTGCATTTTATATTTTTGCTTTCCTATCACTGTAAAAGTTGCCACTTGAAAATTGAAAATGACACTGAGATGTTTGAGGGCCACAGTCCAAGTTTTAATGGGCTGTGTAGAACCAAAAGTCTTCATGCGTCTTTTTTTTACTGTTCAGCATGCTTCCCGTGACTTTTTTTAAAATTTGATTTATATGCCCCCCTTCTCCGGAGACTCAGGGCGGCTTACAATGCGTTAAGCAATAGCCTTCATACTTTTGTATATTTATACAAAGTCAGCTTATTGCCCCCACAAACTGGGTCCTCAATTTACCTACCTTAGAAAGGATGGAAGGCTGAGTCAACCTTGAGCTTGGTGAGATTTGAACTTGCAGTAATTGCAGGCAGCTGGTGTTAATCACAATACTTTTAGTCTGCTGAGCTATCCAGGCTCCAGACTTATATTGATATTGATATTGTTTCCTGATTGTTTATTTGTTCCCTATGACTATCATTAGGTGTTGTACAGTATTCTTGATGAACGTATCTTCTTTTATGTACACTGAGAGTGTATGCACCAAGACAAATTCCTTGTGTGTCCAATCACACGGCCAATAAAAAAAATCTATTCTATTCTATTCTATTCTATTCTATTCTATTCTATTCTATTCTATTCTATTCTATTCTATTCTATTCTATTCTATTCTATTCTATTCAGCTTGTGTGTAATGTGTAGCTTGGTCGCCAATCTTTAGATCCAAAGATCTTTGCAGTGTTCAGAGCAGAGGCTGTTTCCAATATGCTGAAATTATTATTATTATTATTTATTTAATTTCTATACCACCTTTCTCCCGAATCTTTATCTTTTCTTTATCTTTTATTAGATTTATATATCGCCTTTCTCCTTTTGGACTCAGGGCGGTGAACAGCCAGAGTAAAAACATTTGTACACAAAAGTTAAAATAATTTTAAAAGTAATTGAATAATAGTAGAGTATCATCTTGCATGTAATCATGAGATTGTCCTGGGTGGATGTTATTGAGGCCATTAAACTAATTATCATTGTTAGTTTAATTATTGTATGAGAGCATTTATGTGGCTGTTTATTGATTTTGATGATTTTGAATGTTTTTGTATTACAGCATTACTGCAGTCATTGCAGTGTTGATATTGTAATGTTAAATTGTGGAAATTTTAATAGTCCTTGTGTGCCCTAATAAGAATTCAACTGGATTTGGTAGTGTGCAAATTAAATAAATAAGAATTAATGAAATAAAATGTCCGTTGTGATTCCAGGAATTCATTTTCCGACTCACACTTCATAAAAAATAGGTACATTATAGTGCCGTCATTCCGTTAGCCAGAAACTTGCAAACTTTTTCTTCTTTTTCTTTCTTTCTCCCTCTCCTTTTCTCCTCCCCTAAGTTTAATTCTGAACAGCCGGCTGTGTTCAGCCTGACTGGTTTGTTATGGCTCATAATTTGTGTTAGGATTAATTAACTAATTACCGACAAATGTCCGTTGGCAAGATTCTGCTTCTGCTTGTCAACTTGAAGTATTTAATTATTTTAATAATTTACTTTCATCTTCAGAATTTATGCTCTTCCAAGAGCGTTTCTAGGCATCTTTTAATTATTATTCTAGGCTTTCCGCCCCCCTTTCACGAAGATGGCAGTTGAAGGTGGGAAAGAAGAAAGGCTGATATAATTTCCTATTGTAGATAATCAGCCTGCAATGATATTGGAAAACTTGGATTTCTATCCTCACAGTACAAGAAAATAATTAGGCACCGAGATTCATGATTTCTCCCAATATTTATTATTTGCATTAATAATAAAATGGGTACATTTAATTCAGAACAAAACCAAAAAAAACCCTCAAGCACGTTTCAAAGTATCCAAAATATGAGTTCTGAAACAGATGCCTTATTGCACCAGGTTAATTTTTCTCTGTAGTCATCTCATAATGAGGATAATATTGAATTTAGCCTGGTTAAGTTTATTCCTTAAAAGGGCAGTCTAAAGCTACAGATTCATATGAATAATTATTAGGAGTGCACCCCAGGTCTCAGAAACTGGGAAATAAAAAAGCTGATTAGTTTTATCTTCACATGTATTCAGTCATTTGATTACATCTAGAACTAAGAAAAAGTTTATAAATTTTTATTCCTCCCATCACTACATTATTATGATGTCTCTGGGAATTATTTTTATCTAATGTTATTTAAAATTATTATTTGGGTGCAGCAAAAAACATTATTTATAACCCAACTTCAGGTTAATTCCTAGATAATTTAATTATGTATATATTTAGACTACCTTGTAGGATTATCAACAGTAAAGAACCAGAAGTAACAAATACGCTACAGAAGAGTGAAGGTGTTGGAAAAGATAGACAGATACCATCAAATATCTATATCTAGAAAAATCAGAATAGGGCAGTAAAGGGACACTATAGAAAAATAGAAGTTTGATTTTGAAGATATCAATAGAAACAATATTGATGTTTTTGAACTTTGCCAATGGAGAAGACTCCTGAGAATCTTGTGGAACACCAAGAAAACAAACCAATCAATCATCTGATAAATCAACTCAGAATTCTCACTTGAGGTAGAAATGACCAGGCTCAAATGATCACATTTTGGACATATTATGGGAAGATCTAGCTCTTTGGAGAATCCTAAAATATTCTGGGAAAGGTGGAAGGAAAGAGAAGAGGATGACCATCAGCAAAATGGATAGAGTTGATTACACTTGCAATGGGGGCACCATTAGGAGACCTGAAGGGCCATGCTGGAGAAAGATTACTTTAGAGGTGGTCTATCTATATAGTCATTAAGAGTTGACACTAAATTGATGGCATATAATAGGGTAGAATGTAATCCAGATGTGCAGCAGGGAAGAACATTTTCCTAGAGAGCAAAAAGACAACAAAGCTTGAAAAACTTGGCACACAGGAAAAAGGCCAAGGTGGATCCTTAGCAATTCACAGAGTATATCTAGTAATTATGAAGATTGTAGTTTTAGTCTGGAAAGATTTTTTTTCAATAGGCAACCACAATAAAGAAACTACTCAGAAATAACTCCACATGTCATTCTTGGTTCCTTGTGCCTTACACATAATTCAAACAGTCTTGTATTTTGCTTTTATATTCCCTTCACTGTAATATAAATAAAGTGATGGTGATTCAATAATGATGGTGATAAATAGGTTTCCCCCCCATTATTATTATTACTATAGCAGAACTGTAGCCTCCATGTGCCAGCAATCAGGAGGAGACCCAAAATTAAAGTACTATCAAGATGACTTCAGAGCAATTACTTAGGCAGCGTATGTAGTATCATGAAAGCAAAATAAAACAAAGCAAGGATTTTTTCGGCACATTGTGGCTAAGAAATTTATTAATATAATTGATATAGCTGCTCATCTTACATAGATGATTCTGAATGGCTTACAAGATTAAACAAACCAACCCACCAGGCACAATCCCCAAGGATAAACTAGATCCTGCTCAGATCTTCAATACCTTGCAAAAGTCTAATAGGGCTGGGATTGTCTGAATCTGAAACTCAAAATATCCGATTGCTTGATAAAATCCGATTAGAAAATTTATTATTGAGTCAACAAAGGGTAAAGAGAAGCCAGTAGAGAGATGTGGAATAGGGCCAGTCAGGGATGTGGAAGGAGCCAGACACAAGCAGTCCATCAAAACCTACCTGCGATAGGGGTGTTGTGACGTAAGCTTACTGAGTCACTACAATACACAATTAGTCCCCCCAAAACCCTATTTTATTGTAACAGCTGAGAATTACGTTCATTCCCAGCTGAGTCCCAATTAATTGCAAAGCAAGTCCTTCAGAAGAAGTCCTTCAGGATAATCACCAACCTTTATCTTCTTTGACACCCTGCCAAAGGCCTTACTTGGCAAAGCCCCACAAAGTTGAGGACCCAGTTTGTAGGGGCAATAAGCTGACTTTGTATAAAATATACAAAAGTATGAAGGCTATTGCTTAACGCATTGTAAGCCGCCCTGAGTTCCGGAGAAGGGTGGCATATAAATCTAATTTAAAAAAAAAAGTTCAGAAACAAACAAGAGATGCTGACTGGAAACAGAGTTAGCAATGTTGCTTTCCTGCAAAAGGCCCAAGTGCCTTTGTTTCTCTTTTAAGCCTTATGGGAGGGGCCAGTCATCTCCTGGCCTTATTCCCAAGTTGTCCCTTTTGCTTTAGCTGCTCTTGCCTTCTGGCAGCTCTGCGCATGCATGCACTAGGAACAGGCTCCTCCTGTTCCTCTGACTCTCTGCTGACCAACTCTGGGGGCTCCAGAGTCCATGCATCACTCCCAGATAACCCTGGCCCCATCTCTGCCTCCGACGCAGAGCCCTCGACTGGGCCTTCCCCAGACTCCAGGACTGGCCCATGTTCCTCCCCAGCCTCCTCACTGTCTGACTCCACTGCCAGCTCCTCAGGCTGCTGGCGGACCACAACAAGGTGTGGCACATGTTAAAAAGAGGTGGGGCTAAGATCACCCAGTCACACCTACACTTTGGATATGGCTTTGCATTGCCACGCCATCAATGTCAATCCAAATACTTTGGGCTGTGTAGAACGCAACAGTGTGGTAGAAGCCCTGCCCCCTTTTTACATGTGTCATACATAAAAAGGGGGTCAAGCTTTAGTTCCAGAGCTGCAGCTGCCATCTTGCCTTTTTTGACCTGAACCACGGACACCCTGCCTGGGAGAAAAGGCTGCTAGGCAGCTTGCTAAAACATTTGCTATTTAAAAACAAGCATTGGTATCCCACACATTTCTTTTTTCCATTTCACTTCCTAGCTGTCCACAGCACCGAGCCCTTCAGACAATGCCCTGCTCTTTAAAAGATTTCTCCGAGGTACGTAACATAATTAGAGAGGAACTAATTAGGGACAATCCAACAATATTATTACACTGATCACATCATTTTCAGCATAATCGGGAGTGATGTCTCAAGAAGACATGGCAAGGCTTGTATTTTGTAGCAAAAATATTTTAGGACCATTTTGCTGTCCATTTGACCCTCACCTAACATTGCACTGGATTATTCCAAAGCAATATGGATGGAAATTAAAGAAATTCTAATTTAATACACTAGAGAAATGCTGTTTCTTTGACTTTTCTTAAATCACTTTTGTTCTTGAAATAGCAGCTCCTACTTCCAATTGGTAATATGCAGCCTAAATTTTATATTTTAAATTTATATTTTATATTTTAAATTTATATATTTTTTTAAAAAGACAGACAGCTTATCTGTCTAGAACCCGTACTGCTTATTGGACATCAATAAAATAGAGCAAGTCCAGAGATATTTCATGAGAAGAATCCTCCACTCCTCTGCTCGCAACAAAATACTTGAAATTTTGGGTTTAGACAACTTAGAACTACGCCGCCTTCGGTCTGACCTAAGCGTAGTACATATAATTATCTGCTACAATGTCCTACCTGTCAATGACTACTTCAGCTTCAACCACAACAATACACTAGCACACAATAAATACAAACTTAAAGTGAACCGCTCCAAACTTGATTGCAGAAAATACGACTTCAGCAACGGAGAGGTCAATGCCTGGAATGCACTACCTGACTTGGTGGTTTCTTCCCCAAACCCCCAAAACTTTAATCTTAGACTGTCTACTGTTGACCTCACCCCATTCCTAAGAGGCCTGTAAGGGGCGTGCATAAATGCACCAATGTGCCTACAATCCCTGTCCTACGGTCCCCATTTATTTGTATCCATTTCATGTATTCATAATCATGTTTATACTTATATCTGTTATCTTATAAATGCTTGACAAAATAAATAAATAAAATATATTAAATTAAACAAAAGTGTTTCCCAGTTGGGATTCTTTTCTTAAAAAGATATTTTAAACTCACTTGATTCAGAATGCCATCACTCTTTTGTTAATATTTATTATTTTCTTTAATAGTAATGGAAAAAATAATAAAACACACAGAAAATTGTAAGAGAGAGGTGGGGGAGGCAGCCTCTGCACCTGCTCCTGAATTGCCCAAAAATTCCCAGTGGGAATTCATGAAAAAGGGGCATATTAAACCTTCAACTTTCAGCATCAGAATGGGAAAAAAAGCAAAAGAACATCAAGATGGCAGCCATGACTGTCCTTTCTATATGTGTCATGGATGTAGCACATATTAAAGAGGCAGGGCTTCAATTGTGCATTTATATATTGACATATGTGACACCTTACAGATATCTTTCGTATCCTTTCTTGTAATCTTTTGCTGCCATATTTTAAAAATTCCTTTTCTAGACACTTTGCAGAAACTGATAAAATATCAGCTGCAGAAAACTAAAATCAAAATTAACTAATAAGAACTGGCAGTAAAATTAAGATCAGATAAAGGAATCTGCAAGATTAATAGCTAACAAAAAAAAATAACATAATGTTGAACTTCAAGAAAGCAAAAATGAACTCATCCAGCCTCAGAGTTGAAATGGCAGAACTGTGCTAGTGAAGAAGAATAGATAATCAAAAAATTAGCACAGTTCAGTTCATACAGATTTCCGTTTGTGGCCATTTCTTAAAACTTCCATTCCTCTTTATTCATAGATAGCAGGATGAATTCCTAGATTGAGGGTAAGTTCCTCAAGAAAATGTAAAATGTTTTTATATTATTAGAAATAATATAAAATTCAACCTACATAAAAGAATAAGAGAGAACAAGTTCTGAGAAAATGACGAATTCCAAATCTCAAATATTAGATTTAGATATTTTGGAGAAGGCTACACGTGTGCGAATTTTTTACTTTAGCTAAATAGAAGGTGTTGATTTAAAATATTTTAAAAATAGGTAGAAAAGAGTAAGGCTTGAGACATGCTAATGATCTGAAAGGACATCCAGGGCTCTCAACTTGAGACCTAACAGATACTTGTGCCACGTTCTACACAGATAAAACGCTGCCTCCCCAGCAGCTCATCATCAAGAATGCCTTCCTCTAACCGCAAAATCTAAATGAGATTGAAAGATCATCACAATTAACTCCCAAATCTTGTTAATTAGAAGCCTCACTACATTAAAGCTTTGCCTCCGCAACCAGATGGGGTCAAAAGATGAAGGATGAACCCCGAGGAACAAAAACATGGCTTTGGTATGGCAAAACAGCTGGATTCAATCCGGCTCTAAGGCATTGCCAAGGACGTTTTAAGCTGATGTGGATGCTTCTCAAAGATAACAAGGATCTCTGCCTTGAAAATGGAAGTGATATTTCAGCCTTCCTGCCTTTCAGCCTTGGGCCCACAAGTCGCCTTACCAGCTCAACCTGAGATGACAGGGAAGGGCAGAGGGGAAAGGGAAGGAAAAGTACAGATGGGATAATGGGATGGCAGCTTCATATCCGAACATAAACTGTGCTTCGGTTTGGATACATCCCCATATGATTAAGAAACTCATTGCATATAATATCACATTATTTCTCCCTGGAGCCTGGGATCCATGGCTAGTGCCTGGCAAAGACCAGGGTTGGGCTTCCAAAATTTTAGCAAGGGGTTCTCTGCCTGGTTGCTGGGTGGGCGTGGCCATGGTGGGTGTGGCCTAGTCAGCCTCCTGCACCATGGCGGGGAGGGGGGGCATTTTTGCCCTCCCTGGACTCCGGAGGCTTTCTTCGAGCTTCTGGGAGGGCGAAAATGGCAGGCTGTTTTTCACCCTCCCTGAGTCTCCACATGCGCTTACCTGCATCCAAAATGGGCCGCATGGGAACTCCTGGGAGGGGCGGGTGCGGGTGGGCAGTTTACCTCTTTGCAGCAAACAGCAGGGAAAAACAGCTCCTTTCAGCTTCAGCACAGCCTAATTAGCACAAGTTGATTGAATTGGCCTTCCCACTCTCAGCTGTTTTGCTCTCAGCTGTTTTGCCCCTGCCTCTGCTGCTTGCTGCAAGGAGGTAAATTGCTAGGAGCAGATTTTTTTTTCCCTTGTGCTAATCAAGCTATGCTGAAAACGAAAATGAAAGTAAAGCAGGCTGTTTGCTGCAACCAGGCAAAATTGCTCAGAGGCAAAGGCAGAGGGAGATTTCTTTTTCTTCTTTTCCTCACCAAAAAAGATAGGTGCATCTTATACTCCAAAAAATACAGTAGATCCCTCTCACAGGCACTACTGTTGAGTTATTTAGGCAATAATTATTGCCTCTGAGTCCATCAACTCCTGGTGACTGCCTGGACTAATCCCTGCAGTTTTCTTATGTACTCATATTCTCCTGGTTTCTAGCTCAATAATTATATTATTGAGTAATTATATTATTAAATTAGGCAAGATGTAGACTCAGAATCAGCCCAGGAAGAGTCACAGAGGAGAAGGTCAGGAAGAACAATTTGATCCTTGCTGAGTAGCTTTGCATAACGCATCTTTTAAATCCTTGTTAAAATATGTATAGTTTATAGGTTTCATTGTACCTTCTAATCATTAGCTGCTACTCTGATATTTTTCACTTCGAGAGCTGGTGGGTTGTAGTTGGTCATAGTTGCCTTGCAGGTTTAGCTTCGAGAGGGGAGACTGGATTTCATTTCTTTAGCTGCAGATGAATCCTTATTTTTTCCCCCTCGATGTCAACATTACTACTGCAATGCTCTCTACATGGGGCTGCCCTTGAAGACCACTCGGAGGCTTCAACTGGTGCAGAATGCGGCCACACAGGTTGTGATGGGAGTGTCCCGACACTCTCATGTTACACCCCTCCTGCGCGAACTGCATTGGCTACCAGTTGCCCTCTGGGTGAGATTCAAGGTGCTGCTTATCACCTATAAAGCCCTACATGGCTTAGGCCCGGGGTACCTGGCCGACAATCTGCGGCCAGCGACAGTTCCCCATCTCCCGGTGCGTTCCCAGAGGGAGGGCCTCCTTGGAGTGCCGTCGGCCAGGCAGTGTCCACTGGCGACTCCTAGAGAACGGGCTTTCTCTGTGGGCGCACCTACTCTGTGGAATCAGCTCCCCCTGGGGCTCCAGGTGGCCCCTGACCTGCGCTTCTTCCGCCTTGACTTTAAGACATGGTTATTTCACCAGGCCTGATTGGACTGAAGGGTTTTTTTTTAAAGGGGAATTTTAATAGTTTTAACACTCAAATATTGATTTATTGCTTGTTTTATTCCTGTGAGCCGCCCTGAGTCCTTGTCAGAGAGAGGGTGGCATACAAGTTTAATTAATAAATAAATAAAATAAACATCCCCAGCTGCAGCCTTCAACTTCTCTTGGTTTCCACCTTTGCAATCTGAAAATCCTGTCTTAACGCTCATCCATACTCAGGGGCATTAAGTGCATTTCATATCCTACTTTCTTCTTTCCCTGTGATGCATTTGTGGTCTCTCTACCCGACCCCCTTTCATTTTATTGCTCTCATCACTTGCACAAAATCTGCCATGTCAAATTTGCAGAGAAAGTTGGAGGAAATGGCCCAGAAGCTAAAAAGAATAGAGGCACTAAAGAAGGCCAGCGGGAAATTAATTGCTCCATCACAGTGACAAAGTCTCTGAATGGAGGTTGCCTTGCAAAGAAAGAATTTTCTACTTTACTTCCAACTGCAGGCCCAAAGATGTGCAAGAATTCGATGTTAAGGAGCGTGGTTGTGGTTATCAGATCCCTAATTTGGATTTCTGCCATCTATCCATGCCCTCTTTAGCGTCATAAGAATAGTATTGTTTGTCTCTCAACAATTAGCAAAAAAAGTTGGGTACATTTTATTCTAGGCTAGCTGGATACCTGTGCTTCGCTACTTATGACCATTTTTCACACTTACGACCATTGTGGCATCCCCATGGTCTTGACAGACTCTCATTGTCATCATCTCCAACAAAGTATATCTTGAGAAATGAAGGTTGCTGTTGAGGCCCCACCATGATACTTCCTATCCTGTGGTAGACCTGCCCAGACACTTCGAATGTTGGCATAAAATTTCCCTCCTTCACCTCTCTGGCTCCAAAAGACGTAATTTGGAAGCATCCATTGGACTTCTGGGCAGCAGAAAAACAGTATTTTCCCTTTAACTGGTGTTAACAGTAGAAGGAACAGATTCGTCTGAACTGAGGAGGTCAGTGTAAGAAATGAGTTGGGGCTGGGACACTATACAGGAGAAATTTGGTTCACAATCCGTTGGCTCAGTGGTGGTCGGTGATTGAAACACATAAGGGGATCTCTCTCCTGCCACCTTGAATCTGGAAGCAGATCCATAGGTGGAAGGCATAGAGTGATGGCTAACCTTTTTGCTGCCACGTGCCAAAAGCGGGGGGAGCACGTCAAGGTCTCCCATGTGTGTGCCCACACCCATAATTCAATGCGCCCTACCCCTGCGCATGTGCCCCCCTCCCTTTTAGCACATGATGGCACCGTGGGCCCAGTAGGCCCGTTTTTCACCCTCCCCAGGCTCCAGAGGCTTTCTAGGAGCTTGGAGAGGGCATAAACAGCCTTCCCCACCACCCCATCCCCAACCGCCAAGGCCTTCTGGAGGCAGGAAACAGCCCATTTCCCAACTTCTGGTAGGATTGAAAGGCCCAAAAATCAGCTGGCCGGCACACACATGTGTGCTGGAGCTAAGCTACGGCAACTCTCGCGGGCCAACTGATACAGCTCCGTGTGCCACCTGTGGCACCCGTGCCATAGGTTCGCCATCACAGACAGAGACATTTTGGTGAGGTAGCGACGTTTAGTACTGCGAGGAGCCCCAGACCGCCCGAATGAAGGAGTACAATGTCTGCCAGTTTGACCTGAGGTAACAGAATGTGAGGCAAGTGGCAGTTGGAACATTTCAGGTGAGGAAGGGGAGTAGAACGTCTAATTCCTTAGCATCAGAGCGTGTTAATATACTGTATATGAATATACTATATATGAAATACTAATAATCTGATCGTCATTTCAAAAAATCCTTTATTAGCCAGCACCTAGAAGCCAAGAGGAATGTACATGCCAAATTTCAAGTTTGTAGGCTTTACAGTTCTGGAGATTTTGTGATGAGTGAGTGGATTTCACTTTTATATATATAGATATGTATATCTATACATTTAAAGCTTATCTTTGACTGTACCACTTGTGTGGAGATAATGTTATCTCAGTGGTCGGCAAACCGAACTGAGTAAACAATATCACCATAAAATCCTTATCTCATCAGGACAGTAAGACAGGATATCTGGCAGAGACCCTATCTCAAATATGCAAGGCATAAGGACCCTCATGTAAGCATTGTTTATGTCAGGAAGAACATGAGGGGAACATGAGGAGTCCACGTGGAATTCATGAGCTTTCTTTAGCCAATAAGAACAAGTAAATGTTTTGCCATGCAGTTGTAAAATGACAATAAAAAGGAGCCTTTTGGATGGAGTCAGTGTGCCTTTCACCAAGGTGCCTTCCACAGGGTGCCTTTCACCAAGGCGCCCTCCCACCGAGGGGCCTACCCGTGAAACCATTGTTCCTGCCTACATGTCTTTCTTCATCGAAACAACACACTTGCACCTGTGCAGGTGTCTCTCTCCCTCTCCCATTCTCTCTCCCTCTCTTTGTGTTTGTGTGTTGTGCATTGCTGTCTGGATTATTAAAATGACTCCTGCTACATAACCTTTCCTATAAAGTTATAAATATTAGATATTGCTCTACTGTATGGTTGGCATCAATGATATGGGGAAAAGATAGAAGAGGTTTAAGGAACAAATTCTGCTACTTAGCTCCCAGTGACCCGTAAGATCCCACAGAGTTGGTCTCCTCCAGGTCCCGTCAGCTAAACAATGCCGGCTGGCAGGCCCACAGGGGAGGGCCTTCTCTGTGGATGCCCCAGCTCTCTGGAACCAGTTACCTCCTGAGGTCTGGACCATCCCCACCCTATTGGCCTTCCAAAAAGAGGTGAAGACCTGGCTTTTCCGGCAGGCCTGTGGCCATTGATCTTGCTCTTGTGATCTGGTGAGATCCGGCCATGAATGGCATGAATGAGTTTTTAATGTTCTTAATGTTTTTAATTTTTAAATGTTTTTTATAATGATTTTTAAAAATGTATTGTGAGCCGCCCTGAGTCTTCGGAGAGGGGTGGCATATAAATTGAATTAATTAAATTAAATTAAATTAAATTAAATTAAATTAAATTAAATTAAATTAAATTAAATTAAATTAAATTAAATTAAATTAAATTAAATTAAATTAAATTAAATACTGTATTATTATTCCAACAAGAAGGTGTGGGCACAGTCTTGATGAGTTGCTGGGAGTTGAAACACTGGCTGGGGAATGCTGGGAGTTGAAGTCCAGCCACCTTAAAGTAGCTGAGGCTGAGAACCACCCATCTAGATTCTGCCAAGGCACACTTCAGAAAACAGCAGCACCTTGGACAGCACCACTCAAAATTTCTCAAGACCTGAACTGTGATGTTGCTTCACAATCAGGTAGCCTCTGAATTGGCCTTAAACAGAGCTACACAGCTTCAGAAGAGATGAAGATGGAATGGAAATGAGCACATTAACCAACAGAAGGAGAAGACAGAAAGGCTGTCACATGAAAGATAGCAAACATAAATTTTCAGGTGCCCAAGGGGATAAGACTAAAACAAATGATTTTAAGTTGCAGAAGGATAAATTTGGTTGAAAGGTGTTGGACTGGTTAAGATGTTGGGTTAGGAAACCCAGGTTTAAATCCTTATTCAATTAAAGAGCATCCTTTGTGAGTTGGGACAAGTCATTTTTTCTCTGTCAGCCTATAACAAAAGAAACAGGGACCCTTCCCATGGGCATTAGCTTTCAGAGCAAAAGTAGCATCTAAACATAATTTTTTTAAAAATAGTAAATACCCACAAGAGTTTGGCATCCATTGGCACAATTGAGACACATTCCAGAAGCATAATTATATCAATGGCATTTAATTATTGTGGCTACATAGGATCTCTAATAAAAAATACCTCAGCAAAATACCTTCTTATTCAATTTGTTAAGGAATATGGGCTGGGTTGTTCCATGATACTCATGATTTGTTGTCAGCTTCCCAAAGATATGTAGCTGGCCACTATGGGGGAAAAGGTTCTGGATTAGATAAACTATGTGTTGTCCTATTCATCCTACAACTGGGAATCATATCAGGATCTCATTGCCTCTTCTGTATTTCTGTTGTCTTTTGTCCAACTACAATCCAGAAATGACAGCAGTAGAAGTATCATTTCAGGCAACACAGAATTGGTACAAAATGTTTCTTTAGTGCAGGGGTCAGCAACCTGTAGCTCTGGAGCCGCATGTGGCTCTTTCATCGCTCTGCTGCAGCTCCTTGTCATCGGTCAGCTCCACAGTTGATAAGGCTTTCGGTTAGGACAGGTAGAGGAAAAAGGAGCCCGCGCTAGGAGGAGACTCTATGGTGGGGGGAACCAGATATCCGGTCAGCTCCAGAATTGACCTGGGGGCTTCTGGTTAGGACCTTTGTGGCTCTTTGAGTGTTTAAGGTTGCTGACCCTTGCTTTAGTGCAACTAAATGCCCAGTTCTGATAGACAGGAACATGGAGTCAAATTCTATACTAGATAAGAACAGCATGAATCAAAAACATAATAGTATGTGGGAAAAAATGCAAGAAACAAGATGTTCTACTACATATCCTTGCCTGAACTTCAACCATGTGATATTCTGACATACAGACACACACATCCTTAGTCTGCATCTGCTGCCTTTAAACAAAAACATATGATTCCACTTAACATAAATACCACAACTGATCCTCCCCATATGGACATATTTGAGATCATCCAAGGAAAACATTTTTTAAAAATTTCAATAGAGGGCAGACATTTGTAGATCTGGCTCTCCGTGATGGTCAGAACGCATCAACTCTTGAAGGCCCTTCAAACCTAAAAACATTGAGTAAAAAAGTGCTCCTTAACCTAAATGAGAATGCCAAGACACAAAATAACATTGGGAATTAGCTTCAAGGCAGACAAAGCACTGTTTTCCTCACCAAATCTATTTTTAACCTGGACTGATTTTTTGGTGTGGTCTTTGGGACTAATGGTGATGCCAAATATAATATGTTCCCAATGAAAACAGAACCAAAATATGCCTTATGTACATTCACAGCATTTTTCTTAAATTTTGTTTTATTTTTTTTATCTCTAATGGGATGGGTAGATGTAATCAGGAAAAGGCAGTCCCCCAAATAATCATGTCATAAAAGTCTTTGTCAACTCCCTAAACCAGTGGTAAAATCCAATTTTTTTTACCACCGGTTCTGTGGACATGGCTTAGTGGGCTTGGTGTGGCTTGGTGGGCATGGCTTGGTGGGTGTGGCAGGGGAAGGATACTGCAAAATCTTCATTCCCACCCACTCCAGGGGAAGGATACTGCAAAATCCCCATTCCCTCCCCATTCCTGGGGGAAAGATATTGCAAAAACCCCATTCCCACCCCAGTCTGGGGCCATCCAGAGGTGATATTTGCCGGTTCTCCGAACTACTCAAAATTTCCGTTGCTGATTCCCCAAAATGCTCAAAATTTCTGCTAACGGTTCTCCAGAACCCGTCAGAACCTGCTGAATTTCACCCCTGCCCTAAACTAAACATGGAAGTATTCTGACAGCCAGTGCAATTATTTGTTTAGATTTGCTCAAGCTTGACGTTTCAGATACACAAACACCAATTCCCAGAATTCTCAGCAATGAATATGCTACTAAGAGAATTCTGGGAGTTGCGCTTGTATGGGGGTGGGTGAGTATATTTTATTTAGTCTCCAAGAGATGAAGAGTCTTCTCATCACTTACTCCCTGGATCCTCTTTCCGGAGAAGCCTATGCTTGGTGTCTTTCTATTAAATTATGGCCCTTCCCCAACAACTTAGAACAGTATTTCTCAATCTTAACAAGGTGAAGAGGTGAGGACTGCAACTCCCAGAATTCCCCAATTAATAGGGGTTTCCCTATCTCTTCACACTGTTGATGTTGAGCAACCTTGACTTAAAAGGAGTCACTTTTATTTATTTTATTATTGTTAGTCTGCTTCCTTTTCCTACACTCCCCAATGACCAATTTTCACACTTTACTTAAAGTTTACAAATGGGGAAGAGGGGAGGAGCACTCCCCCACTTATGCCATGTGTTTTCAAACAGGGAGGGGGGGAACCATCCCAGTTAAGTTCCTGTACACACTGACAGTTTTACAATTTATATGACAGCTGGCTTGCTCGGAGGAGGGCTCTGTTAATTAAAATAACACAAAGAGGGAGAGAAGCGAAATCGTGTCAGCGGATAATTAATTCAGAGCAGGGCACCGGGCGGTGTGCCTCTCCTGTGAACAAAACTCGGCAGGAATTCACAGCATCACAGGGCACAGAGACGGTTTCACCTCCCAAGGTCTCCCGACCCCCAAGTGTTCTGCCATGAATTGTGGGACACAAGGAATCTTGCTAAAAGGTTCCAAGAGGCCTTCCCATGTCAGCTGGGTATATCTCCACGCTGATGTTACTGCTTTTTGTTTTTATTCTGACTTTATTATTATTTTTTGTAAATAACTCAAGGTGGTAAACATACCTCTCTCCTCCTCTTTTACTCCCCACAACAACAACCCTGTAAGGTGAGATGGGACAAGAGAGATTGGCCCAAAGTCACCCAGCTGGCTTCCATGGCTAAGGTGGGACTAAAGCTCACCGTCTCCTGATGATTGGAGTAAAGCAGGGGTCGGCAACCTTAAACACTCAAAGAGCCACAAAGGTCCTAATCAGAAGTCCCCATTCAATTCTGGAGCCGACTGGATGTCTGGTTCCTCCATCATAGTCTCCTCCTAGCACGGTGTCCTTTGCCAACTGGAAGTCCGTTCCCCCACCATAGAGTCTCCTCCTAGCGTGGCATCCTTTTTCCTCTACCTGTCCCAACCGAAATTGTGGAGTTGACCAGCAACAGGGAGCTGCAGCAGAGGGATGAAAGAGCAGAATCGCAGATTGCTGACCTCTGGAACAAACTTACCCACTGGGTTTCATGCCTAAAGCGAGACTAGAACTCACCATCTTCTGGTTTCCAGCTCAACGTCATAACCACTAAACCAAACTGACTCTCTTCCCACAACCAGGAGATTAAGACTTTTATACTCTACTGACTGACTGCACTGTTGAAAAAAACATGCAAGACACCCTGGGTCCTTCACTGGTTTTGCAATTAAGTTAGCATCGATAAATGTTTAGTGCTCCCCAGTTCAGAACAGTGAGGCTTGGTTCACACATGTGAAATCCAATGGCTTTGCTCAAATAGCAGGCTATGTCTCCTTTTCCCCACCAAGAGCAACATGTGACGTATTAAGATAGCCTAGTGCCGTGATGGTGAACCTATGGCACCCTTGCCACAGGTGGCCTGAGCTCAGCTCCAGCACGCATGTGTGTGCCAGCCAGCTGATTTTCGGGCCATTCGGGTCCACTGGAAGTCAGGAAATGGGCTGTTTCTGGCCTCCAGAGGGCCTCCGGGGGGTGGGGAAGTCTGTTTTCGCCATTCCCAGGCTCCTAGAAAACCTCTGGTGCCTGGGGAGGGCAAAAAATGGGCCTACTGGGGCCACCGGACCATCATGTGCCAAAAGCAGGGAGAATGTCCGACACGCATGCATGGGGGGGGGCGGTGGGCATTGAATTATGGGTGTGGGCACGCGCAGGTGTGCCCCCCCATACTCCTCCCGCTTTTGGCACGTGACGGCAAAAAAGTTAGCCATCTCTGGCCTATGCTAAGAAATATAAGAAAGAGGGAGGTTAAAATATTAGTGTCACGTAACTTCCACCTTCTGATCCTGCTGGTTTGGGGAAGGATGATGGGAGACAGTGATGCATTGGAGACCATCTGCTCAATTAGATGCTCCCTGACTCTTCCAATGGAATAGACCGCTTTCTTTATTTTTTAAAAAAACCCAAAATAGTTTTGTCTCTTCCTGGAATTCTTAAAACAGCCTCCTCTTTTCTGGGCCCTGCTTTGTATCATACTCCTAATAAGCAACGGCTATCATATCAATGTTTGATATCTTGCAAAGTGACACTCATCAGGGAGCCCTGTGTGTGTGTGCGTGAGGTGTGTGGGTGTGACAAGAGATGCAATTAAGTAATAACAAAAGAATTCTTTGTGCCAGTGTGTACATATATGATACATACCCAAGCTTATTTTCCTCTTAACATGTTTCATCATACAATTCAATCTAGTCAATTTCACAATGCCATTTATGATCTCATTTGAGTCTCCCTGTTTATAAATCTCCTCGTCTAGGAAGTCCTCGACATGCGACCACAATTGAGCCTAAAATTTCTGTTGCTAACTGAGACAGTTGTTCGGTGAGTTTTGCTGAACTCAGGTGAACCGGTAGTAAAAAAAGTGCTTTAAAAAGGTAAAAAAACAGATTCCGACGATCGCCTGATGGTCAGAACCTTTTTTCTTTTTTAAAGCATTTTTTAACTACCGGTTCCAGCGAATAGGTAGTTAAAAATGCTTTAAAAATAGTTCCGACGATCACAGCTGTACTGCGCGATTGTTGGAACCTTTTTTTAAAACTTTTTAAAAGCATTTTTACTACTTATTTGCCTGAACTGGTAGTAAAAAAAATGCTTTAAAAAAGTAAAAAAAAAAAGTTGGTCACACCTACCCAGTCATGTGACCCCCCCACCAAGCCACGCCCACCAAGCCACGGCCACAGAACCGGTAGCAACACATTTTACATTTCACCACTGGTTTTGCCCCATTTTACATTTACCTTTCAGTTGTTAAGTAAATCACTTCAGTTGCTAAGCTAGTAACACAGTTGTTCAATGAATCGGGGTTCCCCTTTGACTTTGCTTGTCAGAAAGTCTCAAAAAGAGAACATAGGATCCTGAGGCACAGCACCCGTCATAAGTATGAGCCAGTTGCCAAGCATCTGAATATGAGCATGGTCGTGTGCAAGGGTCATGTGCAAAATGGTCATGTCATGTTTTTTCAGTGCCATGGTAACTTCGAACAGTCACTAAGTGGAAGGTTGTAAACCAAGGACGACCAAGATAATAAATGCAGGGAAAACATGTCAGGAAGACAAGTTTGAGCATGTGCTAAGACAGTGATGGCTAACCTTTTTGTCGGTGCGTGCCAAAAGTACCCATAATGCAATGTGTGGGCGACCCCCCCCCCTCCCAGTGCCCCACCCCCTGCGCATGCGTGCGCCACACCCCCACAGCCCATTTTGGGCCTAGCAGGCTCCTCTGTAGCCTCCTGGGACAAAAAACAGGCTGCGGAGGGGACACTGCACTCACCCCCATGGCCCACTTTGCTCCCAGGATGGTGCAGAGAGGCTTGCTAGGCCCAAAATGGGCTGCAGGAAGGTGCGTTAAACCCCCCATGCTCCCCTTGCCCCCCACACATACACGCACAACCCCCCGTGCCTGCACGACAGAGATCTGAAAATCAGCTGGCCGGTGGGAAGCGCGCACACATGCGGGATGGAGTTGAGCTGGGTGATGGCTCACATGCCCACAGAGAAGTCTCTGTGGCATGCGTGCCATAGGTTTGCCATCACAGTGCTAAGACATTCAGGTAGAGGTCATTGTTGTGGCCCATCAGCGGCCTGTGCAGTTAGTAGCTGATGCCGATAGTGAGGAGGCTGGTGTGGTGCTGCGCCAGCAGCCTGTGCAACTGGTCCTTGAGTCAAGACAGTGATGAGGCTGGAGAAGATGGAGCCTGAGTAGCGTAGGGGAGTAATGCCTCCTACAAAGGCAGCATTTAAGATCCAATTACTTGTGAGTTCAATCCCAGGCAGGCTCCAGGTCAACTCAGCCTTCCATCCTTTATAAGGTGGGTAAATTGAAGACCCAGTTTGTTGGGGGCAATAAGCTGACTTTGTATAAAATATAAATATACAAAAATATGAAGGCTATTGCTTAATGCAATGTAAGCCGCCCTGAGTCTCCGGAGAAGGGCGGCATATAAATCAATTTAAAAAAAAAAAAAAAAAAGATGTGATGCCAGAGGCAGGGATTCAGCCAGAGCCTTCAGAATCTCCAGAAGTGAAGAGGACGAAGAGGAGGAGCCTCTTCTCGATGCACGATCGTGCAGAGCTGTTAAAAGGCAGGAGTGGCTCCTCAGGAGGAGGTCTCCTTGAGAGTAGGGCTTGGGGCTAATTGGCCACTCCCCTAGCCTATTTAAGGAAGGACGACGACTGAGGCAATTTGCAGGAAACAACTTCGTTCATATTCCTTCACGTCTTGATTCCAGAAATGTTTGATTCGGCTCCTGTTCCTCTTTTGTTAGTTTTCCTGCAAATTGCTTCTGGGCATTCTGCCAACCACAGTAAGATTACGGTTATCTGAAAGACGGTGCCTCATAATTGAGTTATTCTTTGGATTCTTGTCGGCTGTTAATGAAATTAAATTAACAGCCCTTGCTCAGCACACTGATTTAAACGTGTGTTCGAACAACTACTAAGAAAGCTCATTAGTAGTCCTTAATTAGTAAACTAAAGTTTGTACGGACTTCATGTGTGCTTCGTTCTTTGGGGTCCGTAGCTGGGGCAGAACAGGTCACAAGGATGGTCTATAACTACAATGACCATATTTTCTTGGGGGAAAAAAATAGAGGACAAACCTGAGAAGGGGGGCAAATCTATTAGAAATTCATGAGGATTAAAAAAAAATGTTTATTTTTTTAAAAAAAACTTTTCTTTACGAAA